>CALNVZ010000674.1:32045717-32072503 GCA_940671915.1 Paracentrotus lividus
TTTCCTGGAACTCATCATATGTTGTTAAGTGATCTGGAAGAAATACTTTATGCAGGAATTGTGAGGTTTGAAAGAGGGCTGGAGAAGACCTTCTACCATACTCTGCGTAAGAGTGGAAAAAAAGAAACATAGTATGAAAGCATGACCAAGAGCCAAGTCAACTTATGTGAAGATTTCAGTTGAGCCAGGAGATTAGCAATTCCAAAACATTAAAAGCAGTCTCTAGTTGTATCGCCATTTGCTGCCGCCAAAACACTTAAAGGACAGACATTTGAAATTTTTAGAGCCTCCAAGAATGGTCTCACACGTACGACACTATATCACAACAATTATTAGGATGAGTGGATGGCATGGGGGAGGTGGCCGTTATTCATGAGGCAAGTGACCAGGACTCTTGACGCAAGCATGAGCTGTAAGGCAGCCTTCATTGTACTTCAGTATGAAGTTGTAAAAGACAAACTAGACCGTCCTGTCTACAAGAACCCAGTACAAAATTCTGTTAATCTGCACAAGACCGATGTTAGAGAAGCATCGCAGATGGAATAATAAAGCCTCCTCCAGGCTCTTCTGGAAGCAGAACAAGATTGATCCTTCAAGCAAGGGGAAATGCTGTTCATGTTCAACAGTTTAAAATGTAGACACCATAGACATCGCTCGGAAGAGGGAGCCAGAAATTTTTGCTGTTCTGATGGACGAATTGAAGGAACTAAAATGGGACACTCCAAGAATCCATTATATATTATCGCGACCCACAATTAGTGCAGGATGTTACAATTCTTCGCCATCCACAGGTCCAACATCAGATGGAGGCGCCATTTCGTCAGTTTCACTCCATCACCTGAGGACAAGGTCAAGAACGAATCTTGCATTCTTGTCTCTGACCAGGTGCGTTGGGTCCGGTCTTATCTGATTCAGCACTCTTGAATTATGTGAAAATACACTGGTTTCCAACTTTTACCTAAAAAAATGCCTTCTAAAATCATATTTTGGCTAAATGGCTCTTTAGTTATACGGGCCCTTGGGTTTGCCGAAAAGGGTTGCGTTGGAGCGTCGGGTCGGTTGCGTTGACCGGAAACCCCACCGTTTTTATTTCCTGATATGATTGGATTATGTTTCAGAATTATGGAAGGTAGTCAGGGTTTAATTCAATATTTGTATCATTATAAAAATTAGGACACATTCTTTCAACATTGCACCATGCTTGCTTATAATGGTGAATAAATTGAAATTAAAACTGAAACTAGTCAAAATGTTAACCTCTAACTAGGCGGGGTATTTGGGAGTGATATGGCCGGGGGGGGGAGGGGCCTCAAACAGGCCCCCCCCCTCGAGATCTCGCGCCGTTCGACCGCGCGATCGCGCAAAATGGCATGCATGTCGCCGCGTGACCTAAATCTACTCAATGTATAGTTATTTTCAGGAAAATTGTTTTTTAATTAATTATGCTAATTTATGCATTAATCAATATTGCGACATTCATACTTTTTGCCTCTAACCCTAAATACAGCTCAAATGTGCTCATTTTATGTGGAATATTCTTTATAGCCTCCTATCATTGTACTTGAAAAAAAATTCCGGTATCACAATTTAATTTTCTTTATTATTATTGTTTTTTTTAATTTCTTATGTATTTCTTTGTGTTTTTCGCCTTTTTTATTTTTCATTGTTTTCATATTACAAAAATTTGTTGCAGCCACTTCAAACAATCATAAAAAACATATAATCAAGCTAATTTGAATACAGTAAAAGCAAAATAATCACTCATTTTATGAATTTAGCTGAAAACACATTTTGTATTGACTTTGTACATTGAAATCACGTTTATTGAGCAAATTTTGGGTCTGACGCACGTGTACAAAAATTATGCGTAACTCGCGAACCGCGGTCACAAATTTGGTCTTTAAAAGATGCGGGAGTCTTGGATGAAAAAAAGTCATGCCACATCGCGGCCGAGAGCTTTTTCGCGTTGCGAAACATATTGCGCGAAACGTCGGTAGGGGGGGCCTGGGAGGCCCCCCCCCCCGGCCTAGTTAGGGTTATATTTTCTTCTGTCTCACTGCGTAGAGTACATATTCGGACCTCAACATGGACACGGTACTCCAGGGCCCTGCTAACATATAGATTATATTAATCAATCAGTCGTAAATTGATAGTAGGCAGTGAGGATCCTTATAAGCTAGTATAAAAGTTTCAATGTGAACAATTTTGGATGATTGTTTTTCGAATTCGCTCTTTCCAATTGATACAGGAACAGTATGATTACGTTAATCATGATTACTGAATATTAATATTTACAATCGGTACATAGTAATTCGGTAATATTCCAGATATTTGGATATTTAATTTATTATATAATAAAAAATATTACCAAGATATAACAATAATTCATCTTATAGATATCCATCATTATGGTAATATTTTTTATCGCAACATAAATTTATTTCAATTTATACATATTTTAACAGTTATCTTTAGTAATATCATATTTAATACTATAATATTCGCAAAATCAGTGCATCTTGCCCGGTTTAAGAAATGGACAAGTCCACGCCAAAATAAGACATTGAGCTGAAGACTTTTGTAGAATTGTGCCATTGTAAATGCAAATTAAGATCATAAATTGATACAAAGACCTATTTTACAATACAACCAATCATTTAAAGTAGATCCGTGTACTGAAATAAATGCGTCAGATTTTGAATAATGAGCTTATATTTACAGATATGAATCCTGTGCAATGTCAATGTCGTTTCAAATTTATATTCAACAATGAATCTCACGATACAAAACGGACAATTACAAAACACAAAACACAAACGGCGTTCAGCGGTGCACGTTCAGTGTCAAAATTTAAAGCTGATATATTTTCCTTCGTCTTTAATCTCCCCGCTCTTCAAAAAACAAACATCTTCTCCTTTTTTCACTTGCCCCGGAGCTTCCACTGCGAGAGCACATTTTAAACACGTTTGAAAACTCAATCCTGTTTCAGTGTCGCATTTCGTTGCATCGCCGATGCTCAAGGTCGGTAAAATGAAGCTGATTGTGTTTCAAAACGCATCTTTTTCGGCGTTTAAATTTTACTCCGAATCGAGATTTTGAAACACGTTTACTTTTACGACCGGGGATGGGGGACAACAAACACGCACTTTTGTTTTCTCTTTATATCAGCGTTTTGTAATTGCGTTTGTATCATGATCCATTGTTTGGCAGTATAAATTGAAACTGGACATTGAACACACTCATAAATATGTATTTCAACATGTATTTTCGGGCTTGAATGGCAGATATTGCTTGCAACTTACTAAATTCAGGAATGCATTTTGTGTACATGTAAGCCATTTCCCCAAAAGGACTTCCAACCGTGTTTATTTTCTATGCATGTCTTCTTTAAGTTGAAAATAACATGTGATTTAGGCTTCAATCAGGAGATCAAATAGAACTTTGGACATAATGGGACAATAGTGCATTAAATTACTTCTTATTCATATATTTAGTCTCTTTTCTCGATTTTTTTTTTTTTTTTTTTTTTTTTTTTGAGTGGGGGTTGGGACTTTAAAAAAATTCATGGAATATTCTGACAACTTTTTGGTCTTTATAAGGCTTCACAATGCATTCCCCTTCAAAGTGCACATTGGAAAGCCGCTGTCCTTCCGTTTCCATACATAAGGAATGTAATGTATTTTAAATAAAATTCTAGTAGACATATTGAAAGGTAGAATATATCTTTAAGTAAAGCTAGGACCATGTGGATTGAATTTTATAATTAAATTAAATCATAAACTTAATATAGTTTCCATGACATGAAACCATCCCAAAACCGAATTCCATTTTTCACGTCGCTAATGCGCGCGGTCACAACTCGCCGTACCATCGACGTGCAACTCTCTACGATGGATTTCGTAGAAAATTCGTGCAGCGGAGGTACCTCGCAGGTACACATGCATGTACGACGTGCAGGAAGTTTTTACAATACATACCCTTACTACAGAACGCAGGAATTCGCAGAGTTGACCCAGGACCTGTGCGTGCATTGCACATGCAACGCAGGCTACGTCGATGGCACGTACCCGTAGGCTACGACGAGTTGTGACCGCCGCATAAGTTACCAACATTTTTAGTGTGCATATTACCAATTAGGAGGAATGACCAACAATTCAGTGCAAATTATAATCACTTCTGTAAATGCTTTAAATAATCCACAAGAAAACTTTCTTGGAAGTACTTGCACACCCTTTTGAAAAAATGTGTTTGAATGACCTTTTCATTACTGTGGAAACTGCTGACATCATCTCAAACCCACTTATACTTTATTCATTAAACAATGCCAATAATTGTTCAAATTTTAAATGTATATATTTATATGTACATTACTAGACTCAATTATTTTAACAATAAAAAGTCAATAGACATCCATCTATGTTTTATGTAGTAGACAAATAATGCGCTTAACCACTTGGGGGAAATCCAAATACACTTATTTACAGGTTAAAGTCCCGACAGGATCCGAGAAATGAAATAGCAAAACGAAAGCTAATTTGTAATTACACCAAATTACGCGTTTTTATTGTACATCTAGAAATATTTTATCAAAAAGATGATCGAACCGCAACCAGGCCATCCCTCCAAATGCGCTCGAAAAAATACCCCTAATTTTATGGCGCGGTTGATGACGTCAGAAGGATGTTATGGAATGTTACAGCACAGTCCTGCGGCTAGGACATGATTGGGTTTCGCCTTTAGAAAACCGTTTGCTATGTTATGTCAGGACAATAGGACCGCCCGTGTGCTAAATTGTTATGAAATGAAAGCGGCAAATTCATGCTTGCAATGTCTGTAGCATTCCGTTAACATCCTTTGACGTCAACACCCTCGCCATTATATTAGGGGTAATTTTCCAAGTATTTGGGAGGGATGGCCTGGTTGAGGTTCGGTCATCTTTAATTAAATACTTCTAGATGGACAATAAATACGACTAAATTTGGAATAGAATATATTATATAGCATATTAGCTTTCGTTTTTGGCTATTTCAATTTCTGGTCCGGTCAGGGACATTAAATAGACATTAATGGGTAGAAAAAAATAATGCGCTTATTAAAGTTGGGCGAAATCCAAAACAACCAAGATAAACTACTGTAACAATTATAATTCAAAAATATAATTGATTATGCAAAAATGGGTCCAATGTGGTCGATAGGGAATTCTAGATCTTTGCGAAATTGTCCTGGCAGACGCAACTGGAGACGCGGGAACAATCACACAGATGGCTCAGATGACTGGAGACGGAGACCGTTTTCTCCACGCTCAAAGGAAAGAAAAAGATAATGACCAATTTCAGGAACGTTATATCACATGGCTTGGTTTCCTCCTTCTGTTGAAAAATAAAGAAGACACATACTTAGAACAAAACATATTTATAGAGCTATGCTTTTAATCCAACGTTGAATTAAGTTTATTCTCAAATTTTCGGATGACCTTTCTATTGTGAAGACAAGAATGAACAACATCAAGTTAAACATTATGCAAAAAATGTGTTACCATGGAAGTGCGTAGACCGGGCCCACGCACGCGCTACCAAAACAAATATATATATAAAGAATAATATAATGCTCGATTTTGTGTGTGTACGGGTGTGTAAGCGGCGCGCGCGTGCGGGTGTGTGTGTGTGTGTGGTGTGTGTGTGTGTGTTGTGGTGTGCGTGTGCGTTTGGGTGTTCCTTTATTCTACACTCGCAATATACAGCATTCTGGAGGGAGAAGCGAAACTCTTCTTTATAATGTCAATTTTTTTAAACAACTACTTGAAAGGGAGAAAAAAGTCTCACCCTTTCCGGATTGAACTCCCACGAACTGAACAGACACAGCAAGATAAAGATGAGAAACCCTCCGCTAGCAAACCAGGTCGACGCCCACTCAAATCCATACCTTGTAATAAGGGCGCACCAACGATTGGTCCTACAAAAGCCTGGAAGAGGTATTTAAAAATAGCAAGGGATTATCTTTTTTTAATGAAATATCAATCAATCAACGACTGAATAGGCTAATATGTTTCACCAACATAAAATATTATACAAGTGCAGTCGACATATTGGAGAAAGTTTTGATAGATAATAAGCTTAATAATCCAATGATGGCATATTTGATACTTTATACCAATGCCCTTCTAAATCAAATTAAGATTAAAATTAGAAGGATTTTTTTTTTTTTTTTTTTTAGTTTCGAAAATTATATAGATTATAGATCCTAAAATAAAAAAAAGGATTCATTAATACAACAATTGAAATGGTTGAAGGTTAGAGTCAGATGTTTATTTCATTCTCTGATAAGCAATTTATCAACATTGATTAGAGGGCCCCATCTTCTGAAATAACAACTTTTGAAGTAAAAGAAACAAATACATGTCGACCCTGATGGAGCAGAAAAACCTCTTGGATAACGAAACTTGGACATCACAAAGCTGTAATTTATCATTGATTTATACATAAATGTTTATGGCAGTGCTGCATATTGTGATACGTTACCCAATGAAAACTTGACAATAACATATAATCCGGATACGATGGACTGCGTTTGCCAGGTTTCAGGGGAGTCCATAACATTCTGGAGAGTGAGAGGGACAGAAAAATAAATATGTACTTAATTTTTAAATATTATTATCAAAACAAAAACTAGGGATGCATTAAAAATAGAAAGGAGCATATAACCCAATATTATTAAAGTTTACAGAAATAATTCTGCCGCCAACGCTTTTGTTGTTTGCTTTGATAAGTTATTTTTGTTTGTTTGATGTTTTTATTATTATCATTATTATTATTATATTCATTAATTATATGCCTCCCATTTAGAACATGGTAGCAGGTATGGTTTAATTTTTAATCTATTTTATTTTTGCCGGGAGCTGGCTGGGTTTCCTTTATACAGGACAATCATGCTAAACTCCTTTTATTTTCATAATCAACCAAAAAACACCCATATGAAATTAAACTTGCACACTAAAACACCTGCGTCAAAGTTTTTTTTACTATGCTGTTAAAACATTTCAATTCAAGTAATTGTTCAATATATCATGCCATATAGATATGATAAAGATGCTATACTACAGAGTATATATAATACTGAGATATGATATTCCATGGAATAATAATACTAACTTAGTACTATAGACCATGCATAGTAATACTCACCTGGTACGATATATCATGGAATAGTAATATCTTAGTATGACAATACCATGAGAAATAATACTTAATAGTATGATAAACTATGGAATAGTAATACTTACTTTGCACTTTGCAACATATCCAAAAACGATACGACCATGGTCAAGGCTAAACCGAATCCAAAAAGTAAAAGAGACACTATGGTGTGATCCACAGGTAACTGTAAAGGAAATGAAATACATATATGTAGTTGAAATTATTTACTTTACCTTTTAGAGTGTACCTTTTTATAGCGTGCACCAGCAATAGAGCAGTTTTACTACCATATTCGAATCTTTATGCATACTTTTTTTCAGCAAAGGTTGTTCTTCACAACTTGACAGCTGGCCAGAGACTTGCCACATACCAACAAATAATGTATGCCAACTTGTATTCCATGATTGTTCATTATTTTATTACAGGTCGTTAGAATACCTTGTTACAATGTCCTCTGGAAAACAGTATGCATACAATTGAAAATGTTTTAGTAAAATGGTCTATCCAGGTAACATTGAATTTAAAGTTTTCATAGCTTTATTATTATTATTATATATTATCTATTATTATTATTGATAAACAGGATCAAGCTCCGTATTTTCCTTTAAAAAGACCTTTGCTTTAACAAAAAGGCACTAAGTGATTTTCAAGCGGCAACTTTTTAGTGTCCAAGTGTTTTTCGGATCATTCTAGTTGTGCCGAGAATGGCTTCTTTTTGAAGATCGTAGATCTTGATGTTCGGGAGATCTTGGTGATGCAGACTCTCGATTCCCTTCTTTACCATCCCGTGTGACCAATTATCACCGGGGTGACTTCTGCCTTGGCTCTCCACATTCGTTCGATTTCGATCCTCAAGTCTTGATATTTTAGCCGCTTGTCCCTTCCTTGACTGCGATGTTTATGTCGTGAGGGACGGATACTTCGATGATGTTAACTTTGTTTCCCTCTCTTACGATGATTCTGGCTTGTTACAGTTGAATAGCTCTGTCTGTCATTTATGCCGCAGTTCCAATATATGGTACTTTTATCAGCCAGGGTGATTGTCTGTGGCTGATGTTCCCATGGATGGTCACATGCGTTGAGTCCCACGATCCTTTAGAAGTTGCCAGTGTATATGCTTGGCAATGTTATTCATGTCTGCTGATATATTCTGTTTGGGCCAAGATGGCGCCATCCTGATGCCAGATGCATTAGAGTCTCAGGTTCTTTCCCACATACTCTGCACGTGTCCTCTACATCTGATTGCAGAATGGGATTTCTCTATTGCCCGTGTCTTGATTAACCTGATTTGCTATGCAAATATTAACCTTCCGTTTCTCTTTTCAGACAGGCAGACTTTAGCATCCGTGCGTGTTCTTTTGTTCAACGAACTGCCGATTCGATTGTTTTTCGTGGTGACCGTGTTAGACGTTTTGCCCTGTAGATTTGTCTGCAATCTTTTGTTCAAGGAACGTTTTCAGTTTTGTTCTTCTTTTCCTGTCTGCCTTATCTCCCCACTGGTAGAGTCATCTGGTGAATCGTCAATGTCTTCAATGCTTGTTCGTACTATGAGTAAATTGGCTGGGTTTGTCATAATCGTGAGATATGTTTGTCATGTATCCTGGGACTGATAGGTAATTTGGCAAGCTGTTTTAACTCCATATTCCAATACCTTCCTATTGCTTGAAGACCTCTTCCTCCAAGTCGCGGGGGAGATACAACCTTTCAACAGCAGCTTTTGGGTGGTGTAGTCTGTGCATTGTCAATTGCTTCCTTTCATGACATCAGTCCTCGTATAGTCCTCGATTTTTCCAGTTTATATTCCAAAACTAACCTAGCACGGGGATAGCAATGTATATGATAGCCTCCATCTTGTTTTTGGCGTTAAGGCTTCAGATTTTCATAATGAGCCTCAGTCTGTTGTTTGTACTCTGTCTTTGCCTTCTCTTTCATTACGTTGGCTGATGCTGGTCATTCTCTATCATGCAAGAGGTATTGTAGGTGATTCCATTCGTCAGTTCCTTGATTGATACTCTCCGCTCGTCAGATGAGGGCATATCACCTGTCTCCACCCTTCTTCCGGATAAGTGTAATCTTAGCACATTTTTCAATGCCCAAATCATCCGAATGTCATCTGTAAATTGTTTTAACAATGGCTGATCAGACTTTGAAGTTTCATTCATCAATTTTTGCATACAAGCTTTGATTGTCATCCATGTAGACCAATGATTTACTGTCGCGTAACATCTATTTCCTTTATATTATATCCGAAGTTTGTAGCTTGAATAGGGAGGATACTGGGTTGAGCAGCAAGACAGAATAGTAAGGGGGACAATGAATCTCCCTGAAATATCCCTCTCTTGATCCGGACTCCGTCTACCTTCTATTGAGTATGCGTCTGTTGTAGTGTCAGAGTTGTTGTTCCACAACTTCATGCTTTCAGATATGACACTGTATGATGTGTGGGTTGATATGTACACCTCCATAATTTTGATGATCCGCTGTGTGGTAAACTGCGTATGTCCTTTTTGTAGTCTATCCATGCATGGATAATTTGTTGTCTCTGGACGAGCATTCCGGTGGATAGCTTATTTTGTCAAGAGGTGGTCTTGCATTCCTTTTCTTTCCCTTTCGGCAGCCTTTCTGTGAGACCCTCTTCATTGATGTCATTGTCGTCGATATGCGCTCAATGTGCCGTGCAGCGTTGATGTAAGTAGCTTGTAACATTGGTATTGAGGCATGTTGATTGGCCTTATTGTATTATTATTATTATTATTATTATTATATTATTTATATTGATTTATTACTTATGTTATTATTATTATTATCATTTATTATAATTATTATCATTATCATCATCATCATTCATCAATCATCGTCATCATTATATTATTTATATTATATTATTATTATTATGATTATATTATTATATTATTATCGTTATATTATTATTATTAATTATTAATTATTATTATATTATTTATTTGTTTTTTTATCTATTTATATATATATATTTTTTTTTTTTTTGAGTGGGGATTGCTTTCTATTTTTTCCAAAGTTTTACTCATTAACTTGTCCTTTAAGGATGTCCTTTACTTCTTCCATTTCGAGAATTAACCTTCGACATGTAAAAACAGAAAAAGGTTTGACATGATGTGACGTCACTCACTCGGAAGATGAAGAAGAGCTTGTTCCCAATCAGCATGAACGAAACAATATAAGGAAGCACCTACAGCTAACATTGAAAACGAGTACTTCTTCTGTGAAAAAAAAACAAACAAACAAACTAAATTCAATTCCCCATATCAGAAAGGACAAATAACAAAAATCAAATTTAACTAAAAGGCCAAATTGGAGAACCAAAAAATAATGTAAAGAGTAAAAAAAATAAATCGACATAATTATACAATTCCTGTTGGTGTTAATCTCTTGTTGATGAATGTTCTTGCTTTTTGGTCAAGGAAGGCCCTCATGGCGAAAAGTCATTAAACATAAAGTTGATTTTGATCATTACTCATCGTACGGTTTTTATCAAAGATTATGACGTTTACAGCCCGATAGACCCCAAGGCAAATACGGGATCAAGATGACACGGGTCACCCGATATCCAGGATAGCTTTTGCCGTATGCCCTACCCTAACCCTAACCCTAAGACACTGTTGGTCATTGATGACCTACACGGAGTCTTATAATTAGGATGCCCCCCCCCTTAACAAAAGATATTACATGCTACAAATGTCTTACCCTGATGTCAAGCTAGTATAAGGGGAGATCCAACCTTGAAAAGAGGCCTAGAAGTGATTTTTGATGTTGTTTTCTGTTACAAACTAAGCACACCTTGTCTATTCTAAAGAAAATTATTATAGGGCCAAAATTATTTTCAGAGTGTGCTCTTCAAAATTTGTTGCAATCACCTCAAATTCAAGGGGCGTCCAAAATTGTTGCCCTTTTTTCATGACAAATAGTGTTTTAGAAGATAGGCGCAGTTCAAGGAAAAATATCTAATCGTCCAAACATGCGGATCATAAAAAAAAATAAAAAAATTGCCTACAGGCTGAAACCTTACTGATGGGAATTTAATACGTTAAAAACGATTAATTAGCCCAAACAAGTCATTTTTCATATTTTTTTCAAAAATATTGAATGTAATCTTAAAATTATACTTCGCACATATCAAAACTGCGAACGAAATTTTTAATTTGTAACTATTTAGAAAATTGCTTGAAATTTATGCACTAAATCTTGTGAGAACTGCAACGTTCATATATTTTTTTAACAAAAAGTTATGTCATTTCCTAAAGTCGTGATATTAACAAACCATACTTTCATTCTAACCCTTACTCCATTGTATCCAAAACGATATGATAATAATCAGTGTATCAGGTCTAGGGCCTCTATGTAAAAAAATACGGATTCTATAAGCATCGACTTTAATCGCTAGTATCAACTTAAATTAGTTATATTACTAAATCAAATCAAAGGGGAAATCTTAAACGATTAACGAATGATGAGTCTGCACTCTCCATTCCTCTGAGGGTGCCCAACTATTTCCTTTATTCTGTGAGCCCTACGTATTTGTTTCTTTTTTTTAACGATGCATTTTTAATATTGTATAACTTATGTAGGAATTTTCTTCCTTTTTAATGATGCAAGAAGTTCTTGACAAATATGGACTCAGATCCCTAAACTGCTTGCTTGCCTGCTAGGATTTTTATGGGGGGGGTCGAAAAATTGAAAAGTGGACCTTTTCAGAAGGAGTAAACTTTTCGAGCGTGAGCCGAAAATTTTGCCTTATAACAGTTTTAATCTACCTTATAATATTCTTTTTAATTCATTTACGAGGGATGATCACCTTCCCTTTTGGCAAAATAAGTTTGTGAGCACGAAGCCTGTGAACTGGTTAATTATTTACATTTTCATTACTTCACTTTGTTGAGTCAGGATTCAGTCCATGGGCCTTTCTATGATAACTCTACGACGCGCGAGATCGGCCGAAAATTTTGACTTCATAATGACTGAAGGTAGTGTATTTTCTGGCCACATTTTGCCTTCTTATACTTACGGATCCGTTAGGAGTTTTATATATCACTTACGGGGTGCGCCTCACCTTCCACCACCCCCCCCCCCCCGATCCGTAGCCGGTGTTTTGAAAATGGAAAGTTGGAGTTTTTGCCAGATTTGAACTTGCGAGCGCGAAGCGCGACCAGAAATGTTTGGTTATTAATATACCTGAAGGTACTGTATTTCTGACACAGTTTGCCTCTTATGCTCACAGGACCGTAATTTTGATTGTGTAAGGTTTAGACATTCGAAAAATTAAACATTTCCAAGGATTTTGAACTTTGCCGCGAGGCGCGAAGCGCGGAGCCGGAAATTTTGTTTAATTTCGAATGTCTAAACCTTACACAAAATCAAAAATTACGCGGTCTGTGAGCATAAGAGGCAAACTGTGTCAGAAATACAGTACCTTCAGGTCATATTATACCAAACATTTCTGGCTCGCGCTTTCGCGCTCGCAAGTTCAAATCTTGGCAAAAACTCAACTTTCCATTTTCAAAAACACCAGGCACGGATGGGGGGGGGGGGATGGTGGTGGAAGCGTGAGGGCGCACCCCGGTAAGTTGTATATAAAATCCTAACGGATCCGCGTAAGTAAAGAGGCAAATGTGCCAGAAAATACACTACCTTCAGGTCATTTGAGTCAAAAATTTTCGGCTCGATCTTTCGCGCTTCGTAGAGTTATCATAGAAAAGGCCCATGGACTGAATTCCTGACTCAACAATTGAAGTAATGAAAATGTAAATAAATTTACCGATTCCACGCTTTTCGTGCTTCACAACTTATTTTGCCCAAAAGGGAGGTGATTCATCAACCTCGTAAATGAATTTAAAAAGAATATTATAAGGTAGATTAAAACTTGTTATTTAAGGAAAATTTTCGGGCTTCACGCTCGAAAAGTTTACTCCTTCATGAAAGGTCATCTTTTCAATTTTCGACCCCCCCCATAAAAAATCCTAGCAGGCAACAGCAGTTTAGGGAATCTGAGTCCATATTTGTCAAGAACTCTTTGCATCATTTAAAAAAGGAAGAAAATTCCTACATAAGTTATACAATATTAAAATGCATCGTTAAAAAAAGAACAAATACGTAGGGCTCACAGAATAAAGGAAATAGTGCACCTCAGAGGAATGGAGAGGCAGACTCATCATTCCGTTATCGGTTAAAGATTTTTTCCCTTTGATTTGATATAGTATATAACTATTAGTTGATTACTAGCGATTTAAAGTCGAATGCTTATAATCCGATTATTTTTCTACATAGAGCCTAGACTGATACCTGATTCATTATCATATCGTTGATACAATGGAGTTAGGGTTAAGAATGAAAAGATGGTTGTTAATATTTCACGACTTTTTAGGATGACATTAAACTTTTTGTTAAAATAATATCATGGAACGTGCAGTTCTCACAAGATTTAGTGCATATATTTCAACAATTTCTAAATAGTACAATTAAAAATTTTCTTCGCAGTTTTGATATGTGCGAAGTATAATTTTTAGATTACATTCAATATTTTTTTGAAAAAATATGAAAAATGAACTTGTTTGGGCTAATTTTATTCGTTTTTACGTATTCAAATTCCATTCAAAGTATGTTTTCAGCCTGTATGGCAATTTTTTATTTTTTTTTATGATCCGCATTGGAACGATTCGATATTTCCTTGAACTGGCCTAATCTCTAAAACACTATTTGTCATAAAAAGGGCAACAATTTGGACGCCCCCTTGAATTTTAGAGGTGATCGCAACAAATTTTGAAGAGCACACCTCTGAAATATTTTTGCCCTATATATTTTCTTTAGAATAGACAAGGTGTGCATAGTTTGTTACAGAAACAACATCAAATATCACTAACTAGGCCTTCTTTTTTTCAGGTTTTGGATCTCCCCTTATACATAGCTGACATTCAGGGTAAAGACATTTTGTACATGTTATATCTTTTGTTAAGGGGGGGGCATCCTATCTATAGACTTCCGTTGTAGGGTCATCATGACCCAGGTGTCTTAGGGTTAGGGTTAGGGTTAGGGCATACGGCAAAATGCTATCCTGGGATATCGTGACCGGTGTCATTCCTTGATCCCGTATTTGCCTTTGGGGTCTATCGGGGGCTGTAAACGTCATATCTTTTTGAAAACCGTAGATGAGTAATTGATTCAAATTCAACTTATGTTTAATGACTTTTCGCCATCGAGGCCTTCCTTGGAAACCAAAAAGCTAAGAACATTCATCAACAAGATCATTAACACCAACAGGAATTGTTATAATTATGCGATTATTTTTTTAACTCTTTACATTTATTTTTGGTTCTCCATCTGGGCCTTTAGTTAATTTGATTTTTGTATTTGTCCTTTCTGATATGGGGATTGATTTCGTTTGTTTGTTTGTTTTTTTTTTCACAGAAAAGTACTCGCTTTTCATGAGTAGCTGTAGGTGTTCTTCCTTAATATTGTTTCGTTCATGCTGATTGGACCAAGCCGCTCTTCTTCATCTTCCGAGAGTGAAGTGACGTCACATCATTGCAACACTTTTATCTGTTTTTCATTGGTCGAGTATTTCTCGAAATGTTGAAGAAGTTAAAGGACATCTTAAAGACCAGTTAATGAGTAAACTTGGAAAATAGAAGCAATCCCCAACTCAAAAAAAAAAAAAAAAAAAAAATATATATATATAAATAGATAAAAAACAATAAATAATACTAAATAATAATTAATAATAATAATAATAATAATAACGATAATAATAATAATAATAATAATCATAATAATAATAATAATAATAATAATAATAATTAATGATGACGATTATGATGTGATGATGATTGATAATGATAATAATTTATAATAATGATAATTAATAATAATAAAATAATAATAATAATCATAATTAATAATAATAATAATAATAATAATAATAATCCAATAAGGCCAATCACATTGCCTCAATACCATTACAAGCTACTTACATTCAACGCGATGCACGGCACATTGAGCGGGCATTCCGACGGACCAATGACATCATGGAGGTCCTCACAGAAAAGGCTGCCGGAAAGGGGAAGAAAGGATTGCAAGGAACCACCTCTTGACAAATAAGTCTATCACCGGGAATGCTCGTCAGAGACAAACAAAATCTATCCATTGGCATGGATAGACTACAAAAAGCATACGAGATAGTGTACCACCACAAGCTGGATCATCAAAATTATGGAGGGTGTATTCATATCAACCCACACAATCATACAGTGCATATCATGAAAGCATGAAGTTGTGGAAACACAAACTCTGACACTAACAACAAGACGCATACTCAATTGAAGGTAGACGGAGTCCGGATCAAGGAGAGGGATATTTTCAGGGAGATTCATTGTTCCCCCTTACTATTCTGTCTGCTCTCAACCAGTATCCTCCCTCTTGCAAGCTACCAAACTTCGGAGTTTATAGATATTAAAGGAAATGATGTTTACGGCGACAGTAAATCATTTGATCTACATGGGATGACATTTCAAGCTGTATGCAAAAAATGATTGATGAATTCAAAAATCTGATTAGCCATTGTTAAACAATTCACAAAGATAGACATTCGTATGGAATTGGCATTGAAAAATGTGCTAGATTACACTTATCCGCGGGTAAGAAAGGGTGCGAGACAGGTGATTATGGCCCCTATCTGACGAGGAAGTATTCAATCAAGGAACTGCACGAATGAATCCACTACAAATACCTCGTGGCATGATAAGAGAATGACAGCATCAAAGCCACAACGTAATGAAAAGAACAAGGCAAAGACAGAGTACAAACACAGACTGAGGCTCATTATGAATCTGAACTTAACGCAAAACAAGATGGAGGCTATCAATACACTTGCATATCCCGTGCTAAGGTATAGTTGGAATAATAAACTGGAAAATCGAAGGATATACGAGAGGCTCGATGTTCATGGGACAAGGAAGCAATGACAATGCACAGACTACACCACCCAAAAGCTGCTGTTGAAAGGTTTGTTGTATCTCCCCCTGCCGACCTTGGCAGGAAGAGGTCTTCCAGCAATAGAATAAGGTATGGAATTATGGGAGTTAATACAGCTTGCCAATTACCTATCCAGTCCCAAGGGATACATTTGACAAACATATCTCACGATTATGACAAAGCCAGCCAATTTACTTCAAGTACGAAACAAGCATTGAAGACATTGACTGATCACCAGATAACTCTACAGTGGGGGAAAAAGAAGAGAACAGAACTGAAACGTTTCCTTGAAACAAAAGATTTGCAGACAAAATCTACAGGCAAACGATCACACCGGTCACCACGAAAAAAAACAAATCGAATCGCCAGTTCGTTTGACCAAAAAAGAACACCCACGGATGGCTAAAGTCTGCTGCGTCTGAAAGCGAGAAACGAAGCGTTTTATATTTGCATACAAGATCAAGGTAATCAAGACTACGGGCATATGAGAAATCCATTCTGCAATCAGATTGTAGAGCCGACACTGACAGTAGTATTGGGAAAGAACCTGATTACTCTAATGCATCTAGCGCATCAGGATGCCCCATCTTAGCCCAAAACAAGAATATATCAGCAGACATGATAACATTGCCAAGGCATATACACTGGCAACTTCTAAAAGGCATCGTGGACTCAACCTTGTGACCATCCCATTGGAACCATCCAGCCACAGACAATCACCCTGGCTGATAAAAAACAGTTTACCATATATTTGGAAACTGCGGCCAATAATGACAGGACAGCAGATATCAACTGTAACAAGCCAGAGAATCATCGTAAGAGAGGGAAACAAACGTTAACATCATCGAAAGTATTCCGTCCCTCACGACATAAACATCGCAGTCAAGGAAAGGGAACAAGCGGCTAAAATATCAAGGACCTGGAGGATCGAAATCGTACAATGTGGAACGCCAAGTCAGAATCACCCCGGTGATAATTTGGGTCACACGGGGGGGATGGTAAAAGAGGGAATCGAGAGTCTCATCAACCAAAGATCTCCCCGAACATCAAAAGATCTTACATCTTTCAAAAAGAAAATAGCCATTTCTCTGGTCACAAACTAGAATCGATCCGAAAAACATTGGACACTAAAAAGTTGGCCACTTGAAATCACTTAGTGCTTTTGCTTAAAGCCAAAGTCTTTTAGGAAAATACTGAACTTGATCCTTGTTTATCATTAATAATAATAATAATAATAATAATAATAATAAGCTATTGCAAACTTTTAAATTCAATGTTACCTGCGATAGACCATTTTTCTAACATTTTCAATTGTATGCATACTTTTTCCAGAGACATTGCCTAACCAAGGGTATTCTAACGACCTGCTAATAAAATAATGAACAATACATGGAATACAGTTGCATACATTATTTGGTGGTATGTTCTGGCCAAGTCTCTGGCCAGCTGTCAAGTTGTGAAGAACAACCTTTGCCTGAAAGAAAAGTATGCATAAAACTTCGAATATGGTAGTAAACTTGCTTCTATTTGCTGCGTGCACGCGATAATAAAAGGTACACTCTAAAAAAGGTTAAAGTAAATTAATTTCAACTACACGTTATATTATTTCATTCCTTTACAAGTCTACCTGTGGATCACCATTAGTGTCTCTTTACTTTTTGGATTCGGTTAGCCTTGACCATGGTCGTATCGTTTTTGGATATGCTGCAAAGTGGCAAAGTAAGTTATATACTATTTCCATTAGTTTATCATACTAATTAAGTATTATTTCTCATGGTTATGTCATACTAAGAATATTACTATTCCATGCATATATCGTACCAGGTGAGTATTATATGCCATGGCTATAGTACTAAGTATAGTATTTATTAATTCCATGGAATATTCATTTACTCAGTAATTATTAATTACTCTGTAGTATAGTCATTCTTTTACTCATATTATAGGCATGATATAATGACAATACTTTGAATTTGAAAATGTTTTACAGCATAGCTAAAAAACTTTGACGCAGTGTTTTTAGTGTGCAAGTTTAGATTTCATATGGGTGTGTTTTTGCAGGTTTGATTATGAAAATAAAAGGAGTTTAGCATGAATTTGTCCTGTATAAAGGAAACCCAGCCAGCTTCCGGCAAAAATCAATAGATTAAAATTAAACCCATACCTGCTACATGTTCTAAATGGGAGGCATATAATTAATGAATATAATAATAATAGATGATAATAATAAAAAACAATCAAACAAACAAAATAACTTATTCAAAGCAAACAACAAAAGCGTTGCGGCAGAATTTATTTCGTAAACTTTAAATAATATTGGGTTAATATGCTCCTTCTATTTTTTAAGCATCCCTAAGTTCTTGTTTTGATAATAAATATTTAAAATTAAAGTTACATATTTATTTTTTCTGTCCCTCTCACTCTCCAGATGTTATGGACTCCGTTGCAAAACCTGGCAACGCCAGTCCATCGGTTATCCGGATTATATGTATTGTCAAGTTCATTAGAGTAAACGTATCACAATATGCAGCACTGCCATAAAACATTTATGTTATAATCATTGATAATTACACGCTTGTGATGTCCAAGTTTCGTATATCCAGAGCGTTCCTGCTCATCAGGGTCGACATGTATTTGTTCTTTTACTTCAAAAGTTTCGTTATTTCAGAAGATGGGGCCCTCTAATCATTTGTGATAATTGCTTATCAGAGAATGAAATAAACATCTGACTCTAACCTTTCAACCATTCAATTGTTGTATTAAATGAATCCTTTTTTTTTATTTTAGGATCTATAATCTATATAATTTTTCGAAACTAAAAAAAAAAAAAAAAAAAAAAAAATCCTTCCTAATTTTAATCTTAATTTGATTTAGAAGGGCATTGGTATAAAGTATCAAAATATGCCATCATTGGATTATTAAGCTTATTATCTATCAAACTTTCTCCCAATATGTCGACTGCACTTGTATAATATTTTATGTTGTGAAACATATTAGCCTATTCAGTCGTTGATTGATTGATAATTTCATTAAAAAAAGATAATCCCTTGCTATTTTTTAAATACCTCTTCCAGGCTTTTTGTAGGACCAATCGTTGGTGGCGCCCTTATTACAAGGTATGGATTTGAGTGGGCGTCGACCTGGTTTGCTAGCGGAGGGTTTCTCATCTTTATCTTGCTGTGTCTGTTCAGTTCGTGGGAGTTCCAATCCGGAAAGGGGTGAGACTTTTTCTCCCTTTCAAGTAGTGTTTTAAAAATTGACATTATAAAGAAGAGTTTCGCTTCTCCTCCAAGAATGCTGTATATTGCGAGTGTAGAATAAAGGAACACCCAAAACGCACACGCACACACACACACACACACACACACACACACACGCGCGCGCGCGCGCGCGCTTACACACCCGTACACACACAAAATCGAGCATTATATTATTCTTTATATATATATTTGTTTTGGTAGCGCGTGCGTGGGCCCGGTCTACGCACTTCCATGGTAACACATTTTTTGCATAAATGTTTAACTTGATGTTGTTCATTTCTTGTCTTCACAATAGAAAGGTCATTCCGAAAATTTGAGAATAAACTTAATTCAACGTTGGATTAAAAGCATGAGCTCTATAAATATGTTTTGTTCTAAGTATGTGTCTTCTTTATTTTTCAACAGAAGGAGGAAACCAAGCCATGTGATATAACGTTCCTGAAACTGGTCATCGTCTTTTTCTTTCCTTTGAGCGTGGAGAAAACGGTCTCCGTCTCCAGTCATCTGAGCCATCTGTGTGATTGTTCCCGTCTCCAGTTGCGTCTGCCAGGACAATTTCGCAAGATCTAGAATTCCCCCATCGACGCACATTGGACCCATTTTCACATAATCAATTATATTTTTGAATTATATTGGTTACAGTAGTTTATCTTGGTGTTTTGGATTTCGCCCAACTTAATAAGCGCATTATTTTTTTCTACCCCATTAATGTCTATTTAATGTCCCTGACCGGACCAAGAATTGAAATAGCCAAAAACGAAAGCTAATATGCTATATAATATATCTATTCCAAATTTAGTCGTATTTATTGTCCATCTAGAAAGTATTTAATTAAAAAGATGACCGAACCTCAACCAGGCCATCCCTCCCAAATACTTGGAAAATTACCCCTAATATAATGGCGAGGGTGTTGACGTCAAAGGATGTTAACGGAATGCTACAACATTGCAAGCATTGAATTTGCCCTTTCATTTCATAACAATTTAGCACACGGGCGGTCTATTGTCCTGACATAACAATAGCAAACGTGTTTTCTAAAGGCGAAACCCAATCATGCCTGGCCGCAGGACTGCTGTAACATTCCATTAACATCCTTTGACGTCATCAACCGCGCCATTAAATTAGGGGTAATTTTTCGAGCATTTGGGAGGGATGGCCTGGTTGCGGTTCGATCATCTTTTTGATTAAATACTTTCTAGATGTACAATAAAAAACGTGAAAATTAGCTTTCGTTTTTGGCTATTTCATTTCTCGGTCCTGTCGGGGACTTTAACCTGTAAATAAGTGTTTTGGATTTCCCCCAAGTTGTTAAGCGCATTATTTTGTCTACTACATGAACATTTATTAAATATTGAGTCTAGTATGTACATATTATATACATTTAAAATTTGAACAATTCATTGGCATTGTTTAATGAATAAAGTATAAGTGGGTTGAGATGATGTCAGCAGTTCCACAGGTAATGAAAGGTCATTCAAACACATTTTTCAAAAGGGTGTGCAAGTACTTCAAGAAAAGTTTTTCTTGTGGATTATTTAAAGCATTTACAGAAGTGATTATAATTTGCACTGACTTGTTGGTCATTCCTCCTAATTGGTAATATGCACACTAAAAATGTTGGTAACTTATGCGGCGGTCACAACTCGTCGTAGCCTACGGGGCACGTGCCATCGACGTAGCCTGCGTTGCATGTGCAATGCACGCACAGGTCCTGGGTCAACTGCTGCGATTCCTGCGTTTCTGTAGTAAGGGTATTGTAAAAACTTCCTGCACGTCGTACATGCATTGTACCTGCGAGGTACCTCCGCTGCACGAATTTTCTACGAAATCCATCGTAGAGAGTTGCACGTCGATGGTACGGCGAGTTGTGACCGCCGCATTAAGGACGTGAAAAATGGAATTGGTTTTGGGATGATTTCATGTCATGGAAACTATATTAAGTTTATGTATTTAATCTAATTATAAAATTCAATCCACATAGTCCTAGCTTTACTTAAAGATATATTCTACTTTCAATATGTCTACTAGAATTTTATTTAAAGTACATTACATTCCTTAATGTATGGAACCGGAAGGACAGTGGCTTTCCATGTGCACTTTGCAAGGGGGAATGCACTGTGAAGCCTTATAAAGACCAAAAGTTGTCAGAATATTCCATGAATTTTTTAAAAAGTCCCAACCCCCCCCCTCAAAAAAAAAAAAAAAAAAAAAAAAAAAAAAAAAAAAAAAAAAAAAAAAAAAAAAAATCGAGAAAAAGACTAAATATATGAATAAGAGTAATTTAATGCACTATTGTCCCATTATGTCCAAAGTTCTATTTGATCTCCTGATTGAAGCTAAATCACATGTTATTTTCAGCTTAAAGAAGACATGCATAGAAATAAACACGGTTGGATCCTTTTGGGGGAAATGGCTTACATGTACACAAAATGCATTCCTGAATTTAGTAAGTTTGCAAGCCAATATCTGCCATTCAGCCGAAAATACATGTTGAAATACAAATTTATGAGTGTGTTCAATGTCCAGTTTCAAATTTATACGCCAACATGGATCATGATACAAAACGCAATTACAAAACGCTGATATAAAGAGAAACAAAGTGCGTGTTTGTTGTCCCCCATCCCCGGTCGTAAAAGTAAACGTGTTTCAAATCTCGATTCGGAGTAAAATTTAAACGCCGAAAAAGATGCGTTTTGAAACACAATCAGCTTCAATTTTACGACCTTGAGCTTCGCGATAGCAACGAAATGCGACACTGAACAAGATTGAGTTTTCAAACGTGTTTAAATGTGCTCTCGCAGTGGAAGCTTCCGGGGCAAGTGAAACAAGGAGAAGATGTTTGTTTTTTGAGAGCGGGGAGATTAAAGACGATGGAAATATAATCAGCTTTAAATTTTGACACTGAACGGTGCACCGCTGAACGCGTTTGTGTTTGTGTTTTGTAATTGCGTTTTGTATCGTGATTCATGTTGAAGTATAAATTTGAAACTGGACATTGAAATTCACAGGATTCATATCTGTAAACTATAAGCCATTTATTTCAGTACACGTCTACTTTAAATGATTGGTTGTATTGTAAATAGGTCTTTGTATCAATTTATGATCTTAATTTGCATTTACAATGGCACAATTCTACAAAAGTCTTTCAGCTCAATGTCTATTTTGGCGTGGACTTGTCCATTTCTTAAACCGGGCAAGATGCACTGATTTTGCGATATTATAGTATTAAATATGATATTACTAAGATAACTGTTACAAATATGTATAAATTGAAATAAATTTATGTTGCGATAAAAAATATTACATAATGATGGATATCTATAAGATGAATTGATTGTTATATTGTAATATTTTTGTATTATATAATAAATTAAATATCCAAAATACTGGAATATTACCGAATTACTATGTACCGATTGTAAATATTAAATATTCAGTAATCATGATTACGTTAATCATCTGTTCCCTGTATCATTGGAAAAGAGCGAATTCGAAACAATCATCCAAATTGGTTCACATTGAAACTTTTATACTAGCTTATAAGGATCCTCACTGCCTACTATCAATTTCCACTGATTGATTAATATAACTCTATATGTTACAGGGCCCTGGAGTACCGTGCAATGTTGAGTCGAATATGTACTCTACGCAGTGAGACAGAACGAAAATATAACCCTAACTAGGCCGGGGGGGGGGGGGGGGGGGGCTCCCAGGCCCCCCTCGATGTTTCGCGCAATATGTTCGCAACGCGAAAAGCTCTCGCCGCGATGTGGCATGACTTTTTTCATCCAAGACTCCTGCATCTTTTAAGACCAAATTTGTGACGTCCGGGTACCCGGTTCGCGAGTTACGCATAATTTTTGTACACGTGCGTCAGACCCAAAATTGCTCAATAACGTGATTTCATGTACAAAGTCAATACAAAATGTGTTTTCAGCTAAAATTCATAAATGAGTGATTATTTTTGCTTTTACCGATTCAAATTACTTGATTATATGTTTTTTATGATTGTTGAAGTGTCTGCAACAAATTTTGTATAGAAAACAATGAAAATAAAAAGGTCGAAAAAACAAAGAAATACATAAGAAATTAAAAAAACAATAAAATACATAAGAAATAAATTGTGATACCGGAATTTTTTTCAAGTACAATTGATAGGAAGGCTATAAAGAATATTCACATAAAAAATGAGCACATTTGGAGCTGTATTTAGGAAGTTAGAGCAAAAAGTATGATGTCCAATGTTAATTATGCATAAATTAGCATAATTAATTAAAAAACAATTTTCCTGAAAAATATCTATACAATTGAGTAGATTAGGTCACGGGCGACGATGCATGCCAATTTTTGGCGCGATCGCGCGGTCGACGGCCGAGATCTCGAGGGGGCTGGGGGGCGCCTGGGGCCCCCGGCCATATCAACTCCCAAAATACCCCGGCCTAGTTAGGGTTAACATGTGACTAGTTTCAGTTTTAAATTTATTCAACCATTATAAAGCAAGCATGTGCAATGTTGAAAGAATGTGTCCTAATTTTATAATGATACAAATATTAGAATTCAAACCTGACTACCTATCCATAATTCTGAAACATAATCCAATCATATCAGGAAATAAAAACGGTGGGGTTCCGGTCAACGCCAACGCGACCCGACGCTCCCAACGCACCCTTTCGGCAAACCCAAGGGCCCGTATAGACTAGAGCCATTTAGCCAAAATATGATTTTAGAAGCATTTTTAGGTAAAGTTGGAAACCAGGGTATTTCACATAATCAAGTGTGCTGAATCAGATAAGACCGGTTCCAAGCCGATTTCTCACTTTTCACCACCTAATTTGCATAAACAAAATGGCCGCCAATTGACCATTTTTTGAGCTTCTGTCTCCACTCTTCCCTGGTGATTCACTTTTACCCTCATAATGGCCGCCTAATTTCGCACTCACAATAATATCATGTTAAATTGCTAGAATAAGCATTAGAATTTAATAAATAATCATTTATGTTTATAAATTCATTAATTATGGAATTTATGCATGTTTACACCTTATATGCTACAATGGGGCTATAACTTAATCAAATTATCTCAAGAGTTCTTCGACCTTTAGGTAAAAGTTGGGAACTGGTCTATTTCACATAATTCAAGTGTGGCTGAGTCTGATAAGACCGGTTCCCAAGCCGATTTTCTCACGTTTTCCCACCTAATTTGCATAAACAAAATAGGCCTAGCGCCAATTGACCATTTTCGAGCTACATGTATATAAGTTTCCACTCCTGCCTGTTTATTCATTTACCTGTATAATGGGCCGCATTATTTTGCACTCACACTGATTATTATGTAAACTTGATAGACTGAGTATAACAATTTAAGAAAAAAATCAAGTTGATGTTTCTAAATTCATTAATTATGCAAATTTATGCATGTTTGTGACCTTACATGCTATAACTTGATCAAATTTACTCAAGGAAATAAAAGGGTGGGGTTCCAGTCAACGCAACGCGACCCGACTCTCCCAACGCACCCTTTCGGCAAACCCAAGGTGGCTTTGGACGAAGGGCGTGGTTCCGATAACGTGACGCGGGACAAGCCGCAAAGGTTCACTGTCTAAATGAACATCGTAAGAAATTAGAATGCAAAAAATATGCACCAAATATTAAACAATACCATCCCCGTTAGGCATGCTAATTAAGTGAACATTTGTATACATGTTTACAAAAAGAAAATGTCCACTTGCACCGTTAAAGATTGAAATATGCACCTTGAAGAGTGCAGGTAAATCACAAACCATTGCCCCTGAACGATGCAGTGGTCCAATTACTGTTTTAAGAAGCTTATTTGACTGCAAAGGTTGGATCCCCAGAGAGCTTCTATTGCTGCTTACAACCATGAGAACAAAATGGTGCAGACTTGCAGCCTATAATTCTTTAAAGTGCACAGTGTATTCTTTCAAAATAGTAAGTGTGAGAAATCAAACAGACATGGATGCATATACCTTTCAGTACCTTTAATTAATTTCATTCAATTAAATATGCTGACAAGTATTCGTAAACAGCACCGGTCTATATTATTAAAAAAAGTGATAATGATACAGGATGTTAAATCATTTCATTACAGGTTTTTAATAATTGAACAAAGATTATATATGCAATAATTATAATCATTAAATATAAATGTAAAAAGTAAATGCAAAAAAAAAAAAAAAAAAAAAAAAAAAAAAAAAAAAAAAAAAAAAAAAAAAAAAAAAAAAAAAAAAAAAAAAAAGAGTTTGTGGACGATATATTTACATATTTTACATATGACCAAAATTACATTGCCTTTACAGGGAGACCCAGATAAGGGGAACCCGACTGCAATGTAAAGCAAATTACAAAATATTTAAGTTCAACCTCTCCTCTTTGTGATGACACCTTATAGGGTACATGCAGGTAATATGGGCCACCTGAAGCAAATCATGTCTTGACCGTCGACCGGTGACCGGTGACCGGCATTTTTTTTACCCTGATGTAAAATTTGATATTTCACAGAATGTGATGGTGAAAGAGTGTTTGAGGGGGTAACCTCAATTGTTTTGTATATTTAGTAAGCTTATACTTTCATTTTGATCACACTAGCGTGTACAGGTCAATTTGTTTTAGTGAAGGGGTGCAATGTGGCATTGAATGCTTGCCTGACACGGCAACATTAGAGCAGGTAATATGGGACATCCAAAATGGCGGAAATGATTCTGGTACTTAGTATTGGGATGAGGCATCAATATTTTTGCTACGATTTTTTGGGGGTATATTCACAGTATATTATTAATATAAATAACTTGTTGTAGGCCTATATTGACTTGTATAATGAAAATAATATTTAAATAATATTAAAAAGAGAAATAATATACAAAATACATTACAATGAAATATATAGTCAAAGGATTTATTGAAGGGACTTATAATTTCAAATTATATTTAAAGTTAATGATTTTCAACATTTAAAGCAAATTCCAGACATGGTAGAGTCATTGCAGTTTTTAAAACATACATTAAATACATGTGCCCATATTACCTGCACATGCAGGTAATATGGGCACTTTGGTAGTGACGTCAACATTTGAATATTGCAGACAGGGGGGTTGGTGATAATTTTTTTCTTCACAATAAAAGTTAGAGCAGTAGTTATTGATTCATATAAACAAAGATTAGACTGTGTGTCATTTCGTAATTTTTTATGCAAATTAGGCAAATGCGCTTAGGGGGCCCATATTATCTGCATGTACCCTAGACTAAAAGCAGTATTTTGAAATTGATACGTACTTTTACGGGCAATCAGTAGAATTTTTGCAAAATCAGTGTGATA
>CALNVZ010000674.1:32084895-32095053 GCA_940671915.1 Paracentrotus lividus
TAGCGCAACAAAGCAATCGATTTCGCCATTCATTTTAACACAGGAAAAAACCGTTCAACATAACAAAAAAGCGTTCAACATACCAGAATGACACGTGACACCCTTTCAACCAATCACAGCTCGTAAAATACTACCACTATTTACTATTTATATATCACAAATTATTTACAAACATGATTATTATGCCAAAGTATAATGTACAAATCAAACATTCTTTAAAAATGAAATATGAGAACTTTTAAAAAAAGCCTATAGGTGCTTTTAAAGTAAAATGTTCACCATAAAGTATAATACAATTAATATTATGGAGCATACATGTATTGGCAAAATTTAGAAATATTTAAATGATGGGTATGAATCATTAAGAAGAGGTTTATCGGGCGACAATTCAATATACTTAGTACAAGTCAATTTGTAATTTCTTTTAAAAGTACACTATTCTTTAATAAACGTATAACTTCAGGGTTATGGCGTTCCAATATTTGGTAGGGAATTCCAACAGATTTCAGAGAACAATAAGGTTTTAAAGCTTCAAGATGAAATAAAATTGCAAGTTTCTAGTTTATGTGGGCATGCACCTGGGGTATGATTGAAAACATGGGCAATATAGTTTGAAGTTAAATTTTGAAAATATTTGACAAACCAAAATGCTATGATATTATGAATAAGATCAAACTTAATTTAATGATTTTAAACTTTTAAAAAATAAAGGAGCAGAAATGAGGCATAATAAATACTCCTAGTACATATACGTAAGCTCTCTTCTGTGAACTTAAAGAGAGTGATGACTTTCCCTTGCAATGAATTTCCCCCAGACAACAATATAATATGTGAGATAGGGTAAAATAAGTGAATTGTATAGATAAATAATATAGGCATAGGAAACATAAACTTCAATTTACAGAATACCTATACATTTGGACACTTTGCGAAGTATATAATCGAATATGGGCATTCCATCGAAGATTTTGTTCAACATTACACCTAGAAATTATTAACATTTCAATGGCATATGGCGGGCTGAATCAAATATTTAAAGATACATCATCTAGGAGATTACTTGTATACAACGATTTTATTATGAAAGATAAAAAATTGTTTTTGAAAAGATTGAGTATTAGCCTATTTGCCTTAGGCCATTTTGATACCTTATCCAATCATTATCGACATTGCGCTGAAGCATTGTGTATATTGATTGAGTTAAATTAATAGCTCGTCATCTGCTACATATATATTGAAATCAGGAGAGGATTGTGGTTATTAAATCAATTAATATAAATTTAAAAAAAAGGGAGAAGGACCGAAGAATGAACCCTGGGGAACACCACATTTTATGTTCAGAAAGTTAAGAACCCACTGCATTATTAAACCAAGTATATTACGGATCGGTTCAACTTATATAACTTTTAAAAAATTAAAGGAATTCCGCGTATCCCATAATAATGCAATTTAGATAGAGAATGAAATGGCATCTACAATATCGAAGGTTTTAGAATCCATGGAATACTCCAATCACAAATTTGTTTATTTTAATAGCTAAAGTAATTTATCCGTAAATCAATTAACAGCATAGTTTGTAGAATGATTGCCGTCCTGGAATCCAAATTGACAATTTGAAATAAAATTATTTTTTGACAGAAAATTTACAAACGATTATAAACACATTTTCTAGAATAATTTAGCATATACAAGGGTAGCTAAAGTATTGGTCTTGAATTTTTTAATAAAGTTGACGGTCATCTTTTTTATGAATTGTCATGATTTTTGCAATTTTAAGGTTTACTGCGAAATATCCCAAGCATAATGATTAAATTTAAAAACTGTCAATAACAAAAGTTCTGCAATTAGATATGAATTATCTTTTTAGCACATTACATTCCAATACCATCACTATGCCACATGATTTCGTACATTTCTCAATGTTTTACAGAATCTCAATCAATTCACTTTCCATTACAGGCCTTGAAAATAATGAAACAGAATTTGGTTTGGTTAAATAATCATTGTGGACATTACTGCAGTCTGCACAGTCATACTAGCAAAGCCTGCAGTTGGAAACATGAAATAAAAATAGAATTAAATTCATTTGCAATACATTGTCATTTTCAAGCAATTCACCCATTGTGCATTATACGGAAGATAATGGGGTTTTTTGATTTTATAATGAGATTATATTATGTTTTCCATGTACCTTTAATATCATGTTTTACAATTTAAACTGAGAGCAACAAATAGTGTTCTTTTGACCTTTCTTAGTAAGTGCATTGATCTATGTGTCTCTTATATTTTTGTGAACTATTTTTCGAGGTTCCTGCAGACCTATCATGATACAAATTTCTTTATACAGTCTATTTTCTTTTTAATACAGCTCTAATAAACTTTCGGTTATCCAAGCGTTTCGAATTTAAACATTTTTTTTTACTTTGTTGCTAGCTAAAGGAAACATTTATTAAAAACTATGGAGAAAGAAGAAATAAATGCATGTACGCTAGCTCAGAATCATGATGTATACAAAGTTGACCAATTTCGTTTAAGATCACCTATTAAATTTTAATATTGTCATTTGTAAAACCATCGTTGTATCTTAATTGAGAAATTCCTGCTTTTACATGATTTTTTATGATTTAAAAAGGAAAAGACTTGCATATGATCAGATATATCTGTGCAGATAGTTCCATTAAGCATTCAGAATTATTAAAATTAATAAAATGTTATCAATTAATGTTTCCGAGTTGACTGTTACACGGGTAGCAGAAGTAATCAAATACGCAAAACCAACTATGACACTATCTGAGATTAAAAAATTTCATCTGGCACAATTATTACTACCATCAACCGAGTGGACAGCTTTAAAACGATCTAAATGTTGAAAATCACGTGTGATAATCACACTTATGCCCTTTGATGATACGTTAGAAAGTATACATTATAAAACTGTAAAAAAACATCAATATCCGATTGTAGGGTTTCTGTAAATGACAACAACTGTATACTTTGTATGAGATTCAAATATAAGATCAGCAACTATATATTCACATAATAATTCATCATATGTAACAATATTTTTATTCTTTAATCTACAAACAATGTCATCTTTTATAAATAATGCAACACCTCCTCCACGAGTGACTTGACCTACTCTATCAGAGTGAAAGAAAGTATAACCTTGTAAATGAAAAGGGATAGTAGGTTGACCACAAATCCAGGTTTCTGAAATGGCAATAATTGAGAATTTATTTTTCATTGAATCAAGAAGATATGTAATATTGTCAAAGTTTTTAGAAAGACTACGGGCATTGATTTGAATTATACTAAATTTATATACATTATTAACAACAGAAGAATTGAACTCACTGGGTGTGTAACATACACATCTGTCATTTGGAGGGTACATACATATATCAGGATCTAACTCACTTAATGGATTATCCAGAAGTGTAAAGGAGAGTCAATAAAAAGGTCTTATATATTTGTATATAAAGTTGACTCCGAAAAAAAGACAGTGTGTATATTGATTCATTAATATCTTTGTAACATCCATCCAAGAAATAAGTGCAAATATTAATATGTTCAATTGAAACCTCTTTAGGACACTGGATAATGGACACATATAGATTACAAGTATAAAAACAATTCATTGTAATAAAAGACAAATCGAAAACAAAATATATAGAAATCAAATGACAAAATGATAATGCAAATACAAATACAAATGTACAAATAATATTGAATCTGTTGATTCAAACAAATTGCAGTAAAAAGGGGAAATGTTGTTGTGTTTTTCTATAGATATGAAGTAGAGTCCTACAGGAATATAAGTCTTTATGTATAATTTCAATTATTATGATTACACAACTACAGCAGAGCCAGTTCATCCAAGCTCCTAATGAGTTTAGAAATGTTTTTTCCATCTTTTTCTTCATTGAGCAGCGCTATCATCCTACCATCTTGACTCCAGGCAGTCTTTACTTTAGCGTGAGATCTTGTTTGGTTCAGTAATGTTTGATTTTTGGATGTCAAGTCCTCAACCTGTAGTTAATTAGTGTTTACATGTTTTCAAGTTTTATGTGCCTCAGGTTTTAGCCAACATAATAGGCTAACTACAGACCCAAAATGGAGAGTGTGAGTACTTTCATTAGAATTATCTGGCCCAAAATGTGAATTATGTAACGTCCATCCCCGGTCTCCCCTAGCTTATTAAAGACTTATATATGTATTTTGCGATAGCGAGGCGTATAGGGACGGACGAACGGACGGACGGCTGGACAGACAGCAGCAGAGGCAAAAAACATAATCTTAAAAAATTTTTTTTTTTTAATGTTTTGATTATAAATTAAGCGAGCTTCTTTTTACTGACCCTTCTCATTTTAGTATATACTTTCAGGGATTAAGTGGGAATTTAAAAGTCACACTATCGTCATGCTAGAATAACAAAGAAACTAGAGGGAACCAGTTAAAATCATGATAACATTATAATAGTTCTGGCAAGAGTTATTGGGGAAACATATTATTTTGACTTCTTATCTGATAACAATCAAGTAAATTGCTTGTACTCGATAATATCATTACCGTAATAATAATAAAAAAACCTATTTGCCTATATACATCAGCTAAATTGAAAAACGTGATGAGCAATACTACATCTGTCCCACCAAGAAGACCAAAGGCATGATTGTGGAGCTGCAAATGTGCGAATAATTCATTTGCTGCGTCATAGACATGTGCTTAGGTTCCTAGAAAAAAAAAAAGATGTACAGTAGACTTGTTTAACATGAGTTTTGATATAATTATGACTGAAAAGGTTTCGGATATAACAAAATTAATTTCATAAATTATTATGGGAAAAAATACGCATAATTATATCGAGGTCATTTTCAGGGCTTATGCATGATTAATCCATACATGAACAACTGAGCCTCAACGGGTTAAGCCTAGTAGGTCTACATGTTAGGCCCTGCATCTTATATCAGAATTGTTAAAATTTCTTGAGGCCTATATTTGTTTAAATATATATAAGGGAAATCATTTTATGAAATCCATAATACCCGACATAACGGGAAGGGGCGGGGGAGTAAAAACTTTTTATCGGGTTATCATTGAAATTAATTTAAATAAAACCATTTCAATAAGTTTCATGTGGTGTTTCTTAAATAATATTTATTCATCTTTTTAATAGTCATATTTTCATTATAGTTACGCCCCTCCACAGTGGTGGATTTAGGAATTGGAAATAGAAGGAGGGCATAATTATTGCAATTTTGGAAATAAAGGGGGCGCAGAAGGCGATTCTCTTACATATAATTTTATCAAAATCATGAACATGCATGATTGATTTGTAATTCTTTAAAAAACTATATAGGGGGTATGTGCCCCTTGCGCACCGCCTGCGCAACTGTTTTTCCTCTAATACATTTTCCTCCCCTTTCTGACGACTTATACAGTATGTGTCAAATAAAATGGTACAAGTGAAAAACATTTTTTTTATAGTATGAAGATTAATCACGACCTGGTATTGTTTGGTATTTTCATAAAGAAAGAAAATCAGACTTTCTTCTGCAGTTTTTTTTAATGACATTTGGTGCTGTAATTTTTTAAGATATGACTAGTTTTCTACAATCAAGAAATATCCAGTTTTCACACGCCGTTCCATGCCTTTGACGACTCTTTTAGCTCGTTATACCTAAACGCTGCTTTTATTACGTATGTAGACATAAATGATGATAAGAAGTTCTATTTACAGTGAAAAGTGATGAACATTTATTACACGAAGATAAAGATATGCAATGAAGAAATAGGGCAAGTCTGATGGTGACTGTACTCAAAGTTGGTCTCTGGTCGAACTCATGTGGATGGAGAAATCTCCAACATCAGGAAAGTTTGGGAAATCTTATTCTTAGTGGGGTAAGATTTTAAAGTGTTCTAATTGGTCTATTTATTAGGGTTGCTATGGAATTAGGGGAGTGTCTAGAATGGTAAGGAATGATCTGAAGTGGTCCTTTGTGCCACGACTCACGGAAAAAATAACTCTCACATATGTTGTATATTGGGCATGTTGGGTGGTTGTTTATGACCAAATAATAGGGGTGTGTTTATCGTAAAATGGGAACTTAATTATGTTTGTGGATAATCTTGGGGCAATAAACTGGGTCTAGTATTTACAGATGGTCAGAAAGTAGGCTGTAATTTAACAACAAGTGATCATATTACTACATATTTACTACATACTAAGGCCTACATACGATACTTTCTGCTTGATAACCGATGTGTTGGCTCAGTGGACAGAGCGTCCGCCTCATAATCGGGAGGTCATGGGTTCGAGCCCCGGCCGCGTCATACCAAAAGACGTTAAAAAAATGGTAGTTGCTGCTTCCCTGTTTGGCGTTAAACAAGAGGGGATAGAGCAATGTCCTTCTGGCGCTGCTCAGCGGCTGCCGGGCCCACGAGAAAAGGTGCAAAATAAATATCCGTTTCGGACAGTAAAATTTGGAGCATTTTTATAACAAAATGAATATAAAATCATTACATATTTCGTCTCATCTCTCCTTTCACAAATTATGAAATATTTTTTTCAAACTCGATCTTTTAGATATATCCTTCTAATGATCTTCGATAAACATGGCTATTCAAATGAAGTCAGTATAGCACTCAAAACATTTATTAAAAGGCAGGGTTCATAATGTACTAGTAATTTGTTATCATTTCGATGCAATCTTTCCAATCCCCTCTCAATTCTATCTTGTAATATATTTAAATATGAATATGAATTATATGTAATTAAAGGGAAGTTCAGCCATTTCATCCCTATACCATGCTTTACTCTCTACACCAACTTTCTTTTGTGGTTTAAATATTTTATACCAGAGCGACGAGGTTCATATCATTTCTTGAAGTTTCAGTTCTTCAGTTGTAGAAATAGCCTAATGACAATGTAGTTTCAATACTCACTTTCAATAAACTGTGTGACTATAATCTAGACTCTAAAATAATTTCGTGGAATGACTTTAGACGACTGGTGGCTCACTTCTTCACGGTCTATGTTAATAAAGTTGTGTAAAATTGTGTTTAAAAAATACACAGCTTGACAAAAATCAACGCAACCGCTGTTTAAGAAGTGAACCACCCTAATATCTTTAGACAACAAATTTAAATAATAACCCGGATTTGCCTGAACCCGGATTAGGCTTATCAAGCAACTATTTAGAAAACATTTTAAGAAATTATTTGTCGTTAACCGCTTTTGTATTATATATCAAAATCAGGAAATGGAAATGCATTAATAGATGGCTACATCTCCGCGACTCCAGACACTCACAGAAGGTAGCATTTCATTAAAAGTTAGTGCAAAAAAATAAACAAACAAACAACGAAAACAGTTGGTTCACAAACTAAATACTTGGTTTTGTGTCTTCTACATTAGAAGGACTCTAACTCTATAAATCGTGACAACGTTGACCCAAGAAAACTGTCAAATTAAAGCTGATAAGTAGACAGATTACAGGAATAAACCATGTTTTCTGAATATAACTGACACCTGAACTTCGGTTTTTAAGGAACACACTTTTTTTTTCTTTTTGTCTCGAAGTTTTCTTCCCGGTCCTTCTTAGGACCCCGTCATAAATATCCCAAGAGATCCCGATAGTTTTGAAACGTTGATGATAGAAATTACTATCAAAATAACCATAATTTGTTACTGTTCGTAACCAGACAACATTTTTATCAGGTTAATTTATCAAAAATGTTAATGATGTATGACCTATTAATGATGAAAAGCTTATTTGTTGCATTTAATAGCGCGAACTATTATCAATGATGTATGGCCTATTAATGATGAAAAGTTTATTTGTTGCATTTAATTTCGGATCTATCATCAACATTACAAAAATCGTCATGAACAGGAACGAACCGCTGCTGACTCCCATAATTAATTGAGTTTACTAACGTTCTCTCCCCTCTCTGTCCCTCACGCCCACACACATACCCACTTGTACGCAAACATGTACGCTCAATAACTTCACACACCCTTCCACAAGCAAACACACCAATATCGATCCAGGAGAGGGGCGCACGGCGACCGCGTAACACCTCTACCAAATTGGAAACTACTCATTGACTGTACATGTATAATCAGAAATTTGTCCGACTGCTTCCCGCCTATTTTTCCACAATTTTAGGCTGCCCACCCCCCCCCCCTATATTAACCCTTAATTCCAATCATGGCATCCGCCACACACTCGCATCACACACAAACACACGCACACACACAGACCAACCACAGACACACACCACGCACACACACAAAACAAACAAACACAAACACACAACACACACAGGACACACCACTCGCATTCACACACAAACACACACACACAAACACTCGCACACCACACACACACACACACACACACACAAACACACAACCCTCTGACACACATAACACACATCCACACTTTTTCTGTCTCTCTCCTTCGGCACTCATATTCTCTTATCTTATGCTCTCTCACAACTCCCTATTCCCTCCTCAGGTGGCGGATCTAGGGGGTCGAGCGGGCCCCAGCCCCCCCCCCCCATCAAAAAATAAAATAAAAGGGAGACAAAAACGACGAGAAAGAGAAAAAAACGAGAACTGAAACTTTCAACCCATATGGCCGGTAGTTGAATCCCACCCTGTTGATGGCCCGAAGGCCCCCCCCCCAAATAAAAAGGACACCTACTCCCACCCCCCCCCCCCCCCCCCCGCTTTTCGCACGGCCAGCGTTGAACGTGGAAAAATTTAGATGTAACTTTTTGCTCGACCGCCGTGTGACATGAAAAATTGAGATATTACCAAACTCTGAAATCTCCAATTTTTTGGGCCCCCAATCCTGCGCATCCGCCACTGCCTCCCCCTTCTCTCACTCTCTCTCTGTCTCCTCTCTCCCACTATTCCTATTTCTCTTCGCTTAATTTTAATTATCCGTTTTCTCATTTTTAATCAGAATCATCAACTCGTTCTTGCATCAGACGATCTCCGCTATCTGCTTCTCATCCTCACCGCCGTTTTTCATTATTATGAGGTTAGCTGCCACTTTTTTCAATGATTCCTCTTTTCATGAGTTTGCTTTGTGTTTTAAATCGATCAGTTTTAAATAGCTTTTTTTTAACCTGCGTTGTATGAAATATGTGATAGAAGAATAATATTAAAAAATTTGTGGTCTTCAGAGGGTATATCATATGTCACGTCATATAAACTCTTCTTCCTTAAGGTTAATTACTTTTCTTCAGTTATAAATGTGGTATATTACTTTGATCATCGTGGGCGGGGGGGGTGGAAATTTTTTGTCTACGCCATTCAATTTCAATTTAGATTTTACAAGGGTAAAACGAACATTGAATAGAATATTATGACTTTAAAGGCCTGCCCCACTGAGGCGCATCGTTGTGGTGACAACCTATGCATGTTAGAACCTGCCAGAATCGTGTCAGAATCATAGGTGACCGAAGATCATATACGTATCTACGACTCAGTCTACGATAGGCTACGACAACGAATTGCTTCCACGCAAACAAGAGGCTAACAATAGATGGTATCCAATAATACAATAGCCTCCACCTTCGCGCATCTCGCGACTCGACTTCTTTTGTCGCTGCTTAAAATCAACCAAAATATGAACTTGCGCACTGTAGCGATCCTTGTGACTGACACAGGCGATCGAGTGCTTTGTACCTGATGGCGGCCTGTCGCCTTTAGGTTCGTGATAGTCCTCACAGTTGCGCAGCATAATTTGGGTCGTGAGCGATTTTTGAAAATTTCAAAAATTAGCGGCGACTGTACAGTATCTGAATAGGAGGCCAATCCTGATTTTGGTGAATGTTGGTGGTGACAAAGGCCGTAGCGGCTTAAATTTCACTAGCCGGTAGGTTCAGCGATGCGTGCAACGTACGCTGGAGCGCGACAACCTACAACCATGACAACTGCCCGCGGTTCCGCTGTGCTAAACAAGTTCTATCTGGCGACAATCTACGATAGCACCTTGTCGCGACAAGAGAAGACAGACTACGGTCATTGACGTCATTGACGTCAACCAAACTAATGCCGGTGTAGCGGCAGATAGCGTAAAAGCGGCAGATACCGTATCCGCCGGCGGTTATCGTTCCAAACGGCAGATATCGTTTCACTTG
>CALNVZ010000674.1:32095153-32105769 GCA_940671915.1 Paracentrotus lividus
ATAAAAGATTAGATGAGGGCTAAGAAAAGAATAATGGAGAAAGGAAGTAGAAGTAAAAGGAAGGGAAGCGAGATCAGAAAAAAGAAAAAAGAAAACACTTTTAAAGTCCCCTGAAACTCGGAGATCGTGGGGAATGCGCGTTTTTCCTGAGCTCCATTGACTTGTACACAATGTCAGTCAGGCTTACGCATGGGTCGGACCAATGGGGATTAAAATTCGGACAGCACAAACATGACGAAGTTGGCCGAATTCAGTAAGTCAGTCGGGTCAGTAGCTTCGGTTTCTCGATTCATCAACAATAGACTCTCAACGGGTCTCTTCGTATAAATTCAAAGAGAGGACTTGTATAATGCTCCATTTAAAAAACAAAACATAGGTTAGATTTACTTCTGAATTCTGGTCAGTTAGTCTATAGCCATGAAGGATTACCGGATTACCTCCAGACGGGCTGTCGCTGGAGATTACGCAACACGCCTCAGGCTCTGATTGGAATGTTATTAATTCATCCGAGATAAGGTGATTTCCCCATGTTTTATCAATTACGAGTCCCTTTAACATAATGTAGGATTATACTTTAAAATGCATTTTCTATAGGAGGAAGAACAAATAAACGATTCCTCAGGGCATTTAGAATGGGATTTACAGATGTTCCAAGACATAGGTCTCTATCCTCGGGAGGGATAGATTCCCATAATCTTGGGAAAGGGTGAAAACATGAAAACTTCAGGGCGTTACATTTAGCAAATTCATGAACAAATAGTAAATTATCGGTTCTTCTAACTCTCGGTCTTGGCAAGAAGTGGACAGGTACATCATACAACCGAAACAGACATTTAATTACAAAGCTAGCAGACAGGAAAATTAGTCTGTTGTACAAGGGAGAGAGATCTAATTTGTGTAGTCTTTCAGGATATGTAAGAATATTGGCTTGTTCATAAGAAAAGCAAAAACGCGTGAAGCGTCTTTGAACAGATTCCAGGGAATGAATGTGGTTTTTTTTTATGAGGAAGCCAAACGGGTATCCCATATTCAATCACTGGTCTGCAGAGCAAGCAAAAAAGTCGTTTCAGAATGACAAGGTTTCTTGAATTTACTATTCTACGGATGAATCCAGAAAGTTTGGAGCATTTTGATACAATGTGGTGAACATGTTTTGACCAAGACAGATCTTTTGCAAAAACTATGCCAAGATACTTGTACGAATCCACTTCTTCCAGTACAGTATTGTTAACGTGATATGAGTCTAACATTTGTCTACGAGATTTTGTGATGTGCATAATTTTACATTTCAGAGAGTTGAGTTCCATGAAATTCTCGTTACACCAGCAAATGATAGAATCGAGATCTGACTGAAGCACATGTGTGTCTTCTTGACAGAGAATTGGCCGATAGAGCACTGTATCGTCTGCATATTGTGGCAGACCTCTACCAGCTGACATTAAATTTGGAAAGTCAGCGGTAAATAGATTGAATAGAATCGGCCCTATAACACTTCCCTGGGGGACACCTGATGTTACTGGGCTCTAGTCAATCTCGCTTCCTTCAAACAGAACGCGCTGGGCACGACCAACTAGGAAAGACTTTATCCATTTAAGGATATTACCACAAACTCCAAAACCATGTAATTTTCGGAGTAATACAAAATGGTTAACCTTATCAAAGGCTTTAGCCCGGTCTAGAAATATTGTATCAATTCTAGGGGGAGATGGGCGGTCAAGGATTTGAGTCCATTTGTGGAACAGAACAGAAGCCTGTGTGGCACAAGAACGTTTCGGGAGAAAACCATGCTGGTTTTCCGAAATAACCTTGTGATTCAAAGAAAAATCAATGAGTTTGCCTACTATGATTTTTTTCTAACATTTTGCATGAGACAGATGTGAGCGAAATTGGACGGTAATTCCCAATTGATGATCGCTTTCCGCTCTTATGTAATGGGATAACATTCGCAACTTTCCAATCTTGGGGAACCATACCTGAACGCAAACTGATATTAAAGATTCGAGACAATATAGGACAAATTGACTCACTACCAAGCTTCAGAAATGCGGGAGAGATGCAATCAGGGCCGGGAGGTTTAGAAAACTTAAGGCTATCAATTGCTTTGATTATATCAGCTGTATGAACAGTAATCTGTGAAAACGGCTGAATACCAACATGTCTACAGTTATCAATCAAGTTATCAATATCAGTGGAAGGAAGATCATTATTAGAAAAATTTCTACAAAAGAATGTATTGAATACATGTGCTATGTCAAGAGGGGCATCACATAAGTTACCATTACATTCAAATTTTCTAATGCATGAGTTACTGCGTTTTGCTTTCACAAAGGACCAAAATCTTTTGGGATCGTTTTTAGCGTTCATTGCTAGGCTATGAATATAACCATTGTACGCCAATTTAGTCATTCGTTTCATTTCACGACATATTACTTGATCATGTTGATATTTCAACCAGAGTTATCTGTTTCTGATGTTTGACGATTCAGAAACATTTCTAGATTTATTTTTCAAAACCTTTCTGAAGGCTCGCTTCTTTTTTCTTGATAATAAGATGATGTCATGAGTTATCCACGGAGACCGGCGCTTTCCTTCGATCGGCCATCGAACCACATCGTTCACGGCAGCATGGATGAGGGTTTTGAAATTTTCATATGTTTTCTCAACGTTTTCCTCGTCAACGAAAAGATCCCACGGTATACATTCCAACGTTCGTGGCAATCAGATTGATCTGCTTTAAGAAAAAGGTGGAAAGTACGACTGGCAGTAGCGATGACAATCTAGTGAAAAGAGTACCGAATCATGATCACTCTTCCGAGCGAGGAGCCCTTTGTATCCTAGAGATGACATCCGGTCCTTACAAAAAAACAAGATCAAGAAGTGATTCCAATCTCGTTGGAAAAGTGACAAGTTGCGTCAATTCAAGCGCGAATTAGTGATGTCAATGATATCTCTCGTGTGTTTTCAAAACAGATGTGTCTATATCTCCCAAATTAGACACATCGGGACAGGGCAGTTGTAAGTTAAAATCGCCACATAGAATAATTGCTTTGTAAGATAAAACGTGCGGGACGACACGATTAAAGGAGGAGTTCGGGCTGAAATGAAAAAGTTTTGTAAAATTAAGTAAAATTCATCAAGCAACATACAGAAAATTTCATCAAAATCGGATGAAAAATAACAAAGTTATGCATTTTTTTTAGGTCGTGATTTTTTTGTAAAACAGTTCTTGGCAATTGTCTCATTGTCTCATTTGAATATTGAATATTCAATGAGCAAACTGATGATGTCACAGTTCTCCCTACTTCTTGTGTTTATTTATATGAAATCCTATTTATCTCCTTTTTTCATATATTGCGTATACAGAAAATCTGTCCCTCATACTGAAATAAGTAAAAGCACTTGTGACCTTGAACATTCCACAAGGATTAATCCGTGTTTTTATATCCTTGGGGCAGAAAATCTTGATAATTGGTATTTCATGCAATAAAAAACAAAGAAAGTAGGGGGACTGAGACATCATCAGTTTGCCAAATTTGAAGAACTGTTTCCTCAAAAATTCAAAACCTAGAAAATTCATAACTGTGCTATTTCTTCCGATTTTGATGAAATTTTCAGTGTTGTGCTTTTTCGATTTACTTTATTTTCTTATAATGCAAACTCCAGCCCGGATGAGTCCTTTAAGGTGTCAAAAGCCTCTCGGAAATTGGCGTCTGCAGAGGGAGGTCTGTAAACATACACCAAAAAGTAACTCCTTTAGATTTTGGTAAAGTTACTTGTATCCGCAATAATTCACAGTTGGATACCTCAAAATCCTCTCGGCGGGAAGCGTTAATCTCAGATTTGCAAGCAAACATGACCCCACCTCCATTTCGGTTACGATCTCGTCGGAAAACCTGATAGTCGGTGTAATATTTCTTTGCATAAAATGAGGATTGAACCATGTTTCAGTAACACAGACGATGTCTAGATCGTTAGATTTAGTTAGAACTTCAAATTAATTTAGTTTATTTCCGAGGCTGCGAGCATTAAGTAGTTGACACGTTATGTTTGTTCGATGCGAATTTATTTCGGGACCTGGGTTTTTCTCAATGTCTCCGCTAACGGCAATCAACAGAACCGAGGCACGAGACGTGATCTGAAATGTAGAAACAGAATTGCTACGGCATTGTACGGGGAATCCTTGTTGTCAAAAACTTCCCACGATTGAGTTTTGAAAAGTATTGCAAGTGGATGGAACTGAAAGACGGCTGTTCATCGCGTGTAAACAGAAGAACAGCGTCACCAGGGTGACCAGCGATGCGGTTCTGCGTTCCATGTTTCTTGTATTACGTAACATTGTTTTGTGCTGCGTATCAGAGATAGGTGCGGCAGCGATAATATGCAAATTAATGTTAAGCAGCCGATTCGTACGTAGTTCAATGTGGTGTACATACGAAGGAAAAAGTCGAAAATATCACAAAAGTTATATGATAAAATTACCTCAATCGAAGTTAATGAGTGTCCCAGGGTTAAAAGAAAATCAAATGTCACAGAAATTGACGATGAAAAACAACTTGAAGAGTAAAAAACGGAAGAATAAACGGGAGCTCTCCCTTGTTAAAACCACCCTGTAACGGTGATGGTGAAAAAAAAAGAGTGTGGTAGCAAGTTGTTGTTGTCACCTAACGTAGATAGAGTCATATGTAGGTTTATAATCGCCTTGTTTAAGCCGAACTCCTTACAATTATTATATTATCAGATTGTCGCCACAACGATCGCTGCCTGTGGGACAGGCCCTTTATGGGGCGATCACAGTTCGCGGGGGACCCGTACGGCGAGGGGAATCAGTCGTTTTGATAATTTCTCTACAGTGCGGTTCCAAATTTTTTTCGCACGAGATTTACCTCATAGCGACTTGGATAGAGACCACTATTGTGTCATACCTCCTTTCCCCAAAACCTTCTATTCCGGGGTCCGTACGGTGAGTAGGAAAAGACACTTTAACCTTTACGTGCGATTCCCGGCCGACTCCCTTACGATTTTTTTTTTTTTTTTTTTGGGGGGGGGGCTGTCGCCCCCATCCATCATCTCATATCGTTTCCCAATACATGGACCATCAATGTCACTTTCAAATGAGTGTAATTTCTCTCCTAATGGGTGTAATGGGTTACAAAAGGAAAATAATATTTTGGATCAAAATTCGTCTCTGAACTATCGGTTTTATGGATGGATCTTATTTATTCATGTAAGATCTATCCATTTAGAGCATCTAAAAAAAACAAAACAAACAAACAAAAAAAATAAACAAAAATTATTGGGAGTCGAACTGAAGTCCTGTGGATGAGAGTCTGTTCGTCATACCACTCGGCTAATATTACTGATAGCGACAACTTGATTCCTAATATAAATGAACCAAAGTAGGATATATTAGTGCACGTTCAAGGCTTATTCGTAGTAATTAATTTGTAAACGGTTCGGAAAATAAAATCCGCTGCAGCTCAAACAGAATTTATCAAAACGACTGATACAATACGCCGTCCGGGTCCCGCGGATGGTACTGTGATCGCCCCATTCGAGGGCAGCAGCAAGAAATGAATAACGCCCTTACGGGAGGCTGACCCCAAGAACATATACTTATCACATAAAAATATAGCAATATTACAATATTATGACGTGAACCTTAATGAGGTTCTAGAAGTAAATAATGCAAGTTTTTAATATTAAATTGAAATAAAAATTGTGCCTTCTTTACTCATGACGCCATAATCTCTCCTTGCTACTCGTTCCATCGACTGGTTTAATTCAGAAAGCGGAGACGAGGCTTTCTCGATTCAGCCTGTCGACCTCCACAAGGGCCTAGAAGAGCTTTGATCGTCACGCGTGAAGAAGGCACCATTATTATAATATTTTTTTCCCAAAAGCTTCCAGTTTTTCACCTCCGGAACTTCATTCAGATTCACGTCCACACAAATCGAAAATTCCCTATTGTCTATTTCAGCGAGCGAGCTCACAGCAGCCAAGATGGACCGGTGTGAAGTTAGTTACTTATTACCGGTTACTTATTCAAAGTGTCAAATTGTTACTTATTCAGTTACTTATTCAAAATTTTTTAACGGCTCGTTTTCAAAAAAAACCAAAAGGTACCATAAGGACGAGTAGATCACGGGCAATTAAAAAAAATATGTCTCGACACGAGCAAGTGGGACTAATGACCTTGAAACTCGAAAAATAGGAAATAAAACATGCACTTATTCAAATTTTACAACGACCTTTTCCAAATAAACAAAACGTGCCTCAAGGCCAAGTTGGTCACGGGCAAGTCAAAAAAAAATGTCTTGACTCGGGCAAGTGGGGTTATTGCCCTTGAAAACCAAGAAATATGAAATAAAACATGCACTTATTCAAAGTTTTACAACGACCCTTTCCAAATAAACAAAACGAACCTCAAGGCCAAGTTGGTCACGGCCAAGTAAAAAAAAAAATATGTCTCGACTCGGGCAAGTGGGGCTAACGACCTTGAGACTCACTTAATAAGAAATAACACACAGTAGACCTATGGTAACTTATTTAAAATCTTAGAAAGACCTTTTTTTCGAAGAGCAAAAGGTACCCCAAAGACAGTTGGGACACGGGCCATTAAAAAATGTAGGTCATGACCCGGGCAAGTGGGGCTAATGACCTTGAAACTTACAAAGTAAGAAATAACACACAGTAGCCCTATGGTTACCCTTACAAAAATGTCCTGTGGTATTCCTATGGTATTTCTGAATGTCCTGTGGTATTCAAATGGTATTTCTGAATATCCTGTGGTATTCCTATGGTATTTCTATGGTACAGTACAAAACCATAGAAGTACCATAGGAAAATACCACACAGGAAAAGGATACCATAAGAATACCATACAGCAGTGCTGTGGTATTTGGCACAAATACCATATGTATGGTATTGCTGTATGGTTTTTTGGCACAAATACCATATGTATGGTATTGCTGTATGGTTTTTTGGCAGAAATACCATATGTATGGTATTGCTGTATGGGTTTTTTGGCAGAAATACCATATGTATGGTATTGCTCTATGGTTTTTTGGCACAAATACCATATGTATGGTATTGCTCTATGTTTTTTGGCACAAATACCATATGTATGGTATTGCTCTATGGTTTTTAGGCACAAATACCATATGTATGGTATTGATGTATGTTTTTTTTGCCACAGATACCATATGTATGGTTTTGCTGTATGGTTTTTTGCCACAGATACCATAATGTATGGAATTGCTGAACGGTTTTTTGGCACAAATACCATATGTATGGTATTGCTGTATGTTTTTTTTTGCACAAATACCATATGTATAATATTGCTGTATGTTTTTTTTTGCCACAAATACCTTCATATGATGGTATTGCTGTATGGTTTTTTGCTTGCCACAAATACCATATGTATAGTAATTGCTGATGTGTATTCTGTTGGCAGAAATACCATATGTATGTACCGTATTGCTGTATGGAATTGCTGTACGGTTTTTTGGCACAAATACCATATGTATGGTATTGCTGTATGGTTTTTTGGCACAAATACCATATGTATGATATTGCTGTATTTTTTTTGCCACAAATACCATATGTATGGTATTGCTGTATGGTTTTTTTGCACAAATACCATTTGTATAGTATTGCTGTATGGTGTATTTTTGTTGGCAGAAATACCATATGTATGGTACCGTATTGCTGTATGGTTTTAGACACAAATACCATATGTATGGTATTGCTGTATGTTTTTTTGCACAAATACCATATTATATGGTATTGCTGTATGGGTTTTTTTGTTGCAGAAATAGGGTACCTGTAGGAATACCGGACAGTGAGGAATACCGGACGGTCACCACATGTCCAGCCTAGCTGCCAACATAAGATCAACTGAGTTGAAATACCCGCATCTATTCGTCAGTGGTCTGTCTGAGAAGGTTGAATGCTGTATTCGACAACAACAAGTGAGAAATCTAAGAGAAAACTACCACAATCTGTCAAGTAGGAAATTTGCAGCCTGAAAAATGGCCTGATTGTAAAAATTGACAGTTTAGAGAATGTGATGGTATAAAAATAGAATTGGGCATGAACTCTATTTCATGCATTATGGACATGTGTGGAGGGTGGGCCAAAACGTGTATGGAGTGTATGCACTGTACAAAGCCTGTGTATTGGGTGATAGTGTGTTGAAAAGTGCTAGTCAGTCATTTTTTGTGTAGGGAATACCGGACACCAACATTGACGGTTGTTTGTTTTACTTCCGGGTTGAGTTCCTAAGCATGTAGATCAAATAGTAAGTTGCATATTGTATTATATCTATTTATTAGATTGTTTGACAATTTTGAAAAGTCTATTTCTCTTTATTATTATTTTGATATGTCATGATCTACATGAGATATAAAGTTATTCTGAGTGTTTTGAAATTTTGTAGTAAAATGCATATAATCTTCTAAAAATGAATAATGTTATAAAGAATCAATACAAACATGTTAAGTTGATGGTTACATTCAAATCAGTGCTTCCAGACAGATCTTTATACCAAAAAAGGGTAAAAAAATACTGTCGGTATTTCCTACACTGTAGGAATACCGGACAATTTACAATGACGTCATTATTTGCATATAACTGCCTCACCAAATATTTGATTATCTCATTTTTTGGAAAATAAAGTTGAATGATGTAGTTAACAATGAGAATATTTTTTTTGTGGTGATTTTATGTTTTCATGGCTAATTAAGCAAATGAGCTTAAGTGGCCGGTATTCCTACATCTACCCTACCATATGTATGGTATTGCTGTAGGTTTTTTTTTTTTTTTTTTTTTTTTGTGCAACAAATACCACATGTATGTGTATTGCTGTATGTTTTTTTTGGCACAAATATCATATGTATGGTATTGCTGTATGTTTGTTTTGTTTGGCACAAATACCATATGTATGGTATTGCTGTATGTTTTTTTGGCACAAATACCATATGTATGGTAGTAGCAGCGGTACCATACAGCAGTACCATACAGCAGTACCATACAGCAGCACCATGCAGCAGTACCATACAGCAGTACATGCAGTAGTACCATACAGCAGTACCATACAGCAGTAAAAATACAGCAGACCAACAGCAGTACCACTCATCAGTACCACGGCGTACCATACAGTAGTACCATACAGCAGTACCATACATCAGTACCATACAGCAGTACCATACAGCAGTACCATACAGCAGTACCATACAGTAGTACCATACAGCAGAACCATACAGCAGTACCATACAGCAGTACCATACAACAGTACCATACAGCAGTACCTTCCAGCAGTACCATACAGTAGTACCATACAGCAGTACCATACAGTAATACCATACAGCAGAAGGTACAGCAGAACCATACAGCAGTACCATACAGGCAGTACCATACAGTAGTACCATACATCAGTACCATACAGCTGTTACCATACAGCAGTACCATACAGCAGCATCATACAGTAGTATGTTTGATCGTGAAAATGACAGCCATGTCAGATATTACTTTCATGTTGTACCACACCAGTTAATACCACACAGCAGTACCATACAGTAGTACCATGAAGCAGTACCATACAGCAGTACACACAGCAGTATCATACAGTAGTTATGTAGCTTAGTATTCATGTTGAAACTTTAGCAAAATACAGGCTAAATTCAATAAATGAAAATGACAGCCATGTCAGATATTATTTTCCTGCTCAAAATTTGTTTGTTTGATGTAGAAAGTTCCATGAACCGTTAAATCTGCTTGCACTCAAACGTCACGTGGAGCGATGAAATGCACATGTTGTTGTTGTTTTTTGTTTTTTTGTTAGTTTGTTTTTTTGTTTTGTTTTTACATAGGTTAAGTTTGAAAGCATGTTTCTGATAGGGATGGAGCCTCTGTTACAATCGCCCTGTGTTACAATTGTCCCGGTCTCCGCTACCGTCAGGGCGGCGATTTCATGTGATGGCAGTCGGTGGGGGGGGGGGAACGGAAACCCGGAATGGGAAATATTATAGACTCGAACGAATAAGGGCTCCTAAATATTTGTATACCCAAAATTCGAAATAGAATGATCTATTTCACTTATTATACAATTAACTAATGACAATTTAAAGAATTAATGTTGGAAAAAATAAAACATATTCCACAAATACGTTTTATCGACCTGAAGACATAGTTAAATAGTAAATTATTGTATTGTTATATGTTTTGTGAGCGCGAAGAGCGCGAGCTTAAATTTTGCTTTATAATAACATTAATCTTTTTTCCACTAGCTGATAATCACTACCCTTAAAGAAATACAATTCCGAAGCGCGAGTGAAAATCTCATTAATCAACGTTTTACAAAATATATTATGTTTGTAATCCCGTTCTGAATATGGTAACTTTTTATAACGATACGGACCTGAAAACAAATATTTTAAAGAAGTTTAAAGTTTATTTCCATCACATTTTGACAAGTGGGCAAATACAAAATCTATCCAAAATACTTAGAAAAAAACAAAATGTGAAGCTTTAAAAATCGGGGGGAAACGTCCCCCTGATTGCCGCCAAATTGGAGGGGAATTAATTATACACAAGATACACTTTGTAACAAATAAAAG
>CALNVZ010000674.1:32106769-32132484 GCA_940671915.1 Paracentrotus lividus
TAAATTATGCATAATGTATAAAGTATAGTGTATACCTGTTGTAACGAGTGTGTGGTATTCCTGTGGTAAAATAGTAATATGTGTGTGGATGACAAGGTCCGATCCGGTAAAAAAAAAGATTTTGTGATACCAATCGTGTGGTAGCTGTGTGGTATTTCTATTTGTGAGGTACTGTCCTGTGGTATGTAAATGTATACCGAGTGAGTCAGAAAAAACTTTACACTTAGAAAAATGTCAATAAAAACAAAACCAATTTATAAACCCCAAATTTTATACATTATACATATTCTGAAAGAGTAACTCCTCCCGCATCTTCTTTTGGTACCAATTTCGTGTGTCATATCTTCACGCTTGGATGAACGCAAAGCATTGTTTGCGAACATCATGAACATGTCAATTTCGAATTGTGCCAGAATGGGAGTAAAATCAAAACAACAAAAAGCTATAAAAAGCAAACTTCATCCTGATTGAAATAGCATAACTTTTTAACGAAAATGTCTTCCGCTTAATAATTTGGCAGGGGTGTTGATATACATATTGACTACATTTTGTATGAAAATGAGATAGATCTGTAGAGTCAGGCATGAGTGAGCAAACGTCAAAGACAAAATAATCACTTTTGAAAAGTATGAAGAGGCCTTTTTAGGTCTGTCAGTGGTAATTTACTCTTCGATGTGTACTCATTCGTGCATTACTTGACGAGTCAATCTAATTTTCATGCAGAATGTAGTCAGTATGTGTAACAACACCCCTGCCAAGTTATTAAGCGAAAGACATTCTCGTTAAAAAGTTATGCTATTTTAATCGGGATGAAGTTGCTTTTTTCTAGCTTTTGTTAATTTGATTTTACTCCCATTCTGGCACAATTCCAAATTGACATGTTCGCAAACAATGCGTCGTGTTCATCCAAGCGTAAAGACATACCATACAAAAATGGTATCAAAAGATGCAGGAATAGTTACTCTTTTACAATATGTAAAATAATTTGTGGTTTATAAATCAGTTGTCATTTTATTGACATTTTTCTAGGTGTAAAGTTTTTTTTGACTCACTCGGTATATTATCATGGTCAGTGCATTTAGTCGCTTCATATTGGTTATATTAACATGGTCAATTTTTCAAGAGAACGAGGGGATGGGGTAGGGGGGAATGTGGGAAGAGGGGTGGTAAAGTATAGGATTCTCCAAATAAGAGGAAAAATAAGCATATGACATTTATACTAAAAATGAATATTTAAAAAAAATGAAAACGGAATAAAGTAACTTTTTAATTCCGGATAGGTTTGAATGCCTAAATAGGACGTGAAGGCAGTTTTCTCATTGCCATCACGTCCTATTTCATTTTATATCTATTGCAGATTATACTAAAAAGTCATTAAAATGATCACGTTCTTATACACCTTAAATCTACCTTGCATTTAATTAAAGGTTAAATTGCGCAATATAATCATCAAATTATGTGATATATAACAATGTTAAGTTGATTTGAAGTTTGATTAAACAGATATTGTCAACGAGCTTTCAAGACACCATTTACCTTGCCTAAAGAATATTACACGGACTGGTATGGAGCTTTTACAGATATCGGCCAAGATGTCCTTTTAGTTGAAATCGAATTCGCGATTTTGGAACGCGGTATCTTTTTGTAAAGATAAGAAGCGGACCTCCAATTTTCACAGAATGTTGTACATATATTTAGACAGTTTTCTAGAAGGTTACAAATGAATACTTCCTTTGCAGTTTTGATATATGCAAACTATGGAATTAAGTTACATTCAATTTTTTGGAAAAAAATTGAGAAATACAAATATGAAATCAAAATATTTAGTTTGATCCTTTTAAATTCCATTAAAATAGGTATAAGAGTGTAGATAAGTTAATACTCTTTTACATCATACTACATTTGTGGTGATTAGGTAATTTACTGCGCTGTTATATGCAAATTACTAAACGTCTTAAAATGGGCAACAATTTTGAACACCCCCTTGAATTCGAAGGTGACCTCACCAAATTTTCAATGGTACACCTCTGAAATATTATTCCTTATAATATTATCTTTAAACAAAGCGAGGTGTGCATAGCTTGTACAGAAGTAACATTGAAGTCCTCTGTTTTGACTTTGAACCTCCGCTTATTAGGTATATTCTTGAAGGTACTAAGAGTCTTCAACAAAAACATAACAAAATAGTTGAAATAACTCAATTCATAATTAATTTATGATAATTTATTCGTCGGTAACAAACGGGACCAGAAAAAATGATGTTTTCAAATTTTGACTTTGTTCACAGATAACTCTGAATTTGAAACGTAGATCTAAACTTGCCTAGTTTTGTCCTCTTAAAAATGTGATAAACATTGTAAGGACAGATTTTAACGTTAATACAACTTCGAGTTTTCTGGCAAGGTCAAGTTTTGAACAACGGGACAGGTAACACACGGGACAATTATTCCCTATAATATTTTTCATTAAACAATTAGTGTAGCCAAGGCGTAGAAACATCTTCTGTTAATAAATCTCTCTGATAAAACAAAAGAAACATAATACAAAACACAAATGTAAATTTTTTTTAATTTTGTTTCAATTCTCAAAGTTGGAGGGTGAGTAATAAAAATGCATGATTTTACATAAGCTCAGTAACGTTGTGAGACTATTTCTGAGACCTGAATATTTTAAGCCTAAAATATAGGAAGCTATGTGCTAGGTTTGTGATATTTTCACCAGAGTTAGCCAAGAAAATATAGAAACAGAAAATATATACTTTTTGTTTATACACCTATGACTAATCTCTTTTTTAAATGGTTGAAAATAGCGTTTATAATGCATTTTTTTCTTCATGAATTAATTAATGACCCTTGTGACGTCATGACATTGAAATGACTTTTTGACCTCATATGCATTAAGTTCATTTCATACCCTTTATGGTGATATATGCTACATTATGCATACCTTTACAAACCCACTGACACACTTGACACAAAAATGGTCAAAAGTGGAAAAATCACCACCTTTGGAACAAATAGCATGGACTTGCCGAGAACAGAACAGAACTGTGCCTGGCTCCGGTTTTATACCCCCCCCCCCCGATCCTATCCGCCGTGGTTCAAAACCCCATTTATCAAACGAGGCATATCACACTGCCGCAGTGCGTCATGTTATTCCGCTTACGATTTTTTTTTCTTTCACCCATAACAGGTGAATTTATTTAATAAAAATCAAAGTACACAAATCGTGTTTCCACAAATGTCAAAAGTACATTACTAATGCAGCGGTCACAACTGTTACACCGTTGCTAAGGAGGATGCGTGGCAAAATCAGGTGTCATGAATATCCAGCAAAATATAATAGAAGTGTGAAAACTTTGATTTCTATTGTAAACGACATTATATTTACTAAAAGAATTTAACAGTAATTTGGGAATTTGGTGGAATAAACATGCATTAAATCGTTTCTGTAATAAGAGACTAAACTTTTCCTTGGCAACGATAGAAATAATTTTATATTCTCCGGGTGTTCCTTCTTTTGTTTTTCATTGTAGTGCTACCTCTTTGGTCATTTTTAATTTGCCACAAACATAATGAAAACATGTGAAATTTTTTCGGAGAAATATGACTCCTCTTTATTAATTTTATTCACTAATAATCTCCACCTCTTACATGTCTTAAAATTTCATTTTTAGGGGTCTTTGTTCATTTGTCGCCCCTTTGTTTAAAAAAGTGCCCCTGTCTGAGTATTTACTTATCTCGGGAATGAAAAGAGACAAGTCTCCTCTTTCAGAATATGCACAAATTTACGGAAAACCTCTAGCCAGGAATGAAATATGACAATATATAACAGACTTGAAAATATGAAAAAATGCACGCATTTAACTATGTTGCAATACCAGTGCTAAGTGACTGTATAGATGACTTTTAATTATTTTGTTTATATTTTTTATTTTTCTAGTAACATCATTTTACTTTTGCTGCAGCTGAAGAAATTTTACAAAACCTAATTCCTTGTGGAGGGCTGTGGGACAGCAAAAAATAAAATAAAATTTAATTAAAAAAATAAATAATAAATAAATAAATGTCAAAAATTAAATACATATTCAACCTTTAATTTCAACTCCGGTGGGGCTTTATAAGGCTGTTGGTTCGTATTAACTTTAAAAGTAGAAATTTCGAATAACTTAATTTTCTACATTGACTAAAAAAAAACATCGATAGAGTAGGACATACGTCTCAAAATCTCAAAAATATCACATCAAAATCCAATAATAAATTTATTGTGGTGTATCGTTCATATAAAACACGTAAAACGACAAAATGTTGCTAGCTGTAGACACTTATGTTTTGTAATACCACACTGCAGACTCTGAACAAAATAAAACCATCAGCGTAAACTTCGATGAATGAAGCTTCATCCCCAATAATTTGCATTGACAAGTAATCTAATGGTGGTAGACGGGTTTGGGACTAGCTTAAGACTAGTTTAAGACTAGCCATGAAGACGTCTCCGTGTCTGTACCTCCGCTACGTCTCATGAGTCGAGGGAAAATTTAAAATGTTAATTGAACACGTCTCGGAGTCTTGGAGACGTTTCCAAGTCTTTGAGTCTCAGAAACTTCTTGTCAAATGATGGTGGTATCTCACTTGTCATGAAACGGGTTTGAGGGGGATTATATGGGTTTAAGATTAGTTTGCGACTCCGTCTCACAGGGGTCCTGGAAACGTCTCCTGAGTCTCCATGATGTCTCATGAGTCGAGGGAAAATTGAACAGGTTCATCTCCATGAGATTTTCCCGTCTCGGATACGTGTTAGAGACGTCTCGTAGACGTTTCCGGGATGTTTCTAAGTCTCGGGGACGTCTTTGAGTGTCGAAGGCGTCTCTTAAGGTCAGCGATACAACTTTTCAGAACGATGGTAATAAGAACTGTCGTTTATGCTGCGTTTCTGTCACTTGTTTAATTTATTCTCTTCTTGTATTTCCTCGAGCACTCTCATAACGGTAGACATGTTACGGTTCTCTAAGTTAGGTTCATCCTTGCTTTTCTGGTCCACAGTTCCTGTCGAGTCGAAAATCACAAACGCTTGTTTGATTCTGCCATCTCCATTCTATGTATATAATCAACAGACAAGACGATGACAATTTTACTAAAATATTATAAAAAAAGTATGAAAACAAATTATTGGACGATGGCCTTTTAATTTTGCACTTTCTGTGTTCTTCAATTTGGAATATGGTATTATATTGTCATGATTATCAGCAAATATTGAAAAATCGAATCGAACTCTAAAATTGAATTCTGCCTGCAAATTCTTTTCTTTCTTTTTTTGTTCGTATATTGGTTGTATTTGAGTTATTCTCTAAGTATTTGATGAGATAATTGGACTTTCCCATAAATTCTGGATCCATTAGACGGAACAAGCAAACAATTCAGTCTTCCTTGTACTTATGTACTAACAGGCCTCCAGATGCGGATCCATTATCGGCTCTAAAAGAGGATTTTATCAGCCTAATTGCCATTGTAATTATAGCGACTATCATTCCAAGACAGTTGGGCCAATAAAATCCTTAGTTACATACTGCATCCACGAGGGACTTCTCTAGTAATATGCAATTTATTTACCATTTGTACGACGACGTTATTTAAGCAGTCAACCGTGGGGTCAGTAAACTTTCTAACGAGATCTAGTGATTGGCCAATGTCTCGTTTAATAACCTCTATCTCATCTGAGGTCAAGTCACGTGATTCGTTTTTCAACCACGTTTCAAGACGATGTCGGTCTAATGGCGGAAAGTTGAAAGGAGTTTTAGCTGACGAAGAGCTGTCACAATCATGGAAATTGCTCTCTGTATTTGAAAAATATGAACAACACAACAAGCAAAATTATTAAAAAAAACCAGAGTACTAGTAATTGTAGGGCACAGCTCCCCCTATAAAAAAGGGTGGTAAAAAAGAATGGGCGTTTGAGTTACCCATGAGAAAGAATCACCCTTACCATCATGGGGTGATTTTTTTTTTTCCAAAGAAGATTCAGGTACCCTACTATTGAAAGCACAACAATGTTCCATCATTAAAGGGGAAATAATGTTTTTAAATATCATTGGCTCGCAAGAATAAGTATTATGTTCAAATTACTACATACCCATTGATTTATTTTCTCCAGTTGCCGAGTGGTCTGCAGTATATTTTCTGGCCCTTTTGTTCTTCGCATGCATACTGGAGAGTGTGTAGAGATAGGGGTTGAGAGACGAGTTGACTGGGAGAACAAAAACTGCTGTCCAAGCATAAACCTATAAAATAACAAAATAAGAGAAGCCTTTTGACGTTTAGTCATCTATACCGAAATAAAGTCACATTGTCAGTGTGAAAAGGAAGAGTTTGACATAAAAACACAATTGTCATTTTCGTCAAAGTTTCTCTATCTTGATTCCTTTTTGTGTGTGTCTATTTCCCTTTGGCCATTTTACATCTTTTACGGTGACAACAAAACCGAAGGTAAAAAAGTCTCTTGTCTGTAATATAATTGAAATCCATTTCATTTTCATCTCATCCATTTGTTTTCTAAGCGAACTATAATACTAATGATAGTAGTGGCTTCTTATTTAGCGCCTAATATAAAACAATTTCATGTTTAAGCGCTTTAGGCCCCTACAATTATTATTATAAGTGGGTTGTTTTGAAGAAATACACACCTAAAGCCTTTTTGATAGTGCTTATCACATGTTTTGAATTTTGAATTCCTATATAAACTTACAAAAAACATTTGGGAAAACACCTAGTTTGAAACAAAAAGATAGCGATTATAAACGTATACATACACCCACTGACTTCGATGTACTTAAAATTGTTTAATATGGGAGAAATGTTGAAGAAACCCACAAATCATTACACAGAAAATTTCTCCCATTTGCTATGAATATGACGAACTGACACATTTTGCTTTTCGTTTCAATATTTTATACATTATATAAAGTTTGCACAAAGTTAGTTTTAAAAAAGAAATGCATTTCGGTTAACACACATCCGTTGCATTCTTTATGAAGAGTCAGTGACAATAGCCACGCGCTTCACTGACTCTACCGAAAGAATGCGTGCAACCCGAACTGCAAAGTTTGTGCCATAGTTCTGGTACAAACTTTAACTATAGATAGAATACGGACCATAGGCCAGTATTCACACAGGTGTCCTAAGTTGAGTCATCCCTAACTTCTGTGGGTTAACTATGGGTAGCAAAATGTAACGCAAACTGTCTTTGTTGTTATGTTCCTCATGTTCTGGAATCATGCTTTAAAGTACACACACGGAGAAAATACACAATATTTGTTAATAATGGCCAAATTACATGTTACTGAAACAGATTTTACTTCGTTTATACGATTGCCATGCTGAAAATGACTTGAATCTCTCAGAAATAGCTGTATATGGTTTTTAGTGTTTTTGTTTAATCCGCCCCCAAATGGGCCGCTCGGCGTGCGGAGGAGCTCCTCGTTTGTGACGTCACACCTTGGACAGCTCGAACAACAGCAGCCAGTTGATCAGATTCTGAGCTTGCGCGCGCAGCTTGATGCATGCATGCAAAGCATGCGTACGAAATCAGTGATTGCACTATACTAGCTTGCTGTATCTGCTGTGTCTCGGATTAATATGGCTCTTTTATCACAACTGATTACACCATTGGACAAATCATACAGGTTTGTATATCCTTAGAATACCGTGTTTCGAGATATTGTTAACGATTGTGATTATTTTGTAGATTTGAACTTGCTGCGATAGATTTTTGAAGAGTTTGCAATCATAGTAAAAGCACGAATTGCCTTGCTCATCTCTCACCGAGGCCCGGCCGGGAACGGTGCGGCCCGTTGCCGTTGGTTGTTGGAGAAGCGTTTAATTTGGCCATTGACATTCGGAGATATTATAATGCTTATAATTCCATGTAAATTTATTGTGACTTCATTCTTAAGAAGACTCTTTCTGTGTTGTTATCTATATTGATTTTAAAATGATTTTTTTTTAAAAATCTGAATCCCTCCAAACGAGGTTTTAGAGCAAACTAAAATCATTCCACTGTCATGAATTTCCCAACTAACTTACACAAATTAACACTACCATCATAAGTTTGACAAGGTGGTCATGTCACATTTCCTCCAAAATTCCTTATTTATCGAAATTCAATGGCTAAAAGACCAGAAACGTCCTTAAAATAAAATCAAAACATATTGAAGAGACAGAATATTTAAGAATCACTTATTATGTAAGCATTGTTTTACAAATATACAATATTAACGGTCCACTAATTTAGTTTGGCTTAATTCTTACACACGCAACGGGATGGGGTAGTGTATATCAGTCCGCCAGGAGCGTATGGAATATGATATACAGTCGTCTCTCGTAAGACTGCTGCTTTTATCACCAATGCAAAATCTGTCAAATCCATTACAACAAGGTCGAATCTACAAAATAATGTTATTTCATTCCGAACAATATCTTAAACTGTGAAAAAAAAAGTTCACACATAGGCCTACTGTAACTGATTGATTGATTGATTGATTAGGGTTTAACGACACTACCAACACAATGTGTCATATAAGTGTCAAACTAGATATTACTTTAATGCGTATACTGAAGTTAGTTGGGTGGCTACTTTCCCGGGAAAAAATTCCCTACTCTTTTCGAATAGGAAAGCAGGTTCTTTAACGTGCAAGTGGGGTTGCTCTCCATCACACGGGACCGACGGCTTAAAGTCTCCTCCGAAAGACTATAGTTAATTTTTAATGTCTTATAATTGTCATAGCTGCTTTGATAAGCTTCAATGTTATTTTTTTTTAAATCTGAAGAAAAGATTTATTTCTTTAAGGAAATCCACAATTCTTGAGCGTGAAACGTCACAGAATAACGTTTTAAATCCGGGTACGTCCATAAAAATTAGTACGTATTGTGGCTAAATTCAACACATTCAATAAGGATATGCTAACTGAAAAACACAATCACAGGATACACAACGGGGCCAGTTCCTCCGCTGCGAGCAAATAAGAGTGCGTCAAATGAGAATGACCGATTCTAACACGGGTCAACACAATATCATCACGTCGTTTAGTTAAGGGATTGTATTATGTGGTTGATTACTGATTGCTTGTTGGTTATAATTTATTGACAGGGTTTAAATCCCATGACGTTTGCCATTTTCTTTCTAATGTAAATATTAATTTTCGACTTTAGATCTGTATATGGGATCTGTATTTTAGTTACCTCTAATTGAGAGCTTCTTAGCTAACTTGTCAGCTTTTTCATTTCCTTTGATACCTGTATGGCTCGGTATCCATGCGAAAACCACCTTTTTGCATAGTACATCAGTTTATTATAGATGATCTAGTAACTGTACAACAAAGGGTGTTTAAGGTTCTGCACTGCAAAGCCATTAAACTAGATAAGGAATCTGTAAAAATTACAAAGTGTCTTTATTCGTGTTTTCAACAATGAGTAAGGCCATTTTCAAGGCCAACAAATTCTGCAGTGTATATAGACGCACTGTCCGGTAATCTAATCTGATCCTGTACATTGTTGCTAATTACAGGCTGATCCAACTTTATTCTCATCTTTGACCCATCAGTATAGATGCCTGGAAGTTTCTGTACTTTATGCCTGATCTCACCGAATTATCTAAATAGACAAGGTCACTAGTGAAGCCCTTTTTTGAAAGTTTTTAATGTAAGGTCATTACTGGCTCAAAACAATCCAAGGTGGTATTTAGGTACTAGAAAAAAGGAGAAATACTACGTTTATTTAGTATCGTGTATTAGAGCTCCCTTGAATACGAAGTCCAAAATTTTATGAAGATGGTTTAAGGTTATAAACAACCAACATGTCGCGGTCTGAAAGTAATATCATATGTTGGGTTTGATGTGTTATTTTTTAATTTACACTCGCATAGCTAGAGAAAGTTTTCTCGTATCGCTAATGCAAAGGGTGTTCATTTACCTCACAATAAAGGTTCCATGAGAAGTGCGGGAAAGCCCCAAGACAGATTCGAAGGCCTTGATTCTGTATTGGTTTTAATTTTTCGAGATAGGATTTTTCTTGCGGAGCTATTACTGCACTGCCAAATTCAAGTTTTGATCTGATCAAAGATCTATAGAGGCGCAGTTAGAAACAACTGCGATCTGCACCCCAATCCATTCTGGAGACGACCTTTAAAAGGTTAACGATTTAATGCACACTTTCCCTTAGATAATCAATATGAGCTTTGAAATTAAGTCTGTTATCAAATATCAGTCCAAGATATTTAGCTTGTTGAGATGACGGGTATGATAGGAACCATTTATTTAAGTTCAGATCACGGGTGTAAGATCGCTTATTACAGAAATGTACGCATACAGTCTTAGTTTTGTAGAAACGAAAACCGTTTTCATCTGCCCATTTTTCGATTCTATATAGACAATTTGTAGAGTGTTTCTGTATTAGTGTCCATATATCCGACGAACAAGATAAGCAAAACTCATCGACAAATAGAGCATCTAATCAAAACCGCGGCCGTAACAACATCTACGATTGCTGTTTTTGTCTTCAACAAGAATAAGGTAACAGAGAGAATTGCTCCCTTGAGGTACACCCATTCTTGATTTGTAGTTCTGATAAGCTGGATCCGAGGCGAACCCTAAAAACTCGGTTGGACAGAAAATTTCTGATAAAAATGAGCAATTTGCCCCCTCAACCCAATTAATAAAGATCTCTCATAATGCCATACTTCCAAGTAGTATCTTACGCCTCTCCAAGTCGAAAAAGATAGAACACCACATGGTGTCCCCGAATAATGCCATCACGAATATGAGACTCTAGGCGAATGAGTTGATCAACAGTACTTCGATTTTGACGAAAACCACTTTGAAATCTGGTAATAAGTCCCTTCTTTTCTAGAAGCCACACCAATCTATTATTGATCATTCTCTTCCATTGTTTTGCACAAAGCAACTAGTCAAGGAAATGGGGCCCGGTAATTTGTTCGGTTTAAGAAGCATCCTCTTTCCAGGTTTTGGAATGGGGATAATGGTAGCCTCCCTCCAAGAATCTGGAAAACACCTGTCCTCCAAATACTATGAAAAATATCCAGAACGACAAGAAGAGAATTCATCTGGTAAATGTTTTAAAAACTGGTAGTGGATATCATCCGGACCAGTTGCTGTATCATGAGACTTGTTGAGGGAATCTTTTAGTTCTGTAATATTAAATGGAATGTTATAGTCTTCTTGTGTTGTTTGAAGCAAAATTAAGTTGCCCCTTTTTCAGCTTGACCTTTGTAAGCTTGGAACACAGGAGAATAGTGATTAGTTGAGGAGTTATGTTCAAATTCTTGGGCTAATAAATTGACTATGCTAATCTTTCGGTTACATTTTGTTCCATCCGCCTTACGGATAAGAAAGTGAACAGGATTACTTTGTATAGTTTTCCGCTATTTTCTTTAACCATCTATCTATACTTGTTAATGGGAGTAATTTGAAATATTCAATTTGAGATTATACACTTTTCCAAGACTCTCTTTAGCTTTTAATGTATTGCGGGCTTTGGGCTCTTGCCTCAGCGATATTTTTGGAGATTGTTCATTATTTGGATGTTTTTTGAAATTTTCTCAGCATTTTTCTGCGACATATCTAACAGCTTCTTTGCGTCTGTATTAACCAAGGATTAGCTTTCGAAGTGAAAGAATTTGGATTTTGGTAATGGTATTGGTGGCTATATCAACTTAATTGTATGAGAAATGAATTAAGGGAATTTTTTCTTTATTCCTAAACTTCTCTTGATTAATGCCGTTTGAAACATTGCTTTGAAAAGTCAACCAATTTGCTTTTAGGAGTTGCATTTTGGAGTTCTTTCTTCCGGTAAACACACTGACCGTTTCAATGAGTTAGGAAAGTGATCACTGCCACATTTGATCATTATGAACATTCCATTGAAAGTCCATAAAAAATAGTGGGGTGAGCTACTGATAAAATCAATAGCTGTCTTGGACCCAGAGCTGGATGAATATAAGTCATTGTTATTGCTGTTTAGAATACATAGATCAAAATGATCTATCGTTTGTTCTACAATTTTACCTAGCCTATCTAAATTTTGACATCCCCAAAGGGGCTGTGGCGGCATTTAAGTCCACAACTAACAGAAAAGGTTCTGGAAGTTGATCCACCAGCCCTATCTAAATTCTCCTTGAGTAAGTTCAAATCTAGGTGGAATGTATATTGAACATATGGTAAAGGTTGCAGTGAAGTGTCACCTTAGCCGCAATGACTTGAAGGTTACTTTTGAATTTTAATTATTTCATGTGGGGTTCCCTTTTTATTAAATAGTTGAACCTCCATGGGTCTACCATCTACCAATTGAACTACTACACTTGTTGAAAATATTGTAATAACGAAAAGATATTATCAGTTGGGCCCAAGAATGTCTCCTGTAAACAGAAAACAAGAGGATTAAAATCATGCATAAAACGCTTAATTTCTTCATAATTTGGTTTAAGACCGCGGCAGTTCCATTGAACAACAGCTATGTTTTATTAGGATGCATTTATGTTTTATCCTTTTTTTTATTACAATTTGTTAGTTGGACGGAGGGGGATTGGAAGGGGGGACCACATCCATCTCCTCCACCCCTTCAATTGTTAGACTACTGTATTTATTCTGACTTGTATATTCTGATAGGTTCGATTTCACTTTCTCTACTGGCTTTTTGATTTGTTTGATCTTATCGGTCAAACTACCAGAAGCCTTTTTGTGCCCTACAGGGTCTCTGGTTAAACTTTCTGCTCCGACGAGGAGTTTCTACCTTTCTTGGATCTTTTTTGTTTTCTTCAGGTTTTTCTGAGTTTTTATTTCTCCTGTGCTAGTAGATATGTGTTTGCTTGTACTACTTGGAAAATTCCCTTCATCCAAGTTAGAGTTGTCTGGCAGCAAGCATCAGAGCGTGTTTTCCCTCGAACTTTCTGCTTTGCTGCTACAGGGATGCACTTGCCTTATCGGCGTACGAAGAGTTTGCGGTTGCTGGGACTGAAAGCGCTTTCGTGCTTCAGGATAGGATACATGTTGCAAGGTCTTTATTTCTGTATTTTTTTCCTCTAACCATTTCGGGCAATTTCTGGAGTCGGAGGAGTGATTTCCCTCCGCAATTAATGCACTTGACCAAGTTCTTGCAATCTAAGCCACGTGACCTTCTTGGCCGCACTTACTGCAGCACTCCTGTTTGGTACAAACGCTCTGAAAATGTCCAAACTTGTGACATTTAAAACATCGAATTGGATTAGGGATGTAAGGGTCAACCTTTACTTTGAGAAACCCACCTTCACGTATGATGGAATACTTGGTGCATTAAAAGTAAGAAACAGTGTGGTTCGGTCCTCTTCCTCTCACCGTTATTAAAGGAAGAAACACGGAAGACTTCCGTGACACCCTGGTCAGAGAGCTCATCAAGGATCTCCTCAGTTTCACAATCTCTCAACTCGGAGCAACGGATAATCCTTTGCTCGAATTGAGGATCTATGAGGAAAAACCTTGACGGGGATATTTACAAACAATTTCACCTTCAGTAAGTTTTTCGATTGTACTGCTCTGTCTACTTCTACCAGGATGTCTCCCGATCTTAAGCGAGACACGTTACGTACAGGCCCAGCCACCCCTCAATGCCCTTGTTGATCGCGAAAGGCGACAGTTTGAGAGGCTTGGTTGGGTCGGTAGCTTGAATTATCAGAAATCTCGGAAGAAGACTCACGGTCATCTTCCGAGTCGCTTGATAGGTCATTTCTTGTTCTTTTGTTTTGTTTGTGTTTAGCCATAATTGATTTGTTTATTTTCGACACATTGCTCCCCAACCACCACCGAGCCAACGGGGACGTCGTATGGCTTAGGAACCATTCATTCCTGCCGACGCCAGGGATACAAAAAGTGTTATACTCCGAGTACAAATGTACCCAGATTGGCCTGATAAGCAGCTGCCTTCTAAAATGCAAAGTTGATTACAAAATAACAATTTACTGCCATAATTTAACATTATAGTAGGCAAACGTATATTGGCTCAAGTCGATGAAATATCAATACTGCTTGCTTTAGGGCTAAGCACCAACCAGCCGATTGATTATATCCAGGCCTATATAACCTCCCGACTAGGTGAATCCAGGGCCAAAGTGATGTGTTGCTTCAGGAGGACCGCAGTAACACCATTCACTCAATCACCAGGATCCCCTTCTCCACCGACACGGGTCGCAGTCCACGGCAAACTGACTGTCCCTTTTAGTCGCCTCTTACGACATGCAGGGAATACAGCGGGTCTATTCTACTCCCCGACCTGCAGGGGCCCCTACTGTAACTGAAGAACTAATGCTATTCCATCCATCCGAAAGTTTGGACGAATTATAACAGATGAAATTATCTTGGGATCTGCACAATAATATAAGGACTTACAAAACCAAATGAACAATTTCAAGATCATGATAACCTTGCAATATAGATATATAGGTTTACTGGTTATAATAATTTGTCATGACAACACAACTAAAAGTGTGATTTGAACAGTTCACAATGAAAACAATGTCACTTTGTTTTAATATCTTTTTTTTTTTCACTCACTCTCGTGCAGAGGATAGGCCTATTTCAATTATATATTAATATAATGAAAAAGAATAAATTATTGGAACGGATTAACTTATATTATTGACAAATGATAGAGGAACAGTCGGCAAGATATACCACTTTTGACCAGTTAGTCAGGGCCTGGGGTGAAGCATATGAGATGAGAAGAGAGAAAGAAATTTTTCAAGAATCAGAATGTGCAATGTACGCAATATAGCACAGTACATGATACGTGCATACAGTGTACACAGTACGGGTGCCCACGCTGTGACGTCATAATCTCGACGCCCTTGCGGGGTACCGCTGAAGCCTGAAAATGGGGGCTCTTCTCTGAAAGGTGATAACTCCTGATCTAAAACAGATATTGACAAGGGGTCTAGATATTCTGAATCAGTAAAAAAATTTCGTTGCAGTGGTATGCGTTTGGTTGCAATTAAAAGCAGTTTTGACTCTCCAGTTGTCTACTTTAAGGTTTAGGAAAACTTTAGTACCTAACATTCAGAGGCAGGTTTTTATAGTTTCAGTTCTAAAATTGTTGATAAATGGAACATCTATAACTGTTCGAGATTGTGTCACATTTTGCTACCCATAATTAAACCACAAAATGTAGGCCTGGCGGAACTTAGGACACCTTTGTGAATACGAGCCAGTGTGTTTAGGGAACTTACTTGAGCCGATATAATAAGTTCTCCTGCTGCAGATAGTAGACCCATTACGATGATCGGGAGCCAGCAAATCAGATCTGTTCCTACTATCAGTGCCATCTTTGACGCTAGTTTAATATCTTCAGTCAGTCGTCTCGCTTCTCGGACACCCAACTTCCCTGTCTTTGCAATCTTCATCTTAGATTGTTGATACCTGATATAGATGGCTGCGTAACAGAGCAAGGTTATGAGGAAGGCAACAAAATTGACTCCGATGAAGATTGAGATTGAATAAGACCATCCCACGGTTCGGTCCACTGTCAAGGGTAGGGCTAAGCAAACGCCAGACTGACCGTAGAAGTTGCTGTGGGTGTATGCCGGGATCACGATCGGTAGAACGCTCGCCAGCAGGGCACTGCACCAGATGAGGAGTTGGGAATATGTAGCAGTCCTTGGGGATAGATGGAGGCCGTGTTTGAATGGTAGAGTGACGTGGATACACCGATCAATACTGATCATCATAATGAACATGACTGATGCTTCACTGGATATGACTGACAGCATCCCTGCCATCTTGCAGAGGGCGCTAGACTGCCATTTATCAGCATGTACTGCATAGTTTCCCCGATAGAAGATATCAGCTGATGCAATTGTCATCATGTAGAGACCCATCATGAAATCGGAAACGGCCAGATTAGTGATGAAACTTGACTGTACTATGGTTTTTCTCTCCTTTCTTTGATTAAAAACTCTGTATAAGAAGACAAACGCGTTCCCAATAAATGCGCTGCCTCCAAGAATCCAAATGAAAACACGAAGAACTTGATTAGCCATGAGTTCTTCACAAGAGGAGAATTGGTCACGTGGTGCGTTACAACCTTTAGAATCTCCCAATCCAGCAAAGCAACAGAAAACATAATGATCGGAATGCCTATTGATAGAGATAGAAATTCGATTAAACGTAAAACATGGATTTTAAAACAGGAAATATCCATTAACTGGAAATATGCATTGACAGACCAATTCTTTCTACTTCTTCTTCTCTTCTTTCAACAATTTCAGAAACTTACAATATATCAAGGTTCTCCAAACCGGTGAAATCAAATACTGTCTCTTCTGTAAAAGCAATATCAGTTCCCCGAAGATCCCTGGAAAGAAAAAATATATATATATAGTTTAGGTCCGTGTTACATTTTAATAATTTATACTACAATACAAAGTTAATAATTTATACCACAATACTGAAATCTTATAGTCCGAAAAAAAAAAAAATAAATACATTAACCCTATAAATAGCAATGTCTTCCTCGGAGCTAAATGGAGATGGATTGTGGTTGTGCTCGAGAAAGAGGGCGCTGTATAGTGCTTGGGGAAAACTGCAATATCTGAACTCGCCAGTACGGAAATGAATACGGACAGGGATATCAGTAAAACTTTTGATATCAAAATGATATATCATCAAGGGTTTTCTCTTTGATGCTATATGGGTGTCATACAAGCAAAAGTTGGAGAGTAAGAAGGCAGGCAAAGAGAAACTAGATTCACTTGAATTGTGGTGTTTGTGCATATTATTAAGGAACCCGTCGACAACCAGGAAAGCCAGCACTTGAGTGTTTGATCAGATGACATGCTACCAGGCTTGTGTCCTTGAGAGCATGGTTGCCAAATAAAGACTGAGTTTCTATGGATACTTAAAGGAGGACTCCGGACTGAAATGAAAAAGTTTTGTAAAGTAAAGTAAAATTTAACAAGCACAACACAGAAAATTTCATCAAAATCGGATGAAAAATAAAAAAGTTATGCATTTTTTAGGTATTGATTTTTTTTTGTAAAACAGTTCTTGGCAGGTCTCATGAAAAGGTCTCATGAATATTTGAATATTCAAATGAGCACACTGATGATGTTACAGTCCCCCTACTTCTTGTATATTTTATTTTATCTAATTTTTTCATACATTGCGTATACAGAAAATCTATCGCTCATACTGAAATGAGTAAAATCACTTCTGACCTTAAACATTCCACAAGGATTAATCCCTGTTTTTATGCCCTTGGGGCAGAAAATTTTGATAATTGGTATTTCATACAATAAGATACAAAGAAAGTAGGGGGACTATGACATCATAAGGTTGCCAATTTGAGAACTGTTTCCTTAAAAAATTCAAAACCCAAGAAAATTCATAACTTTGCTATTTCTTATCCGATTTTGATGAAATTTTCAGTGTTGTGATTTTTAGATTTTATTTTGTTTTTGTAATAATGCAAACTCCGCCCGGAGGAGTTCTTTAACTAGATTTGTTGAGGCATAGAACACAACACCGGACTTGGAAAAATGCAAGGTACTAACGAGAAAAACAGAGACAGCGGACAAGACGAATGAATCGTGTCTAGAAACGAATTGATTGCACCAAGGTAACATCAATACCAAAATTGGTTACTCCAGTTTGGTCATATGAAATACATAAATTTTAAATAAGTTTAATACATGGAATAGGGGAGACCGGGTATGGAAGTTACACGGGTCAGTTGTTACAGTTCTCAGTGTGCTAAGATGGAACAAGAGAGGATGTGCTAACTGCATCTATTATACAGGCTACACATAGCTGTGATGAACTGCCGGTCGTGAGGTTTCCCGTTGTTTTATTAAAAAAGTAAATCAACAAAAAACCATTTTTACATTTCAAAGTAAATTTTTGACAAAAATTGAAATTTGTAATAGCTCTTACACCTGAAGGCACATGATGATAGTCTGTATTGTAAATATAGTACATGTATGTCACTAATATACCCCCAGCCATACCCTGTAATTCTGCCTAATGACTGTGCTACAGTTGATTTCTGTGTGTAAAATCACCCATGGGTAGGTTGTTACAACAACCTACCCCATGTTGATGTAACAACTTACCCCAATTACATTACACATGTAAAATTACATTTTGTCTCAATTTTCAGGTGTTAATATTTTATTTTTCTATATTACTTTTTGTCTATTCTAGAGCTCTACTTGATCTACTGTTAACGATGTCAAGAAACTGGAAAGTTGAAATTAAAGTATGGTATAAGAGATTTACACATTGTCAACTTACCCCGTATGTTTACATACTGTAACAATTGACCCCGTATGGTGTAACACCTACCCGTATATGGGTAGGTTGTTACAAAAAAATGTCTTCACTAATTAAGCTGTAGTTAATTAGTGGTTTACATGTTTTCAGGTTTTATATGCCTCAGGTTTTAGCCTACATAATAGGCTAACTACAGACCCAATATTGGAGTTGCGTGAGTTCTTTTCATTAGAATTATCTGGCCCAAAATGTTGAATTTTGTAACGTCCATACCGGTCTCCCTATGCAATCTTATTAATAACATATCTCATCATGTAAACTCATACGATCTTACATTTCTTGAAGGAGTAAGATTTGTGAATACTCCAATTTCAACAGTCGGTAAAGTGGATTTCCGCGAAATGTTTCGAAAACATTCAAAAAGAATATAAGATTATTAGGTGATGTACGTATGTACATAGACGACCTCTTGTTATTGTCCGAATCTTCTTTTCTTTTATTTTTTTTTATTTTATTTTCCTGTACAATTCTTGTAGACACGATAACTCAAAAAATAATGCATTAAAGTATTTCAACTTTCAGAATGATAGATCATCATGAAATCTGAGCACTGAAATCTTTTCTAGCTCTTAGCATAATGTGACGTCATCTAGACGCCATTTTTGTAAAATCACATATCAATCATAACTTCATAACTAATTAATCTATCTGATCAATCATATTAAGTCACATAAACTTCAAATTGAAGCGCATTTTTTAGAGCATAATGCGCGCGCGTAAGTACGCGCATTAAGGAATTACGCGCGCGCAAAATTAAAAATGTTAAAATCACTTTATGGCTGAATTAGAGTACCGTTTCAGGTCATTTTAAGCATTTCAAGAAAAATTCGCGCGCGCACGATTTTGCGCGCATTAATGCGCGTCGGCGAAGAATGCAGATTGAGATCATTGATTTTTTGCTCTTAAAGTAATCTTGATAATATTGACAAACAATTTGACACCATAATCACTACTTTTTAGACTATTTATAACGAAATGATGGTCTGTTCAAGTGAAACTACGCGCCGCGAATTTTGTCGATTTTGCCAAAATATGCCATTTTTGCCAAAACATGCCTACACAAAATCCCGAATAATTCTTCAGGATCAACGGCAACCCCAATTATCTTTTCAGAGTTGGATACACCATCAATTGCAAATGCTCTTTTTTTTTTCTTTTTTTTTTTCTTTTTTTTTTATAAGTCCAGAAGCGTTGGCGTCAAAAATGTGGCAAAATGAATCGTGGCTGGTCTCAAATTGAAGAGCGTCATTTCCTAACAAAAATAATTCGACAGCCTATTTGATAAATGCTTGTAACAGGTTGAAAATTTCAAAAACCGGTGTCTCCAGGGCCGTCACCAGCTTTTTTCAAGGGGAGGTGCGTTTCGGAGGATATGTCAATTTTTTTGGAGTAAGCAATTAAGGCGGCGGAACAAATTTGAAAGTGGGGGGGGGGTGGGTCACAAGCTGGGTAGAAATTTGTATTTTGATTTATGCTGTTCATAATCTTTGTTGCTAATTTGTTTGTTTTTAAGCGTTCTTTTAGAATTCAAATTAATGCGAGTGCGAAGCAGAGCGGATTTTTTTTTTTTTTTTTAGCTAAAAGGGAGTTATAATAATTCTGCATTATAATTTTGAGTTTAACAAAGGGAAATTAATTGTGCCCTATAAACCACTATACCTAATGATTGAATTAGTTACCGGATTGAAATTTGTAGATTAAATCTGGTTGGAGCGCGAGACAAATGAAAAAATGTGACCCATTTTCGCTGCTGTAAAGATTTTGTGGGCCGCGAGGCACCAAGCCCCCCCCCTTCCACCCCTGGCCTCACAACTTGCCAATGCTTCTGATTTCAGACAAGATCCCTTCACAAGATTTGTCTCCACCATGGGGATATTGGTTCTAACTTCGTCATACATAGGTGAGGTCGCAAAGGGATCGAGCAGGAAAATGTTTTTTTAAAAGTGTAGTGTAAATTTTGAAGTTCAAGGTACATTTCAAGTTTTATAATACATTTAAAGCAAAGCGTGACTTAATTGCCCCCATGATAGATACTGATTGCAAATAGATTTACTTTTTTTAATTGATTTTTAAAATATAGGTGCTAAAAAGGGCATTTAAAAATACGTTTAGAGTGATCTATCCCAAAGCCCCTCCATCATTATATAATAGGCCAATGCTTTTGACAACACTCTTTCACAAGTTGCCTCCAGCAACAAGGGGTGATTGGTTTCATGCGTATTGCTTGGCAATCCTTTATTTATTTTTATTAGTAATAATGCGCGACCGAGCGGAAAATTTTGGGTTTGGAAAAAGAAATTGTGAAGAAGAAAGGGCACTTTTCAGTACCAAGAGTGCCCTTTTTTGGTATGAGGGCCCTTTTTAACTAAGAAAAAAGGGCACTTTTTGATAACGAATCGGGGCACTTTTAGGATGGATGAAAAAGTGGGAGAGCGGGCATAGCGCCCCCTGCATCAAGCCCTCTAATGATGTAAACATACATGTGAGCGTCAAGCCCAAGAGGAAAGCTTACTGCATAGCGACTTGGGAGGAAAAAAAATCGTTTAATCATTGTTTTGTTTATTGTTTGCGAGCGCGAAGCGCAAGCTGAGAATTTTGCGACATTAAGGCATTGTATTTCACACATATTGTGCGCCTTACTTCTTAATTAACAGATCTGTTAATTAATGGTCTAAATAAATATCTGAATATCCTTCTGAACCTAATGATAACTCTATTATGATATAAACATACGAGCGCGAAGCACAAGTGGAACATTTTCTAGAAATACATATATAATTGGCGACCTGAAGTCAGAGTATTTTGTTTGATCATTGTCTTCTATTTGGCTTGCGAGCGCGAAGCGCGAACTGGAAAATTTGCCTTATAACGACTTTATAATCACCATCCTTTAGCAAAATACGAACGCGAAGCGCGAGCGAAATTAAATCCTATCATATTGTCTATATAAAAATCCTTTTCGGGAAATGATAATTCATTTTATAAGCATATTAACACGAAGCGGGATCAAAAACTTTCTATTTAAAGATAGAATAATTTGTTTATTCATTGTCTTATTTTTGGGTTGTGAGCGCGAAGAGCAAGCCGTATTGTATTTGTAATTCTATCTTAAAAGAAGATGTTGTCATCCTTAGAAATAAAAAAAAAAAGTTTCGAGCGCGAAGCGCAAGAAAATTGCGTAGGCCTAATTTCGGAGATAGGCCTACGGGTAGGCTGCTGGGAAATGATGTCCAAAGAGCAGACGAGCAAAATACTAGAACTTCATAAGTTTTTTTTTTTAACGCTAATATCACATTTCTAATTTAGTGGTGCCGGTTAGTCTTCAAAGGCACCGGTGTTCGAAACAAACGGCACCGATTTGTAACCCCCTCCCCTCCCCGCACCCCCTCCACTAGCGACGACCATTATGAACCTCATCCTGTATATCTATTTTTGTTCCTCTTCCGCATCCCCCTTTTTTTTTCTCTCTCTCTCTTCTCTTTTACGTTTTTTTTTTTTTTTTTTTTTTTTTTTTTTTTTTTTTTTTTTAAGGGGGGTGCGTTCGCACCCTCCGCACCCCCCCTGGCGACGGCCCTGTGTCTCAAAATCTAAAAATGTTCAAAATCACCCCATATTCATACAAAGTATGTTTCAGGCCATTTCAAGAATTTTGGAAATTTCCGCGCGTAAGCGCTCGTGCGCGCGTTTCGCGCGCACTTTGTAAATCGCGTAAAATTCCGGGGTTTTTTCTTGATTGGCAATTAAGACAATTCTCCTAGGAGTTTCTATATATTTTAAATCGTTTTCAGCCGAACATACTGACGCACGCGCTCATCAAATTTCAATTTCCGCGCGTGCGTCGGTGGCGCAAATAACGTAAAAACATAACAAAACATACGTCTTTAGAATCCTCCAAAGCTCGTCGGAAAGGTCGAAACCCTATTTATTTTTTTCACATGTACTGAAAGTTTATGACATAGTAAATATAATCCACTTATAAAATATGGGGTCTAAGGAATAAAACATCGGCATATTCTTATGCAAACCCAAAATTTCATTTTTCTTTTTTTTTCAATCCAAATTTCAATCCAAATTTAGTAATTATCAAGATAAATATTGGTTTATTTTCTCCCAAATGCTTGTCAAGTTAAGGCTGAGAAAGTTCCCAAAAAGTTGAATTGTAAAAGGTAATTAAATGTAAAATTCATCACATTACACAATTCATTTTCTTCTTTTTCAAAAAGTTTATTTCACTATCTCTTTCCGTTTCATTTTTAATCTCTCTCTCCTGTAACCAATTGCAGCATACTTTTTTGCATTACACATGCATATCAGTACATACCACCGATAATTGTACGCATTACAATTATAAAAGCTCTAGTTATTCCTGTTTTTGCATTCCGTTAGGGTTAATAACATGCAGTCGGCTTGATTTTTTTTTTATACATTAACTGTTTATTTACTACCATTTTTTACCCTTTGTCTCATTTCATTTTTTTTCACAATGCAAAAATCAAATTCTAATACAATTAATATTATGCTCTTACTTTGGTCGGGTATAACCGGTTGTGAAATAATATGCAGGGTATGAGTATCTACCAAGACAAATTTTATTAAAATATTAAACGCAGTTGATAATTTTTTGTAAGGTGTTGATGGTCCCTTGATGTAACATTTGGGGACCATAATAGTGACTTACAACATCTTGATATGACGAAGACCATTAAAGGTACCTCGAGACAGACGGAGTATTCTGTTTTTTGCAAGATTCCTGTATGAGTAAACCAAAACAAAAGCAAAATAAAAACAATAAGTATGATTCAATTTTAACCGAAAGAGATAACTTTTTAAACCACTGGCGTACAGCATCCCCCACCCCACCAATAAAAGAAAGTGTGTCCCGCTCTACCGATGACGAATAGTTCATCCCCCTACTAACAAAATAAATTAATGCATGTCTACGCCCGTGCTTTAAACATGCCTTGCCAGTCTGTTTCATTACATGACATTAACATAATCGAATGCATTAATTATTAAAAAGTCTGTACTGTAATGTATTTCTAAGATTTCAATGACACAATTTAAAAAATTAATTATGTTTAATTCATTAAATCGTCATTCTGACGGTAAACCTCATCTGGCACCAACATTAGCACAAAACAATTAGATAGTACTCACAATTTTAAAATATTGTGGTTTTCGAGAAATGAACCAGGATGTATTTCCGAGAGTAAGGACGATTCCAGATTTCTAAAAGAAATTACAATATTATCCTTACTATAAATGTTGGTATCATCGTTAATAACATTATAATATCATTGTATGAATATAATAATTATGTTTACATATACAGCTGAGAATTTCTAGAATACATAATCCCTGCCGATAGCTGAGCTAGGAAATTGTGTACACCGTAAAAATTATAAATAGCATACAATATGAATATAAGTATTCAAAATGTTTTCCTCCTACCGGTAACAGTTTACCTCACCTTATGGTATCGAGTCACTAAGGAGTTTTTTTTTTTATAAATCGGATATAGACAAGATTATGTAAATGTTCTCTAACATCCACGTACTGCAAGCGCAATAACTGCCACATACAACAAGCAACACCTACGACTGCTGTGTCATTGCACGGTCCGTAGATGGTAGCAGATACCGCTACAGGAATCTTACGTATTCAATGTAATTTTACCGAATGTGATAAAAGAACATTTTCATAATCTATGATATCAAGTGTGGCATATGTCATTGATAACTTGTCAAAAGTATTAGGATATACTTACAATTCCATCAGATACGGCATCTGAGCTGGATTCAATTGATTTACACCCCCTATCGTGAAGTCACCGTTGGATGCAATATGAAAGGATGAGTTGCACTGGTCAGATGGCTCATTACATGTCACAGATCTACAATAAGATATGAATTTTCCAGTCTTAATATTTACGTCTGGCCACACAAAATTTTGTCATATAACTTACTTATTTTCAAAAACTATACGTTTAGCGCGGAGTTACATCTAGTTCATGAGAATGATTGAGCTCATCCTCTTTAAAGGGATTCACCAGAAGATGGCGCTTTCGGTGTGTAACTACTTCGCAAGGTGGAATACAAGTAAGTTCTAATTTGTATGTATTCACCGTTTATTCGAACAAAATTAATTCAGAAACGATAAATCTTTCTTGACGTTGGCGTCGTTCATTTTAATTCAAATACCAGTACACACGTAAATGCATTCATGTCCCGCTTATTGATATGTTTGACCGTTATATTTGGTTCATATTGGATGTATAAACTTTTTTTTGCAATAATTCATGGAAGAAATGTCACACAATTTACGCAACTATCTTCTTATGCATGCAGAGTAGTCGTTAAAGGGGAATTATCCCCTCAGAGAAATTTAGCTTCAGTGAATGGAGACAAACCCCCAAAACATATTGGGAAAGTTTCAGAAAAGTCAGGCAATGAATAAGAAAGATATGAATTTTTAGATTTTGAGATCCTTTATGATATGGAGATCCTCCAATTGGCAACGCGACCATGTTGTGTGATGTAATGCAGGGAGATCTTTCCCCATATCTATTGTACACATTGTACTAAAATCCTCTTTTTTCTTGATTCTAAAGGGAGAATAAAGAATCTTTTTATTGGATGACTTGTAAATATATGAAAGTCATAATATATTATGAAAAGAAAAGCTGTTCTATCATTAGAATGAAAATAAAGAGACATTTTGATTAGTTTTTGTGCACACCATATGGCGAGTTCTCCCTTTGTGACATCACAAATGGTGACCGCGTTGCCAATGGGAGATTTCCTATGTCATTAGAGATCTCAATATTCAAATACTCATAACTTTCTTATCATTTATCCGATTTGCACCAAATCTTCACTAATGTGCTTATTTGATTTTTCTGCATCCACAGTAAGCCAACTATCTACGAAGGGACAATTCTCCTTTAACAATACTGACGTATAACTTTAAGTGCAAGCAGTCTAATATTGCATAGGGTACATGCAGGTAATATGGGCCAGCAGGTAATATGGGACACTTGAAGCAAATCATGTCGTGACCGACGACCGCACAGTGGGTCAGAATCACCTCAAACTGCGCCAAAACTTATTTTTCTTTGAAGACCACATAATAAATTCATTTTTGGGGTCGGTCTGGGGTTTTCAGACTCGTAGAATTCGATAAGAACATTTTCAAATTCTTGTGACGTCATCTAAGTACTGTTTTCTGATTGGTCAAGGAAAAATATTAATGGTAACGCATGAACATTTTCATTTTGCTTTGATGAGTGTGACTAATATGTGGTTTCGAGACATAAGAAACACAATGAGAGTATTTTCAAATTTCTATGACGTCA
>CALNVZ010000674.1:32140067-32194830 GCA_940671915.1 Paracentrotus lividus
CGTCAACATTTGAATATTGCAGACAGGGGGGTTGGTGATAATTGTTTTTCTTCACAATAAAAGTTAGAGCAGTAGTCATTGATTCATATACACAAAGATTAGACTGTGTCATTTCGTAATTTTATGCAAATTAGGCAAATGAGCTTAGGGGGCCCATATTACCTGCATGTACCCTAAGCGTTTTTTTCCACCAGAATTTGCAATAGGGCAGTCGATTTTGTTGATGTTGAGATGATCGTACACTGTACAGAATTATGATGATGAATACGATTTATATTTCATTTTGTTTTCATACTAATAACTTACAGTTTTCTGAGCTGACGAGGCAATAGCTTCAGATCCACCGACTCTATGTCACATGAGAATGACAATCCATCGCACTGACATCCCATCGGACAATCTCCTATCACGAAATCATTAACATTTCATTATCTATAATTAGAAAGAGTTTGTTTCCAAATTGTACTACATCCATTTTATGATTAAAATGCAATCAATCATTTAATATTTCAGGTTGCGTAGCTCCTCTTGGAACCAAACTAATATTGTGAACTTTTGTCATTCCTATATTTTGAAATTCGACTTTCTTTAAACAATGTACACATCAATGCCGTTGAAACGTTTTAGAACTTAGTTTTACAACTTAGCTCTTCTAATATGCATGTGCATTCAATTTTATCATATTCAAAATTGTATCCATTATCAATTATTACAAAAAAGTGACCTCAATAACGTGTTCTAAATATAATTTATAATAATAAATGTTTAACTGAATATTTTTCATATAAAGCAAGTAATCAGTGTAGGCTTAATTACCTTTTAAAAATGCCCTTTATTATTTTCTTAAAGCAATGTTTTACGATCGATTACATAATTAATATGACTGCCTTTTTGTCAGAGTTACTTTATAATGATACTGTTGATACACTTTTAAAAAATACTCCCGAAATTGCAGGGAGTTTTTTTTTAACGTGTATCAACAGTATTGATAAGATTGGTAGTAAAATTTACTGACCACAAAACTGTTCATCGTCTTGCTCTGGACAGTGTATGACGTCATCACAGACGTGATCAAGACTGATACAGTTCCGTTGATTGTGGCATCGATATGACCCATTGGGGCATGATGGTTTGTCTAATTTAAGCAATACATGAGCACAACTTTATGGTTTACCTCGAATGCACCATTATGCGGCGGTCACAACTCGTCGTAGGCTACGGGGCACGTGCCATCAACGTAGCCTGCGTTGCATGTACAATGCATGCACAGGTTGTTTGTCAATTTCTGCGATTCCTGCGCTTCTGTAGTAAGGGTATTGGAAAAACTTCCTGCACGTTGTACATGCAACGTGCCTCCGAGGTACCTGCGCTGCACGATTTTCTACGAATTCCATCGTAGGGAGTTGCACGTCGAAGGTACGGCGAGTTGTGACCGCCGCATAAGTTGAAATATTACTAAACAGAATCTTGGTTATACTCCTCACATATGTCAGAAGGATATACGTCTTTAGTTTTTAAGAGTTAAACTTGCTCTTAAGAACCGTGACACAACATTACAAAAATTATTTTTACTTATTATTAATGATGTAATATAATTATTCAAAATCCGTTACAGCAACACAAACATAAAACAATATCCCCCCCCAAAAAAAAAAAAGGTAAATAAAAATAAATAAATAAAAAGATAAATAAATAAAAAAAAAACAAACAAATTACCGCAGAAAGCCTCATCTTCTCCGAAGGGGCAGTCCTGTTTACCATCACATCGATATCGGAGGGGAATGCAGTAAGACGATGGGCACTTCAGGTACGAAACCGGGCACTCGAAATCACCTGTAGAATAATGATTGGCGCTTAAAAGAATATGGCCCGTATTCTGAACCGAAGGTTCAGTTTGCACAAGAATAGTTTTGCATTTATGCGATGATATTAAGCGATCATATAATGTACGATACCTCCCCTGCAAACTTAATCTCCGGTTGAGAATACGGGCCAATGAAATATTAATTATTAAGTCATTTGAAGTAAAAAAATAATAAGATACGAACAAAAATGTTTAAAAGTACCTGATAATTCAATTTTTGTTAAGTTTTGTCATTCATTCATCAATCTTATCTTGAAACGAAAACAACCCTAGAGACTGAATAATTCTCATGCACAGGTTAAACAAAAATAACATATTCTCCGAAAAATGAAATGAAATGAAAATTTGAATATTGGGGAAAAATATAATTTCACAATTCTCTTCAGGAGAGTATTGACATTATAATAGACAAAATGGGAAACGTATTCCAAGTATAAGTTGAATGTTATTCACACCACAATCTCGTAAATGGGTGAGGTCGCGGCAACCGATGAAAAAGCCATATTCATCAAATTCACGTAAACATCGCGAAGTGTTGGGAGCGCAAACTCCATTGTTACATCTTACTTCCGAATCCGATAGACATGCAACATCGTCAGTGCTGTAAGCTGTAAAAAATAAAAAATAACACGGAATTATTTAGTTCTTCCTGGAAACATCGCCTCGTTTGAAACATTTTAGAATGAAAATTAATATTTGTCATGTTTGTTTGGGATAAACTTTAATTATAAAAAGGGTATAATTGAATAATTTCGATACATCAAGCTTGCTACCTATATATATATATATATATAAAATAAATAAACCCGTGCTTTCTTAAATGCAAACCTCTTAAAAAAACAACTTTAGATGCAAAATTGTTGAATTTCGTAAACAAATTTGAAATCCGATTATTAAACTTCATTCGGGTACTTAAAAAAAATTACTCTTCCAGCTAGTTCTGTAATCTAGCTGGAAGCAGATTGCAAACCTTTAGGTCAGACAGGAATCGCCTAAGATTTTAAAGCTCATTGGCTGCCTAATTGGTGATATATTAAAGACTGCATATCACCATCATGGTCATACGCGTCCCTAGGTACGCTAAGGTAACTACTGCAGTCTTTGAAAGGAAAATAGCCACTTTTTTGCTAATTGTGAAGCATGTAATTTTGCTTGGGAAATGAAATTTTCAGGATTTCCTCGCGACACATTTTTACATGCATGCACTGACAGCATATAGGGCCGCACAGACTTCATACACATAATGTCTCTCCAAAGCATTAATTACGTCCGGAACAAACTTTTGACGACACCGACATCAGTCCGATCCGTAAGAGTCGAGGTCGATGCAGAGAAAATAACTTAAATCATTTGAATGAATTAAATAATGGATAAGGCAAATCAGCCTATAAACTGATAAACTGTTGTATTTCAATTGGTGGCGTGAAAGGTCGTCCCAGACGTAAATAATGCGTTGGTGTGACAATATGCGTTGCTGCGACATGTAACAATGGATACATAGGAAATGTATACATTATTATTTGTAGATATTAAAGCTTAAAATAAGGAAATCACTTACGGCATTCATATTCATCTTCGTAAGAATTTCCTATGCAGTCGATAACCCCGTCACACTGAACCTTTCTTGGAAATAGCGAGCCATCATAGCACTGGAAAGCAGAAGGGGGCAGCTCCAAATCTGATCAGAACAAGAATGACAGGAAAAAAGGTAATAACTGGTATGGCGCCACACCTGTAATTATCATCTCATTGAGACTTTGTGTTAAATTTGAGGTTTGATAAATTTATATAAAATCAGCCTGAAATTCACTCGGTGATTGGTCATGTGGAACGGATAGACAAATTATTCCTCCTTTCTAATTTAGCCAAGAAACTAGCTGTTTACCGGCTCATTTTAAAAATAAATCGATATAGCGCCCCCTCATGCCGAAACTAACTCAATTGGCAGTCAAATGTAAGAATTTGATATCAAACCTTGCGCTTCTAATATAGTGCCAAGCTTTAACATTAATTTCTTCCCAGTTTTAGCATACGAAGCTTTAATGATTGCCCTTCCGATAACCATTCTTAAATGTGAATCATATGCACACATTTTTGTCTATCAGCTGTTCAAAGTTTAAAAATTTTCGGAAGGGTTGGGTCGAATGAATATTTTTTGCTCTCTGTCGGTAATTAGGCGTGTGTGACCGTATAACATTTCCAAGATTTTGACTATCTGACCATCATCCATTTTAAATGTAGCTATGCCTTAAAAGAAATCAGCAGTGTACAGGTGAAGAAAATATCGACACATTTTTCACAATTAAGGGAGGTAAGTAATCACCTCTCTTGTGTGTTTGTGTGTGTGTGTGTAGGCGTGTAGGTGAGGTTGTGAGTTTGTGTTTGTGTGTGTGTGTGTGTAAATAAGGGATTCGACATTCAATGATTGCAATGCAGGAACATCCACTACAAATCGAGTGGTAATCACAGCATTGAGGTTTGTCTAAGTGTAGATTCGAGGGGGTTTTCGGCTCGCTTAATTAAATTTAATACTAAGAAAGTTTCCTTCACATTAATTTCACCAGGCAGGCTGTATAATATTTGAGAAGCCTAACTGAACAACTTTTCCGCTGAGTGTAGTATGATGACCATGCACCTTTTACTTACAATCGAAAACAAATTATTAGTCATTACCTGTTACCTTCTTGGAGTAGACTTTAATACCCTTTTCACTTTTTTCGTTTAGAAAGTAATATCCTTTAAAATAAATCAATAATGATAACGATAAATGTATATAGGATCAGCAATATTGAACATTCTCATCAACTTTTAAAATATGAAGTCATTAGGCCTACCACACCCCTCCTCGTCTGACGAATCGTGACAATGGTTGCTAAAATCACACCTCCTCAAATTCGGAATGCACTGTCCATTTTTGCAAGCGAATTCCTCATCTTTACAGGACGGTAGTGCTGTGGAAGATATAAAAGAAATGGTATACTGTGACAGTCAAGATAAAGATACTTATAATAATAATAATAATAGAACACTTAAGAAAAGCCATAAGAAAGGACACGAAAACCCGAAAGATTTTTGTCTATTTTGGTCGTGAGTTTTAAAGTAAAGGTCTTTTCCGTGTTTCTTTGTTAGCCTAACTATTGCACAAATGTTTTCGAATGCTCACTAGATCCATGGATATCTCTTTTATATATCCATGCTTATTCTGAAAGATCAAGTTACATTATGACAAGAAAATTAATAAAACAGTCAGTTAACACGGACTTCACAACAGGTTGTACGTGCCGATGTATTGATATAAGACAGACAATTCAAAAATTCAATTCAAATTTATTTCGTCCCAAATCATAATGCAATAAAAATGGAAATTTGACATGGGATTTTCACATAAGATACAGCAAAAGAACATCAAATAGGTTTATAAAATTGGTACATTAAAAACAAAATGAATACATGCATAGAAACGAGTCTACATAGAAATATCAAGTGAAATAGAATCGAAGCAAAGAAAGAGAGAGAGAAAAGAAATAAGAATAGATGCGAAAAAGAACAGGAGAAATAAACTGGCATGCTACAACGACTGAAACGAAAAGAGAGGTAAAAACAAGAATGTGGGGATTTCAAGAGTTCCGTCGACGCGGACACGAGCGAGGCCCCAGATCCAGAGAGCGGAAGCCCAACACATGTAATTATGGCAGAGATGGCGGCCCTCTAAGGCGAGACGCCCGCAGCCCTCCCCACCCCCAGCTCCAGCTGACAAGCCGAAAACACCAAGCAGTGATAAATATCTCAATTCAGCCCGTCAGCCGGAACCTGAGGCAAGCAGAGCCCCGAGCACCAAGCGCGAAGAAGTCACCATCACCATCACAACCTGTATGCAAAGGCCTCCACTCCCTGATTTTTTATAGATAATACACGAAATTAAATTAGGTCTATTGAAACATAGTAACAATGGGTGATTCAACGAAAATAAGAAGAAATACATGAGTGCAAGAGAGCAAGAAAAATAAATAAAGAAAACGGGTATTAGACAAAAATCTAGCAACAGAAGTGGTATAAAATTGGTTTTACACATCAGCAATTCAAGATTGTTGTCATTTGATACTTCAATTTATGTGTCAGAATATTAACATTATAGTGGAATTCTTTCTACACTTACTGCAGACTCTTTCATCTGAATTATCAGAGCAATGAGGAATGGAATCGCAGATGAATGATATTGATATACATGATCCGTCACTGCATTGAAATTGGTCAGAAGTACAGCCTGAATGAAAGTATGACAATGTGAAAATTTAAAAGTCATGTGCACATATCGACATGGCAGAACTGCCAGATGATTCTTTCATTATGTTCAAATCGTACAAGTCATCATTGTCTTTATTTTAGTACCCCTTTTAAAGCAAATTTCTAGTTTGTAGTCAACAATATGTTAGTTGTTGTCACCTTCCTCAGCACGATTATGAAATACTACTAAGATAAGACCAAGTTATCAAAAAAAGAATATAAAAAAAAATCAATCATATAAGTAATTCCAACTCATGAATTTGAATTTATGATCATCAGGCTAGGTCATTTCTCCTATTACAGTTACAAAGTAGTGTCCGTGGAAGGTAGGAGATAAAAATTTATTAAATATGATTTGCATAAACGCGTCTTTTATTTTTAACTCGATCAGTACCTTCTTGACAGTCATCCTCATCGCCCCCATCCAGGCAGTCAGGGCGACCATCGCAAACTATAGACCTTACTATGATGCACTCACCCGCGAGGACAGTGGAAGAGAGCAGTCCCACAGGCGCGATAGAGTCTTTGTAGATCAACATCAAATAAGTATTAAGTCAAATTTTAGAGGACGGATTCCAATCATGATTTGTTTATCATCAAGTTTAATAATACGGGGCGCGCGGGCCGGGGGAGGGGGGGCTTTAGCCCCCACTTTTTCAGCAACGTGTACAAAAACGCACAAATGACAAAAGATTTGTGATTTTAGCGCTGTTCAGCCCCCCCTCCCCACTTTCAGCTCAGCAGCCCTCCACTTTCAAAAACGCTCCGCGGCCCCTGCATAAAACATGGCGCCAGCTAATCACAAAAATATCATACAAACATTTTAAAATGTTTCCAAAAGAGCTTGAATGTTTATCTAAATGTTTTCTATGATCTAGAATATGTCCGGTCTCAGAAAAAGGTCAGAAAACGTTTCAATAATGTTTTATCGATGATGTTATAAAATAGTACGAAAATAGATGTTTTAAAGAATGATTTAAAAGAACCATTAATGAATGTTAATATAAAAACACTATATTTAATGTTTTTTAAAATTTTCAAAAAGATCTAAATGTCAGGTCTCGAGAAAAGGCCAACCAATGTTTTTATGACGTTCTTCGGGATGTCATAAATATATCAAAATAATGTTTTAAAGAATTTTTGAAGAATAACAATATAAGTATATAGTCAAAATTAGAGGACGGATTCTCAATCATGATTTTGTTATCATCAAGTTAATAATACGGGGGCCCGGGGCCGGGGAGGGGGGGGGGGGGCTTTAGCCCCCACTTTTTTTCAGCAAACGTGTACAAAAACGCCACAAATGACAAAGATTTGTGATTTTTTAGCTGTTCAGCCCCCCCCCTCCCCACTTTTCAGCTACAGCCCTCCACTTTCAAAAACGCTCCGCGGCCCCTGCATAAAGCCGATGATTGTACCGCGGTAGATAAGGCACCTAACAGACCACACACACAGACAGCACCACACACATCACACACAGACACACGCACACGACCACACACACACACCACACAACACAACCAACACTACACACCCTCACACACACGCCAGCACACACACACACACACACACCACACACACAAACACACCCGGTTGGATATGTCTATCATTATCCACCTAGAGAATATGCTGAGTTATGGGTGTGAGTTAAACAATCCAAGACTTTAGATTTGGTCTTACCTTTTGGAGATGCCGTTAGTCCAATTCCATCGCGGGCGACTAGGAAGACCCGTTAGATTACAGACGCACAACCCCCATGATAGCACACGTCTCCTATGAGAATTCGTTTACATCATTCAATGTTGTCATAATACGAGATTTAATATCTGTACGAAACAACGTATTATATTAAATATCAGTTTATCTTTTCTCAGAAATTAATGAAGATAATGGACTTTAACCTATGACGGCCTATCAAATTAACTTTTCATTCCACGCATACATGAAAGAGAAACACATGGGGGCTGAGGCAATACTCAAAATGGAGCAGCAAAAAAGCATGAAATATCCTTGAAGATCTGTCAATTGCACGAGTACAAAATGCCTATACAAAAAAGTTAGTACAAGCAATTCCTCGCCACCTCCACAGACATCTTGTACAACGTCCATTAATAGTTCACCTAGGGAATACAGTGCGAACGGTAATGACATTTTTATCAATCTAGCAACCCAATTAAAAAAAAAAAACAATTAATAATAGATCATGTAGGGCCTACTTCACATCAAGTTGAAAATATCATCATTAATTTTAATATATAGAAGCATAAATCAAAACAAAAGAAGATATGTGCAGCCAACACACACACACACACCACAACACCACCTAACATAATTCACACCACGAACACAACACAACAAAAAAGATTACACTCCACGTACCCCACACATCATCATACACACATCGCACACAGCACACACACACACACACACACAACACGCACGACACACACCTCATAGATCAACACAAATACCCTACCGCAACTGATATATATTGGCTTTTACGGGTACTTTACCAACATGTCCTTCATGCTGGCTCGTTTCACATATGAACATGCTTAGTTTTCCGGAGAAGCACATGCGACATCATGCCAAAGGATTGAGCGAAAATCATCATGACTGATTGAGTGTTAAAGACAAGCATTGCACACTGCTTCAATTGGGCCTCCGTTTGTTCTCTATTGTTGTATTGTTCCTCTGCAAAGAAAGTGCATATTTGTATCGAAAAAAAATTAATTTCTGGTAAGATTTAGACTTAGCCAGACGCGGTATCCAGCAATTTCTGACCAGCAACTGATATTGATTCGTTCCTGCTGATTCAATTTTCAGGGGGACAATAGTGGCTCCAATATGTTTGGGCATTGAGCCACTACAAGTTCTTAAGTGAACTGAGGATGGATTCGCTATTGATACTCTGTGTGTTGATGTTTTGGGCTTCATATTATAGTCAGACTAAAGAATGGAAAAACTTACTGGAAAAGGATGATGAACCAATCTGTGTAGGACATTGGTGAGCACTCGTTCTCGATTCAAATACACACCTTGTCTATTTCTATTACCAGACCTAGTATAGTTATAAGGAATAGAAAGCAGATCCAATGTTTTTAGTTGCCCGTAGATATTACATTATTAACACTTTAATTGTTCTTTTCACTATAGGCGTACAGCATCAACTTATTTTATTCATTTTGTTCACGTGCCATAAGTATTTCAACACACAACTAAACTTCGTGCATCCCCCTTTTCTCCATGTTTCGGGGGCCTTTGGTTACTTATTCAATTATTATTATTATGCATTTTGTTGGTATTTTCATTTAATAAACCACATCATATATGGGAGAATACAAACGCAATTCATCTATGAAAATAATCATCAAACAAAAAAAAGAAAAAAAAACAGGCCCATGGTCAGAAATAAATTTTCGACGAGGTTGATTTGATCAATTCGAATGGTCAGGGTTTCATATTTCTCATGTTTGAAATTTAGAATTACACGAATTTTAGGTATGTTGTAATACATAAGGCCGGTGAGGGCAATATGCTATTTTCTCCTACGATATTTGACTGTGTAGCAGAAATGAAAATAAAAAATTATAATACGTCTATTTGTTACGTGAATACATTTTATGTACACAAAAACATATATGAATATACCCTGCTATGGGTTCTACTTGTATTATTATGGAATTTGTGTAGCAAATCATGAAAATAAATATATAGGCCTTAATTGAATACTTTCCTATATAAGTCTTTGTCTCAGTGCCTTCCCATTGAGATGATATCATGTAATGTAAGAAGATCATCTCATCTTCATCACGAATACTGACTAAATGACCTTCATGTTGTTGGCAGGCAAGCTCAGCCTCGTTCCACGTTAAAAATTCCTGTTTGATAAAGAGGTTGTAGCAGAAACCCTCGATAGGAGCCCAGTCATCAAAACATGAGGAATCTGTTGATAGATAAAAACAAAAAGTTCTTCAAGAGTGCATTTCATATCAATTCTACTCCACGTGAAATGTAAATCTAACGTATGACATTAAATCTTAACATAAAGACGCGTCCATTATTTGGGAGGGGAAACGCAACATTACTTCATGAGTTTAGGTGGAAATACATGCAGCTCAGCGGCGCAGAAAATTCATACGGCTCTACATTAATGTCAACAAAACCCGCGCTAAACGGCGGGAAAGCGCCCAATGAATCAACTGCATGCAATATTACTTAGCGTACAAAAACTCGTCTAAGAAAACTTCCCTGTCGGAAATCGTATTGTCAGTCGATCGTTCAAGGAAATTAGTCATGGACATGAAATAATAATTGAACTTTATCATAGTTTTCGTAGGTAGATGCTTCAGACCAGATTGGGGAAAAAGACATTTTGGCAAGCCTATAACAGCCATTGTGCTAAAGTGATTATCAGAATCTGTATTTCACATAGATTGATGTCCTAACGATTATTGATATAAATAGTAACTTGTCACATCTTGCGAGGACGCCGTCCACATGCGATATGCATGTGATATGCGGAAATATTGACCATCGAGTAAAGATTCGTTTTGATAATGTTCAAAGATGACAGGACTTTTTTTAACCAATCGAATGAATGTACCATCTTTGGAAAGCTGAGATTCCAGCTTTTAAAAACTGCTTGTCATTAAAGGTGTAATATAATAATGCGTATCGAGGAAGATCGAGTATGCAGCGTATGAGCTATTTTGACGAGCAAAATTGGCCATATTGTACAGGGATTTGATCTTACTAGATTTGCGATTGACACAAGTGACAGGACTTTTTTCCCTTTGCAATAAGTCTATTCCTATTTCTCGAACATTCAGTACTCTTAGCGTACTTATTCAAGTGGATCATTTCTTTGAAAAGTAGTTGCTCGCCATAATGCAAGAAACAAGTGAAAAACTGTGCAAAATACAAAAAGTCTATGGCCGCGTTCGCTTTGCGTAGAGTGATAGCGCCCTCTTCCCCTTAAGTTTACAACTAGAATTGATATGCTAAATTTGAAAAGGCGAAGTATGAATTTTAGTAGGCCTATTAGACATGTTATTATCATCCATTTTTATTTTATTATTAGTAGTATTACCCTCCGATAGGGCATTTTATTTGAAAAAAAAAACCTGGACAATGAAATTAAACATAGTACAATGTATGAAATAAAAACACAATCAAACTTTGAACATAAAATATACACAATGAAAAATACATTTACATTATCGAAAATACGTTTTTTTTTCTTCAAATTTAGGAATTACGTTATTCAATATACCAATTTGCCTCTCATTAGTGTAACATCTTCTTATATATTGTTTAAATGTCTTAAAGGTAGGTACTGTTTGTTTATACGAGCAGAGTATAATTGTTGTTTTGTCCAAATTATAAAGAAAAACAAATTAAAGTATCTTTGATTTATTATATGAAACCAAAGATAATGAAAAAAAAAAATGTTATTTAGTACTCCTTTTTAAAAGGCGAATAATAATTTTTATTTGGTGCCCCGTTTCATCTTATTTTCAAAATGTCTTAAATCGTTTAATATAGCAAGTATGAACCTGATAAATCGTGGAATGATCTTTCTTCATCAGTCATCACTCTTGATTAGAATTTCTAATTATTTGAACTCATCGGCACACCTCACGTAATACGCCTTTTGGATACAACATACCACCCAATTGTCAAACCTGACTGTAGCGCCATATATCAACAACGAAATATGAATTTATGTGAAATACAGTTATGCGACTTAAAATTACTAATAATTCCAACATAATAAAATTTTTTGTTGTCCTTACTCTTTGTGCTTTTTATCACATCTGGAACAAGAATGGATGTTGTATAGGCGGCTAAAAAACCGGAACCACTATTAACAACCGTAATATCTTGACTATTAGAGTGAAACTTGATTTCCATTCGGTTGTTTGATGACATAATGATTCCCGATGGCTTGTTCTGGTCGCAGAACCGTCCAAGGATGTTCTGAGATGATGTGTCTATGATGATTAGGTAGTCCTGATGGCAACTTTTGTCTAAGGATCTGACATCGATTTCTAGGAATTGAAGACTGATCTGGGTCCATGGTTTTGTTGCAATGTCCCAGGAAAGGTCGAGGTCGGGTGGATAAGGGTCAAAGTATCCTGGAGACATCACAAAGCCAGAGCTTCCCTTGCAGGAGATTTTGCTGTTAACCGTTTGATCATTACATCCGGGTTTATCTGGAACAACAAAAGCAATTCTTTTTGAAAGTCTAAATGGTTTCAATGACTTAAAGTGGCATTACGCGATAATTTATTTCACATAAAGCTTTATAGCAACATACTTTCTAGAAAAAAGTAGTGCCATTATTTCCTTTTGTGTGTGGTTGTGTGTGTGTGTGTGTGTGTTTATTTGTGCGTATTCAAGTTTCAAATTATTCAGGCATGAATGGGAAAAATGAAGAAAAAAAAAATATTGGAATATCATACCCACTGAACCGTAAACAGCCGTGACGCCTGAATTCAGCATTCCTGACATTGAAGTCATTGATAATTTTGACGACGTCGACACAAACACTGCTGGGACGTCATTAACGTCAAAGGCCAATTCATTCTCATCAGTGATCAACAGGGTACCGTCTGAATGGAACGCACTCTTCAGAGGAAACAAAAAGATTTGTGTATTTGTTTGTTTTTGTTTAAGTCTTTTGAGACAACAATGGATGATTATCAATGCATTGATGATGTTTGAGAATGTTGTGTTGTGTGGCATACACGTTTAACCTTTACCTGAATAATCATCACCACATATTTTCCTTCCGGCACATCAATATCTTTTTGACAGATGGAGCGAGGAGGCATTATTCTTGACGGATCCATAAATATTTCTCTCCCCATCTCAGGTGATAAGAATGATGACGAGCAGTCGTCTTTGCAGTATGGCAATGCACAGTCTGGCAAATCAAACATAAAAACATTACTTTGGTATAACTTAGTTTTTCCCCACATAGATTCTCAAATAAGGTTCATTTTACACCATGTAACACGACTAAAGGCCCACTGCCACTTGCACGAATTTGGGTTTGCGCATATTTTACGCATTTGCACGCACCATTTCGTGCCAGTGCTTGAACCATTCGTGGCAACGTGCGGGAGGATGCGGGCCAATGCAGACAATGCGTGAAATGCGGGCAATTTCGGGGCGACTTTCGCGAACTCTTCGTGAACTATACGCAACCTATTTACAAACTAGTCGTTCCACGGCGTGTCAAACTTCAAACTCGGAGTTCTGGTTTTCAAAGCACTCAATTATAAATCACCATCCTATATCTCAGAGCTTTTGGCAATCCATAAACAAGCACGCAGTCTAGGATCCGCAGACCAAGCTTTGTTGAAGGAAAGTCTCAGTCGCACAATATTGGGAGACAGAGCTTTCTACATCTCAGGAGCTAAAGTGTGGAATAGCCTTCCACATTTCATCAGAAAGGCCGAATCTTTTTCAACCTTCCTATCCACACTGAAAACCTACCTGTTCCCTACTGCGTCACAATAGCTACATCTAGAAAAATTATGGAAAGACATTTTTACATTTACTACAGCACCGACTTTGACAGTTTGAATTTTGTGAGACATTGTTTAGATCAAGTACCATGAGCACCATGGTTTATTCTTGCGATTTTTTTTTAAATACTACAATACTAAGTAACTCATCAGCTTTAATTTGAGACATTGCTTACGTCCAATTGTCATGGGTCACTGTGATAGGGTCCTTTGAAGGTTATAGGTACAAAACCAATTTCCCCCAAGTTTTTCGTCTGTAGGGTATGAACAAACCTGTTTAAAGTAATTAATGTAATTGGGTGTTTTTCAGCAAGTTTCAATGACATTTCATCTTCTTCATCTGCTAAGTGGATATCTTACTGGTAATGTGATACGTTCTCGTTTATGAGTCTCTGGAGTCTCCGAGAGGTCGCCGCGACGTCTCCTGAGTCTCCACGAAGTCGCGAGAAAACCCCACACAAAAAAAAATGTCAAACATGTTCAATCTTTTAGTAGACTTCTGTCAGACGCGAGCAAGTCTCTGTGTTGTCTCTGCGGGGTCGCCGCGACGTCCCCTACGTATCCACGACGTCGCAGAGACGTTGTCGGAAATTGCTAGCGATTAAAAGAAATCGAATAGGTTTGACAATTTTTTAGACTTTTGTTCGATTTTTCCACGACGCCCTAAAGTCTCCTGAGACCTCACTTACGACGCGTTGAGACATCTCCAAGACTCAAAATAAAATAAATAATAAATAAATAGTGAGAACTTATAGAGCGCACACACCGTCCGAGGACGCTCATGGCACTAGCTCAGCAACAGTTCTCTTTGTGGAAGGTATGTTAGAAATCAATATTAAATGTACTTACAAATAAAAACCAAGATCACATTTCATATAATTTGCGTCACCAGTAGGCATTCTCAGCCTCGCCAGGTGGGGCCTGGTGGCCTCTTGCTTGCTGCTCCGTTCACCAAAATTTTGAGGGACAAGCCCGGTTAGCACATCATTCACACGAGCTCTAGTATAGCACTTGAGGCCACCACGCCCCAGATGGGTTAGCCAATCAGACCAAAAGGCGATAACAAGAAAGATCTGAAAGCCTAGATTATACACACATATACACATATGTATGCATACATATACATATATATACATGTATAAACTCATATTATGCAGATAAAGTTATATAATAAATTGAGGGGTTACATATTAAAGGTAGAGTGTGTGTTGAGACAGCGAAGTGATAAGGGGAAGCTTATTCCATAGTTTGGCTGCAGCATGCGAAAAGGCATTGTCTCAAGAGACTCACAATTGTGAACCCATCTCATTGCCAGTGAGATGGGTTCACAATTTGTTCACAATCTGTGGCAAATGAGATTGCATTTCATTGAAAATTTGTGTGAAAAAGCCCCCAAATGATGACACCAAAAACTTACAAAAAGTAGGTTTCTTACTATACAAACTAAAACTTGGAAAAAATGAGTTTTGTACCTTTCACCTTCAAAGGACCATAACTCTGTAACTCTTTACAACATGGACGTAAGCTACGTCTCAAATTAAAGCTGAAGAGTTAATTAGTATTTTAAACTTTTGAAATGACTTAACCTTTGAAATTCGGTTACCTTTTTTTTTTAGGAACACACTGTATAGTTATGTACGCGCCCACAATCACCACGAAGCGTGATTGTATCATTTGCTTGAGTCAAATATTGTTCCGGTTATAGTGAACCAATATACGGATCTTAAGCAAGAATGGTTAAATCTATAGATCCCAGTTAGATATATATATATATATATATATTAAAACAGTATTTAATATATATAAGTAAAACAGTATTTAATATACTGAAGGGGTTACCCTGGGTAAACAAAACGAAATAAATAAATAAATAAATAAATAAATAAATTTATTTCCTGAAGGGCTTTAGACCTGAGGGAAATGTTAATATTCAAGTAGCTAAGAGCGTGTAGATTTAACCATTCTTGCGTATGAAGGAACGTAGCCTTTATTTTGTTTTATGTCAGTCATCGAAAATAAAATAGAAATAGATAAGTAAATAAATAAGGCTTAACAGCTATATAAAAGAAGGGTCAAACTTGCTTATGTAGGCCTATCACCATTCAGTCAACAAGTATTCTTAATTTAAATTCATGCAGCGAGCGCGCCAAATTTGCACGTCATTACACTCTAAAAACTAAAGTGCTAATTTCTTGGAGCTCGTATAGTGAGTGCACTTAAAGTGCTATATCAGCACCTGAAGTGCTATTTTAGCACTTGCCAAAGTGTTAATTTATCAACAAAAAAATGTTCAATGTCGATATGGGATTCGAACCGGGGTTCCACCTAGCGCACACATTGCGATGCGATTGCACTAAGATCCGATTGCAACAAATTGCCAATCGCATCGCAGTGCAATCGCATCGCAGGCCAGCGCACACATTGCAACAGGCGCTGCATATCACCATGGTACCACTCTTTTACGCGCAGGCGCGCAACAATACAACCTTCATCTCTAGCCAATCTGATTGGCTGAAATTATCAAAATCGCAGGAAAATCGCAGGAAGATTTGTCAAATGTCTGAGATTTGGTCTGCGATTCTTCTGCAACACATCGCATCGCAGTTGCAGCGTGTTGCAGGTTGGCGCACACACTGCAATTTTGTTGCAATCGCATCGTAGTGCAATCGCATCGCAATGTGTGCGCTGGGCTTTACCAATAGACAATATGACAAATTTTAAGAAAGTTCATCATGCAACAATATGATCTGCTAGCAATCGTGAGATGTGAATTGGTCTAACATACTCGTCAGCGCTTCTCATGGAGGGGACCCAGGTTCGAATCGCAACGATGTCACGCCGTTTTTGCCCATTTTTGCTGAAAGTTCAACTCACGTGAAAGTGCTAAAAACATCACTTTGAGTGCAGTTAAACAGCACTTTGAGTGCAGTCACTATGCAAGCTCTTAAAAAGTGCTGATTTCAGCCTCTGAAGAGCTAAAAAGCAGAACTTCAGTTTTTAGAGTGTATAGCAGTGCGCGTAAAATATATGCGCTTTTCATGCTGCGGATAAAATAGTAGTCCCGACTTTATAATTGGGTAAATGAGATAGTTTTCTTTTCTAGGAATATTACTTTAAATCACTCGGAATGCTCCTAACCAATTAGTGATCGACAAACTTTCAATGTTGGATACAATAATTATTATACAACACACACAAAGATTGTTGACAGCTGATTGGATGAATGTGGGTCACATGACATTCAGCGGAATGAGCTATTGAACAGTGATGACGTAGCCCGTACAATATCCAAGAATCTATTCAACGGCTTGCAAAAGATCCATGACACGTAGATCTACACACTGAAATTACATACACATACATGCGCGAATGCGCTGCATAGTTGCGTGTACTGAACCGATTTTGGTCGCGTAGGGTCTATGGGCCTATATAGCTAGGGCGACGCAGTGCAGTTAGTTCAGTGCAGAATAAATTCCACACAATTATAGATTCTACACGGAACACGATCGCTAATGTTCAGCTGTTAGACGGGGACAAGTGTTGATTTGGAAGTTTATCGTTTTGGATTTTTACCGATGCTTTTAGTGTTGGACTGCGAGGATTAATTAACATGACTAATTAAGTTTGGACAACGCATATTCATTTGAAATCTGGTGAGTGATGATTAGATCTAAATCGAACAGTTATTTTCCGTTTGAACTTAGATTCTTTTGCCTGGCTAGATCTAGATCTAGATCTAACGTTAGAGGGTCTAGGCTAGCCTAGTAGGCTAAATTAGATCTTAACCTTTAGAATCTAGTACCGGTAGACATCGAGAGTTGTATAAAAGCAATATTCAATGCTTTATTTCGTGCAAGGGTTCGAATATTACATTCGGTGCAAGTTGAACCTTGATCTATTCAACTCCGCTTTCGCGTCGTTGAATAGATCAAGGTTCAACTTGCACGCTCATGTAATATTCGTAACCCTTGCACTCAATAACATTGAATATTGCTGTAATATCAAATGTTTTTTAGCCACGAAGCCACAAGGTAGGGTAACATGGTATTTGCTCTAGGCTTTATTTCGTCTTAGATGTAGAGTTAGAACTAGGGTTGCAATAGCGTATTAATCTTGAAGGTTTAGATTGTGGTATACTCTTACGTAGATGGTTACTCCGATTAATGTATGGAGTTTGAAGCGAAGCAATTTTCGCCGGAGCATATGTCATTTTATATCCTTCATGATAAGAATCTGAATAGGTGATTGGTCCAAACCCTGTCATGTGACGGATTGTGCAAAAAATGCCATGAATCCTTGAGAGTACCTTGAGCCGTGAATAATACCAAGGAATATTCACGGCTCGATCAAGCGATAGTGGCCTATCGAGTGATCGAAGCTAGCGCTGTGAGCAAAGACCCCATTTCGTACACGTTTACGTTGCTGAAAATAGTGGGGATTGAAATGAAGCCCGGCCGCCCCACCCCCTAAATCCGTAGCCTCGTTTTTGCATCCTGAGTGCATTTGCGTGGCATGCCGTGACGTAGAGTTTGTTTTAACGACGGTGCGCGTAAGTACGTATCAGTTTTCTGTTGACATTTCGATCTCGCGCGTATGGTAGTAAATTCAGCTAACGTAGGTTAGACGGGATTACCCTTTCTGTTTGCCGGATTGCATTGGAACGTTGCATTTTGGAGGAGTTTAGATCTATAAGTGTGTGCCTATACTGTTTGTTGTGGAATATGACAATGTGACATGGATTCCTGACATGGATTAGCGATCCTTTTTTTTGACAATTTGAGTTACTTTGATTGACATGTGAAGACAAGACGTCGACTTTTAAGTTTTGACTCGCAAACTATTTAGACCCTAATTGGATCTAGAATCTAGGTTTAGAATCTAGAGAAGTCTACGTCTTGGCATGGCCTAGATCTAGATCTATCTTAACTGAACATGAGTTAAAGCTGAGACAGAGCAGAGACCCCCAACTTCCCAAGAATCAAGAGACCCAAAGATCGAGTTAGTAAACGCCCATTATTTTCTTTAAAATCTAGAAAAGTAGAATAGGGTCTATAGGCTAATGTAGTTAGAATCTTTTAGTTCCGATGACGGATATAAACCAATTATAAACGGCCTTCGGAGGTTTTGGTGAAACTATAGTCCCTTCAGTGACGCGCATGCGACACTTTTTCCTTCGGGGGCTGCGCCCCTCAGGAAAAATAGTCGCATTCTTTGCGTCACGTTCGAGGACTATAGTTCCAACCACCCCTCTCGTGGCCGTATATAATAGTTCAATATCCAAGGAAGGTGCTCTTACCAACATTGTGACATCCCATGAGCTCCATTCGGAAACACAAGGTGCCGTTCCAATCAGTTGGGTTTATTGTATATCTCATAGCTACGACATCCTCAGGAAGAAATACTTTACACATGGCTGCCTCACAATCAGATATATCCTGACGGTTTAAACATATGAAAATGAGAATCGATCTTATAGGGGTATTTGATATACAACGAAAAGTTAGACAAGAACTAGTACACCCTACATCACGAGGTTACCACTTTGTCTTATTGCCACTTCGCCAATATACCTTAATTTCCATTTCGTCTAATGTCTATTCCGTCTAATGCCCACTTTATTAATAGAACAGTACATAGTCAATTCTTGTAGTAAACTTGTAACAGATATCAATTTGGGTATTAGACGAAAAGCAATTAGACAGTGAATATAAGAATTGGTCATTATACCAAATAGGTTTAGCGCATATGAGACAATCCAGGAATTGGACCAACTGCTGTTAGATCAACTTAGACCCAGCATCATGCCCTCGTATCTAATAAAAAGCAACCAGATACATTTTGTTTCTGTTATATGTCATGTCATTCGTATGTCTTATATTTTGATATCATTCACAATATCATTTAATAATTCATGCATAGATTCAATAAAATTCTTCAATGAGATTACATTGTTATGACTGCAAAAGCAATTGTGGATATAAAATACTTGTAAGCAAGACAATCAAGAACTCACCATATAATATGTATAGGATGAATCGACTGAAATTACGATAAGATTAAAAGAGCGGAGTTGTGAGGAGAGGCACTGCTGAATGATCATGCTATGAACCACGACCCTACTCCCAAAAAGAATGTCAACACCATTATTGAAGCTGGAAGCGCGCCCTCCCCAGCCTGTCAAGGGTCGGTGTTCGTAGGGTAAAAGCCTCAGAGCCTCCAAATCTACAAGCGATCGGTTGAGACCTTGTTGCATTTGATTGTCTGTTAATGGTAGAAGGCCAGATGCTAGACCGAGATCAAAGTTACACCCTAGGAATAACAAGAAAATGTCTCTCATTGAAGATAAATTGAAGGATATATCATTATGAAATAATTTTACAATAACTTTCTTAGGTATTATATCCAGGAGAAAATATGTCGAGATAGACCAGGAATGAATTGGCAACAGACCATTAAACGGGATCTGATAGACATCCTTGTAGAGTGGAGACACCTTAACAATCTAGCCCAGGATAGATCAAGCTGACCGCTTCATGTGTCAGACGACGAGGGAGTCCATAGGTCATGTAGGTCTGAGTAAAAGACCAGACCCTTTTTCCCCAATAGAATCATTTTAAAATAAGTGTGATGAACATGATGAATATTCAATAAATTTCATTTAAACTGCCGAGTTTACTGTTATCCTTTTCAACTTATATGACAATTGTTTTCAGTAAAACTGTAATCGGACATGATATACCAGAAGGAAATAAAGTTGTACAAGGCGAATCGTTATTGATGACTGGTCCTCTATTTTTACAAATAGTACAAATGGGGTCTGAAACATAATCCCCAATGTCATAAACGGTCCAAATTATACTAAATAAGATTGTTTCACACATTATTACCCGGTCTTAGCTTAGCTGCCAAGTATGTAGCGCTTAAGGATACGTATAACTATTTACACATGGGTGGAATGAGGCAAATGTAGATATAATGACATGCCCAAGGACAAACAGTTGAGACCAGAAGTTTACATACACCCAGAAAAATTAAATGGAAATTGTACCCTTGCCATGCATTATAAAATTTACTGTATTTCATAAAATATCTGTGCTATCATTACTAATTTGGTATCGAACAAATGAGTATGTCATGCTCTTTTATGACTCTGTTTTGTCATCAGGAGCTGAAGAATATTTAGGTGTCATTTTCCCCCAAAAAATCTTCATATTTTAGATTAAAAAAAAAAAAATGACCAAAACATTTCATATGTGCTCGTGACTTTTTAACACAAACATTTTAAATTACACTTTTTTGTTCAGTCGTGACATATCAGGATAAAAAATGTAATGTCAATCATAGATTCAACATTTATATATTTCTATGAAAATATAATGACTAACAAAAGAATACATTTCGTACACAATACATTACTTATTTTCTACAAAAAAAGCAACATTTTATTATACTTTAATCTCATCGGCATCCCAGTCATGTGAAAGAGCCCAATACGCTATTCTATTTGATACAAGATTTGTCATTATAATATCAATATTTCTGAAGATACAGTAATTTATATGATGTTTGGCAAGTGAACAATCTTCATTGAATCCACTGGGTGTACAATAGCGAATCCAGGCAGGGGCGCAATGGACGCCCCCCTATAATTTGAAAACTGCTCACTGACTGTACATATTAAAATCGGAAAATTTTGGCGCCCCCCCCCCCCCTTATCCTAAAATCCTGGATCCGCCACTTGTGTATGAAAACTTCTGGCCTAAACTGTAGGTGCCGGTGCAGGGAATTGAACTGACGACTTTAGCATTCCCAGTCAGGTGATACAACCACTAGACTAAGACGACCTCTACATAAACAGTCTACATTATTCCTTACCACCTTGGCATCCGAGTATATCAAAACGTAAGGATAGAAGATTTGGATCCTTGCTTTTTGGAGTAATCCTGATTCTACTTGTCAATCGAGGAAATAAGAATATTGTTCTTGACACCACTTCTGGATTCCATCTGTAGGATACAGTCTTTAGATTAAAAAAAATAGAAAAGGGACAAACGTTTCAAACTAATATCCTTGTTTCAGTATGTCAAAATGTATGTAGCCTCTTGTCGAGGCCCTTTCGGCTGATCGTTATGATGCCAAGCGAAGCTAGATTTTCGCCTTACTTCGCAAGTTCGGGTTTTAGCCTCACTTCGCTCGGCATCATTCGGCAAACGACGATCAGCCAACAGGGCCTCGACAAGAGGTTAAAATGTATGCAGAAATAGCTCTGCAGTGTCATGGCGGAAATAAATTGTTTTTGATAACGGAAATAGATTTAGTTGTTGTTAGAAAACCATGGTTAAAAAGAAAATAATACAATTGAAGTGATTTTGATAATAACAGTTGTTATGTTAGAAATGATAATGAAAAGGATCATTATAATCATAAATGATAATAATGATGAATAATAATGATGATGATGATGATAATAATAATAATGATAATAATGAAAATAGGGCCTAATTGTGATAATAATGATAATGGTAACATTACTGATTAGACCATTTTTTATTTAATGATAATATCATACATGTATATTATCATTATTATTATCATTATTGTCATGATTTTTTATTATTATCATTATTAATTTTGAACATTATTATGACAGAAATTAGAGCTTTAAAATAGTATAGTAAAATAGTAAATAAATCAAAACAGTACTGTATAGAGAAATTTATATTTGAAGAGTGCAGTGAAAGAAGTACTTAAGTCACATAATACTAGTTCTGAGATACAAAGGTTTGAATATTTCAAATTACTCCTCACATCACAATTTTTTTAAATTTTAGATTCAAACTTGATTTTTACCGCAAAAGAACAATATGTGCCAAATTTGAGACATTTTGTGCTTATCGATTTCCGATAATCAATAAACCGTATCGTGGACTTAGGTACTTATTCCACTACAATCCTTCTTCTTCTTCTTCTTCAGGGTGATCTGCCTCCTTCACAGTTGAAGATTCTTGCAGATTTGTGTGTGTGTGCGGTACATGACAATATTCAAGTTAACAGGTGAAAGGTGTTTATTTACATAGTGCAAGTAAAAAGTAGCTGGAGATTTACATTCCTCCTCTTTTTAGTTGTCGCTGGAAGACATCCACTGATGGAGCCAGGACAACCTCTAGGGGGAGGGCATTCCACTGTCTAACAGGATGAGGGAAGAAGGAGTGGATAAGCTGTTCTGTTCGTGACTGCATGACATGATAGCAGTGAGGACGAGATGATCTAGTTGTTCTTATCACTGTTGCCGGTTGGATGTAGTTTTGAATGTCAAAATCAACCAGTGAGTAGTGTATTTTGTACAACAAGATGAGACGTTGGTGCTCTCTTCTCTTTTGGAGAGAGGTCCATCCAAGCTGACTCAGCATATCAGAGACGCTAGATGTATGGTGGTAGCGGTTGAGAACATATCTCGCTGCTCGTCTCTGGACCATCTCCAACTGGTTGATACATCTGATGGTGTGTGGATCCCAGACAGTACACCAATACTCGAGAAGAGGGCGAACAAGAGCCTGGTAAGCAGAGGTCTTTAGCTCGGCCGAGTTTACACGTACATTCCTTCGAAGAAAGGACAAGGTGTTGTTTGCCTTCTTGCATGTGGCTGATATGTGTCGAGGCCAGTTGAGGTCACTAGTGAGAGTAATGCCAAGGTATTTTGCAGCTGATGTAGACTCCAAGATTTCACCATTGAGAGAGTACTGATGGACACTCCTCGTCTTTTTTCTGGAGACAGTAATGACCTGGCTTTTCTTTGGATTGAGTGTCATCATCCATTTATTTGACCACCTACAGAGCTGATCCAGATCCTGTTGTAGCAAATCAGCATCCTCAGGCGTCTGGATGGTATGGTATATGATTGTATCATCGGCGAAGAGTCGGACTTAGGTACATCTTCCACTACAAAACCTCATTATTATCAAATGGGTGTTTTAGATTTGGGGCAATTCGTATTTATTTATTTAAAAACTGATGCTTTATCATATCTATATAACATTTACATTTTTTTTTTTTTTTTTGGGGGGGAAGGGGTGTACGTGGTTAGGCTATTTTACCCATTTTGGGGCATTTTTCAAAATTTTGTTATTTCAAAGAGCAAAGCCTCCTCTCCCCGGATCCGCACCTGTCTGACATATGAGTATAAGACATTTAACTTATGACCAACATTACAGTGACCCCTGTTTATATATTCCTGGGGTCACAATACTATTATATTATTATTTTTTTATTTTCTTTTTTTTTACTATTTTAGGGCACCTTTTTTATTGGGGGATTTTTAGGAGGGAACCCATGGAAACAAGTATGTCTGGCATAAATTGATAAATTATGAAATTTAGCTAAGAGTGACACTAAGTAAAAGTGTGGATGATTATCACGTTCCTTTTTCTGTTTGTTTGGGATTTGTATGTGTGTGTGTGTGTGTGTGTTTAAGGGGCGGGCCCGGTTACCCGGGAACCTTGCCTGTCCGACATGATTTGATAATACACAACATCTACATGTACAAATTTTACGTATATTGGCAAAATAAGGGCCTACTAAACACTTGGGGGGGGGACACAATTTTATTTTGTGTGTGTGTACGTTGAAGGGGGCGGGTCCCATCTCATCTCTCTCGTATCCTGCGTATCTTGTATACCTGTAAACAGGAAATGCTTTTAGTAAATTTATATTTGACTTGAGAAACGACTTTACAATTAAACGTTCGTGCACGTCTTGACACCCCCACTTTTTGTGATGGGGGTGGGGGGGGGGGGTGATAAAATCCCCCATTTGTGCATGCACCTTTGCATATTCCAATAGTGTATTCAATATGAATGAATACGACTACCCCAGAACACGTAATTGTTGTTTGACTCCCTCCCCACCCACCCACCCACACACACCACACACACACACACACCTACACATATACATATTAGGTCAGGCAAATTTTGGAACGTTTTCTGGGGTCTGCCAATACTTGAAAGGGTGGGCTGTCCCATTCTTCTTCCCATAACACAATCTTGGAGTCACGGCTTGGTGCCTTAGGTACTTCTTCCACTACATTGATGGACTTAGGTACTTCTTCACTGCAATGATGGACTTACAAAACCTCTCATTCTCGAAAACTGGGGTTGCTGGTTTGGGCACTTTGCAAAATTTTGTTTCCAAAACTGACACTTGGACATGATTTATGATGGTATGCAAACAGCATTTATGCAAAAAACATTTTTTTTCTTGTTTGGGATGTCTACAATCAAACAAAGCTGTTGGCAGGCGCGGATCACGGATTTTCCAGAGGGGGGGGGGCAACTTGAAAAAATAAGTCTTGCGAGCGCGAAGCGCGAGTTTATAACATTCCCCGATATTGGGCCTATACTGACCTAAAACGAGGAGTTTAAAAAATTATATTTTTACTCCTATGAAAACAAAAATCTACTAGCAAAAAAAAAAAAAAAAAAAGATGTAACCCGTTGGGGACTGAGCCCGATATTATATATATTTTTTTTTTGGGGGGGGGGGCCTGGATCCGCACCTGGTTATTATTATCTAAGGGGAGATGTACATTGGTTGATATTGAAATTAAACCGACATACCTCATAATCAGTTTGGTCATAATCTCCGAATGTCACCGTAATTGACTCGAGCCATGTTCCAATGCTGTCCGCCCCTCCCTGGATAAGCATCCCAGTAATGTAATGAGGTTGATCAAACTTGACCTGTGATACGAGTCCAAAAGTAATGTTAAAATGCACTCTACACCCAAAATTAATGATAGATAACAGTTAAATATAATATTTAACACCTTTACGGTGAACATACAATTGAAAATAATATGACGCTCAATTTCTTTTTTTTTAGCGTGGGCCTTCCATTTAGGATACAGCTAAAGTTTTTAGCAGCGGTCACGACAAGATTCAAATCCTGATAATGTTGTCCCTCATTATAAAAAGCTATCTCACATACCAGTACATGAGTTCAAGACTGGACGCCGTGCCGGGGAGACTCGGGGAAACGTCTCTTCGACGTCTCCACGATGTCCCCGTGACTAGTGTCAAACCTAACTCCCTATACTTGAAATAGTAAATTGCCAATTGGTCTTTAGGCCTACCAAGTTTATGCCCGTTTGGTATCAACCTAGTGGTCTAAATCCATTTCACTTAAAATCCGTACGTCTAATTACCTCTTGGTCTAATTGCCTCTTCGCCTATTTACCATTTTGTATAAATCCCATTTCGTCTAATGTCCATTTTGTCTAATGTCCACTTGGTCTAACACCACTTGGTCACCTCCAGTAACCAAATGGTCATACATCAAATTTTCATTTGTAAATTAAACCAAAATGCAATTACACAATTTGGCTATTAAACGGTTTGGCTATTAGATCATGTGGTAACTAGACCAAGTATGTATTAGACCAAGGAAAACTTATACCAAACTTTTAGTAGACCAAATTGATTTAGCCCATGTGATATTAGACAAACAGAAAATCGGACCAACTGCTGTTAGACCAAGTGGATATAAACCACTATACCACATCGGGGAATATAATATTTACTCCGATGCTCGAGCCATATACTTCAGGATGAGGCATCCATGATGATGGTCCATGAAGCCTTGCTTGGAGAGGGCTGTGTGTCATGTCTCTTTGACTTGTCGCAGAGAGACTGCTGTCTGGTATCCAACCACTTTCCATACCAAGAGGGATGAGACAGTGACCTGGTAAAGATTTAAAACAAATTATCTATCTAAAAGCCACTACGAACCAGCAGCCTTATCAGGGTTCCCAGCATTTCAAGAAAACAAAATTCACTGATTTTCCCTGATTTTATCTAAAAATTCCCTGATAATTATTCAAACTCATTTTCTTTGTTGTCGCCGTGAACTATTTGCAGTATAAAACACCAGTCTGACTGACTACCGAACTTTCGATTATTGGGCCAATCAAAATTCCTTAACTGTTCCCTGATTTTGAAGCATTATTATAAAATTCGCTGACTTTTCCCTGACTGGAAAAAAGCTTTTAAAAAATTCCCTGATTTCCCTGATGGGCTGGGAACCCTGCTTGTATAGCACCACCTCAAGTCATCAACTCCTCGATTCTGCCCCGATTCCTAACATTAGGCCAATTTGAATAGTAACACACTTATTCACTTATTCACTTATTCACCATGACCATTATAGTTTTCCCCTCAAAACATTTTAGTTTCCCAATACAAATTAGCCTATCATGTCATGCGGCGGTCACAACTCGCCGTACCTTCGACGTGCAACTCCCTACGATGGATTTCGTAGAAAATTCGTGCAGCTGAAGTACAATGCATGTACGACGTACAGGAAGTTTTTACGATACCCTTACTACAGAAACGCAGGAATTGCAGAAGTTGACCCAGGACCTGTGCGTGCATTGTACATGCAACGCAGGCTACGTTGATGGCACGTGCCCCGTAGCCTACGACGAGTTGTGACCGCCGCATAATGCGGCGGTCCCATTCGCCGTAGGCCTACGTCGCACGCAGGCCAATTTCTGCGATTTCTACGGGTTTAATATTGGTTGCAGGACAGGTACCTCCATTGTGCCTGCTAAGTACGTCGTTGGAACCTGCACGTACGTTCGTCTTGCAATTTCTTTGCAAAACTTGCAGGAGAAAACGTACGGATAAGGTGCAGGCTCTGTGCAACCATTGTGCATGCAATGTGCGTGTTCTTACAATCATTGCACGATGGGCGTACGTGGCAAGAGTAAATTTTTCTTTTGTTTTGGCATGCATATTCATGACTAGTTGATGGGAGCGTCTAGTTATTGAATCCTCACCTATCCATTGCAAATGATGTTTATGGCAGGGGCCGGGGAGCGTTTTTGAAAGTGGAAGGTCCGAGGCGAAATTGGGGAGGGGGGGGGGGGGCTTAATAGGCTAACAATTATATGGTCATGTTGCGTTTTTGTACACGTTTGCTGAAAAGAAGTGGAAGCTGAAGCCCCCCCCCCCATGCTCCGCGGCCCACGTATAGTATTTTCTTTCTCTCAGTCTCTCTCTCTCTCTCCGTCTATACATGTATAATAAATATTAAATTATGGTTTCGATTCCAGTGAGTTTCTAGCCATCTTTATCATCATTTGCAACATTTTCGTATTACTCCCTTCATATAGGGTACATGCAGGTAATATGGGCCACCTGAAGCAAATCATGTCGTGACCGTCGACCGGGGACCGGTGACCGGTGTGAACACCATAATGTTGTTCATATGAACTGTATACGAAAATATATCGTCGTGAGAGCATCTGATGCCGAAATTTCTCTGAGAAAATTGCTAAAAACCAACAAGATAGATAAAACTTACAGCATTTTTTTACCCTGATGTAAAATTTGATATTTCACAGAATGTGATGGTACAAGAGTGTTCGAGGGGGTAACCTCAATTGTTTTGTATATTTAGTAAGCTTATAGTTTCATTTTGATCATACTAGCGTGTACAGGTTAATTTGTTTTAGTGAAGGGGTGCAATGTGGCATTGAATGCTTTCCTTACACAGCAACATTAGTGCAGGTAATACGGGACATTCAAAATGGCGGAAATGATTCTGGTACTTAGTATTGGGATGAGGCATCAATCTCTTTGCTACGATTTTTTTGGGTATATACACAGTATATAATTAATATAAATAACTTATTGTAGGCCTATATTTACTTGTATAATGAAAATAATATTTAAATAATATTAAAAAAAGAAATAATATACAAAATACATAACAATGAAATATATAGTCAAAGGATTTACTGAAGGGTCTTATAATTTCAAATTATATCGTAAAGTTAATGATTTTCAACATTTTAAGCAAATTCCAGACATGGAAGAGTCATTGTAGTTTTTAAATCATACATTCAATACATGTGCCCATATTACCTGCACATGCAGGTAATATGGGCACTTTGGTAATGACGTCAACATTTGAATATTGCAGACAGGGGGGTTGGTGATAATTGTTTTTCTTCACAATAAAAGTTAGAGCAGTAGTTATTGATTCATATAAACAAAGATTAGACTGTGTGTCATTTCGTAATTTTATGCAAATTAGGCAAATGAGCTTAAGGGGCCCATATTACCTGCATGTACCCTATCAATATTCCAGCTCCCCAAAATTAACCGTCACATGTAAGGACTATGTTAAGTTTGAAACGCAAGAGAAGTGAAGTGACTATGCAATAGGTCGTAAAACATTTGTAAAACGGGAAACTTCTTTTAGGGGCTCTTAAGGGGTCACCCCGTCTCACGGCAGTAGATGTGAAAATGACCATATACTTACAAAAACGTTCCGCACCCCTTCATTCTATTTCTTTGATGATAATTGATACTTGTCCAGATTACATCTCAGGCTACATTACAAGGGTTTAGTTAAAGATCTTCTAAAAGTTTGTTAACATCATACATGGTTACAATTTGCAAAGAAATTCACTAAAATCGCAGACATTTGTTGCTGCATGACAAAGCAACACTCTGCTTTGGGCGACTATTTTTTTTTGTTTATTTTTATCTATTTATTTGAAGTATAGCATATAAAGCATATAAAGTTCATTTTCTTTCGAAACTCGATAAGACTGTTAATTCTGTTAACTTTACTTAATATTTTGTATAAATCTATGATTCAGCCATGTTATGATTATGCATGTTCAGTCTGGGGAAACTCTCCGGTCATTTATAAAAGAAATCTCTTGAGAACACAGAAACAAGCCGCTCGAATCGTTAAAAACAACTTTAATTATGAAGAAACCAGTGGAATCAATTTAATGAAAGAACTATCTTGGCCGAATATTGAACAAAGACGTGATTATTTTCTAGCTACACTGATGTATAAATGTATAAATGGCCTAGCCCCGTTAAGACTTTGTAACAAAATTGAAATGTACTTTGATCGACATGATTTTAACACTAGGAACGCAAACTCTCTTAATGTGATTGTCCCAAAGCCGAACCATAATTATTATAAGCAAACACTTAGATATGCTGGAGCAAAAATCTGGAACCAACTCCCCACTGACCTTCAGAATGCAATATCACTGAACATGTTTAAATCTAAATACAAACAATTATACCTCAAGGTCTAATCTGTTACAGTTCAATTACTAAAAAATAATATATTTGCTCTAAAAGATATTTCCCCTTCTCAGTCTATTGTATACCTATATTTATTTTTTGTAATACATTGACGATTATTTAATTTTCTCTCGTCAACTTATGACTGATATATGCGGATCTGCCTATTTAATAAGCAATGATGTAATTATTTTGTAATAATTTAGTAATATGCATTGTTGATATACCTAATTACACTCCTAAACATTAATTCTTATTAAGTTGATTTTTATACTATTGTAGATAATGCTATGTGTATATATTTGATCATTTTTATTACCAGGACCAAGTGTAAAACAGCTCTTTACATTGTTTAATCTGATCTTGTTATCCTGTTTAAATATATTTGAATAAATAAATAAATAAATAAATAAATAAAATTTTTATTATTATTATTATTATTATTATTATTATTATTATTAGTATTATTATTATTAGTATTATTATTATTATTATTATTATTATTATTACTATTATTATTATTATTATTATTATCATTATTATTATTATTATTATTATTATTATTATTATTATTATTATTATTATTATCATTATTATTATTATTATTATTATTATTATTATTATTATTACTATTATTATTATTATTATTATTATTATCATTATTATTATTATTATTATTATTATTATTATTATTATTATTATTATTATTATTATTATTATTATTATTATTATTATTATTATTATTATTATTATTATTATTATTATTATTATTATTATTTTTTTTTTTTGGGGGGGGGGATGGAATGTTGGCTAATAATTAGGAACGTCGAAAAGTGTTCTTCCCGCATTAAGATACCCTGACCCCTAATTAGAGATGTCACAGCTATGGAACCACCTAAATGAAATTTGCTTTAAAAAAGTTAAGATGGTTTCAGCCAGGGCATTTCACAATAATTGATTGCCATTATTTTGTGCAAAAATTATATTTTAATATCGACTGCAACAAAAATAAATGAATAAATAATAATGATATTTAAAAAAATCCATACCGGAGGAAATAACATTGTATATCTTTCACTGAATACTGTTCAAGGGCCTACACTTTTATATTTTTGTTGTACAAATAAACCCGCCTTCTGTATTTTTGGTACATTCTGTCGTGTGCCTGTCAGAGGGGCCTTCTAGAAATTGAATTTAAACAAACATTAAATAAACTGGAGTCAATCATTGTTATTCTTATATTATTGCAATTAAATAATTGATGTTCTTCTGACATGATTCCCTGTTCTGTCAGCCTAATCTGATTATAAAATCAAATATGAGATATATCAATCTCCACTTGGACTTAAATTTGTAAGCATTCTTCTGGAGGGAACACCTTTTCCTTCGTATCCACGGCTACATATTAATGCTACTGCAAACCCAGTCGTCCATCAAAATACCACCCTTGACTTAGGAGGTGAACCATAATATATACACGATCAACGGCGGCGATTTCATGTTTTAGACTGGGGGGGGGGGAGGCGGCGAAAACACCAGAAGGGGAGTAAATAATACACTGAAACGCACAAGAGAGTCCCAAATATACTTACATAATTATGTATTTGTATATCCTAAATTCGAAAGTTCTGCCTTGTACATTTTAAATCAAATCAAATCAAATCGGTCAAATTTATTGAAAAAAATCTCGGATTTTCTTCAATACAAACATGATAAAAGAAAACAAAGAAAGCAAAGAAAATTATAAACCTTATAATAACACAATTTTCATATCATTAGAGCTTTGTATTTTACATACATTTAGCCTCCGTACTGTCTTCACTACCTGATCATTATATTAAAACATGGTAAACGTTCAGAAATCGAGGGGGACGATCCTCCGCCCCCGGATTGCCACCAATGTACACGATGCATACTCGTTCCGGATACTCCCTATCACATGCTTTTGGAAGGGAAGTCGCATCAAAATTGCACCCTACGACAGGCTTTTGGAGGGGGAGACACCAAAATTACCCCTTCATCGAAGTTTTGTTGGACATTAATTCGGACCCCTATTTTAGCATTTTTCCAGAAAGATTTGAAAACTATCCCTAATTAAAGAATAATTTAATTGAAAAGACCCGTATTCCAATGATTTTAGGTTTCCCCCAGCACTGAACCCCTAAAATCTGAAACGAGCATTCGTGTATGGTTGACCAGGTGGGGGGGGGGGCTGTGTCATTCCAGAAAGTCTGAAACTTGCGCGTGATGCAAGATGAAGGCACTTGTGACGCGCGTTGAAGGCAAGACGACTGTAGGTCTTGCAGCTATCTTGTTAACATTGTACGTGCAACGCACCTTGCCTGTGCGATGATTGTGCATTTAACGTGCGTTGATTTGAACCTCAAACCCCTACCAGAATCGCAAGATTGACTTACAACCACTTGCCATGCAGGCACGTTGAAGGTGCGTGCAATGTGCCTTCATCGTGCCATACAGGCGATCGTAGAATCCAATCGCAATTTATTGGACATGTCGAATAATCTTCAAAGAGTTGTACCATCGACGTGCGTGTCTGAAAAATCGTGCAAACGCTGTACGAATTTTCTACGGAATCCGTCGTAGGGAGTTGTACCTCGAAGGTATGGCGAGTTGTGCCCACCGCATAAGAAAGCTAGGGATCATGCAGTATATGTGTAGTTGAGGAATTTAGATATTGTACGATGAGATTATTCGACTACATGATTATTCTGACTATACGAAACAAACGGAAATGCTCGAGTCAAGAGCGTTACATCATTAAATTATTGCAAGATATATGTCACTAATGATCTCCCTCCCCCTTTTTTCTCCATTTTTATAAGTGTGGAGATGAAACGAACCTTCTCCTAGGATACGATAGACATGAAGTGTAAATCCAGCTGCTATCCCAAATGAATCCGAAGTGAACCTTAGCCAGGCCCTGGTTGACCAAATACCATAGCTCATTGGCGACACAATCCCGGTCAATGTGTACACGATGCTCTTCGTATCACCTGAATCGCTGCCCTTGCCAATGACGAGTACGTCACCCTGGTTGTGTAAATGAAAGCTATCGACTTTGAGAAGGACATTGAATCCTAATGGTACTTCGATGCTCCATTCAATGAATGCTTTATTTTCGTATGGCATGGGGTAGGAAGGAGATGTCACCACATATCCAAAGTAGTCATCATCGTTGACTGTAAACACGAGTGGCACTAAGTGAGATAAATTAAAGCAAAACATTCATAAAGAGATTTAATTTTCCTCGGGTCAACATTGAGCCAATCAGGTAAAAACTTAAATCTATAGATCAATTAATAAATTTTAAAAGGCATGTACTTTTTGTATTTGTCTATTTATTTATTAATTAATAAATTTATTTATTTGGACTTTCCTATTGGACGAGGCAGTATGAATTTTGAGGACATGATTCTTGGAGCTAGATTTATAGCGGAGAAACAAATTCATCCGGTACTAGATCTTGCCTTTTGTATATGGTCTTGTATAAAGTTTGTGTCAAAAAGAAATGGTACAGTCGGAAAAAATTATTTATGTATTAAATCTTCTCAAATGATGTGTGAATGTGGTACCAACTTAAAGCCAAAAGATTCTTTTTGCTGATGCACATTTATTTTGTATAATTTGCTTTTCTAAAACATTATGCTAAATTTTGTGCAGTGATGAGCTAATCGAAATTACACACATGTATTGTTTTGGTGAGCTGAATTTATGGCTATTATGTGCGAAACCCATAGAAAAACATACGCAGAGTACATTTTTTCTTGATTCATATCAATTCCAGTGGTAAACTTAAGAGATATAGGGCGCTACCATTCTACTCAAAGCGAATGCGCCCATTGACTTTCTTTTGGTTTTTGGACAGTTTTTCACTTTATTTTCTTTATTGTGGCGAGCAACTACCTTTTCAAAGAAATGTTCGCTCTGATTAAGTACGCTAAGAGTCTGAATTTTTCAAAAATAGGATTAACTTATTGCACAGGAAAGAAAAAGTCCTGTCACTTTTGTCAATTCGAAAGCCTAGTCAGATCAAATTCCTGTACAATATGGTATATTTTCTCTCAAAATAGCTCATGCGCTGCATAGTTTTGATCCTCGATGCCACATTATTCTATTATAGCTTATTGTTCGCATGGCAATTAAAAGCTTGAATTCTCATCTTTCCGGAGATGGAACATTCATTTTAATTGATTAAAAAGGCATGTCACTTTGAACATAATCATAAGAGATTCTTTCCTCGACTGGTCAATATTAAACTTTTTGAAAGATCAAAATATTTTATGTGATTTCCAATTTGGATTTAGAGATAATCATAGTACAAGTCATGCATTATTTATCACCTTGTTGAAAGGTAGCTCATGCTCTTGACTCCTCTAGTCATATGGTTGGAATACTCCTGGACTTCTCCAAGGCCTTCGACACGATTAACCACGATATTTTACTTCATAAACTCTCCAATTATGGTATACGTGGGAAGGCCTTGGGGTGGTTCAGGAGTTACCTTTCTGATAGGAAACAGTTTGTATTTATTGATGTCACACTTCTGAATTACAACATGTTAATTGTGGGTTCCTCAAGGCAGTTTGCTGGCCCGCTTTTGTTATCATTTATATAAATGATTTTATAGATCATCTGATATAGCGTCTTTTATACTATTTGCTGATGATACAAATTTATTCTTTTCTCATTCAAATCCAAATACACTTGTTGAAATTGTAAATTCTGAATTACAAAAAATATTCAATGGATTCGAAAATAGACTGTCTTTAAATTTACAAAAGACAAAAATATTCTTTTTAGTAATTCAATCGATTCCTTGCCAACTGATTAGTTTTTGACGATGCTTCTTTGGAAAAGGTTCCCATTCTAAATTTCTAGGTGTTATAATTGATAATAAACTTTCATGGAAAGCTCATATTGACAACATTGCGAACAAAATTCGAGGAATATCGGTATACTTAATCGACTTAAAACTCAACTCCCATCTACAGCATTATTAACTTTATATTCTTCCTTGACATTACCTTATCTGAATTATGGTTTACTCGCTTGGGGTAACGCTCATCAGACCAGTCTTGATAAAATATTATTGTTACAAAGAGAGCAGTTAGAATTATTGTCAGGCAAATTCCTCGCCCATACTAATCCATTATTCTTTGAGAAAATATTTTGAAAGTAAAAGATTTGTATTGCTTCAGCTAGGTCAATTCATGTATAAATATAATAATGACTTATTGCCTAATACTTTTAAGAATTGTTTTCCAAAAATCACTCTTTTCATCAACATTCAACCAGACAATCAGAAGAATATCATTTGCCTTTACTTCGAACATCTTTGCTAAAAACACTTTTATCTATGATGGTCCAAAATTGTGGAATTCATTTACCGATTCTTTGAAAAATGCCCCTTCCTTAAAATACATTTAAAAAAGACTTAAAACATTTTTTGTTCAATAAATTAAAACATGACATAGGACATCTTTAATTTGGTCATTCTGGAAGAGAATATGCGTATACTTTTTCTATACTTTTTTCTATATTTTTCAATTTAACAATAAATAGTCTTAATGCAGATATTCAATTTCAGGTCTTATGTTTATCTACTCAAAATAGGATTTGTTTTGTTTTACCCACGTCTGTGTTGTATTTTCGTTTGCTCCTTTGTTTATTTTGTTTTCTTTTCTTTTGTTTCTTACTGTTCTTCGCAGGCCTATAGCAGTCCTTATTTTCTACTTGTTTATATATATATATAAAAAAAAAAAAAACCCTACGAATTCAAGTAAATTGTGACTTTATTCAAAGCCGATTTTTTAAATGTTACTGTGTTATTTTGAGGGACCCATATTCTACAAGTACTTACTTTTTAATGGGTCCCTCCATTTCCATAGGAAATATAAAAAACTAAAAACAAAAACAGAATTTTGTATCCTATCTCAAATTATATTATAAAAAAGTATTTATATATGCAGTTATATAATTATTTTGTAAATTTTGTAAATTACATTATTATATTATTCGATGTTAACTTGCACAATTCTATTTTGTTCAAATGTAAATATGATTTCTGTGGAAATGAAAAATAAAGTTGAATTGAATTGAATTGAATTGAATATTTACGCTTATCACATGCTTATCGCATAGAAACACGTGAACGGCGTCTTCGCAAGACTTGTGACAAGTTCACTATCTATGTCATTGTTTTGAGCATCAATCTATCTGAATTGCATATTCTGATTACAACTTCAGCACAATCATGTTATTAGCTTGCCCAAATGTGTATTTCCTCCATCTGGTCTGGGGAATCTATGAACTAACGCCACGATAAAAGTTCATCAATTTCTTTCATCTCCACGAGTAGTTTGCCCAAACGAAAGGACAATGCCATTCCACTGCAGGGAAGTCTTTTTACGCGAGTTTTTGTGAGCCAATATCTATTGTTGCAGCCAGCTGTATAAATTTCTGCGCTTCTCAGTCGTATTTCTAACGTCACTTTGTTGCGTCTCCCCTCTTAGATAATGGACGCGCCTTGTTTAATTACGATTTAATGCCGCACTTTGGTATACGTTAACTTTACATTTTACATAGAGTAGAAATTGATATGAAAAAAACTGGTCATATTTCAAGATCTACAGCACCAACTGGGAAGAAAAAATTGCAGAAGAAAGCTTGATTTTCCGTCTTTATGGAAATATCAAACACTTGTAGAATGTGATTAATTTTCATAATCTAAAATCTTTTTTCCCACTTGTACCATTTTATTTGACACAGACTATATACACTATTTCAACATGTCGTCAGCTTTCTCTCAAAACAGTCTAAAGCCCGCCTCACACTGTGCGATTGGCTGCGGTTCAATTGTTTAGGGAAATTATTATTTTATATGAACATACAAACAAGGAAATTCATACTGTCCAAAATTATGGGCATATCTATGAATACCAAAACTGAAATTGAAGGCGATTGCGAACCCCCTTCTCTGTATAAAATAAAATTGTTTCCATACCGCAGTGACGTCACAGCGATATTGCGATTTTAAGGTAATTTGACCTTTACTCCTAATTCAAGACTCGCATTGGAACAAAATTCACGATTACATTGTTCCTTTACAAGTTTTACCTCTCATAAGATACATTTGCATGTTTCAAATGTCAAATTAATTATGCGAATTGCCATTTGTTTCAAAAATCGCTCGGCAGCAAATCGCACAATGTGAAGGAGGGGGGGGGGGGTTAAATCTCCCTATTATTGTAGCTAAAGACCCTAAAGATTTTAGACATCAAAACTTTGATGGAATAAAGAAAATAGAAAACACTAACGTAGGCTAACCTGTTATGGCGGAAATTTCCAAATGAAATCTTTCGTTTCCAGTTTTTGGGTCCATAGAGATGTGGACATAGATGCCATTTGTGTATGTATTGTATACCGACACAGGCATCATCAATTCTGGACCACCTGCAAATTCATTTGCGATTATTTTATCTGTGGAAAACAAAAATGTTTTACATTGGTAATGCAATTGGTCAAAATCAGCCATGAAATTTTCAAATAGAAAAATTAGAATTGAAATGCCATAAAAATAATAGTTTCTAATCGATAAATTATTGTTTATCTAGTTTTTTCAAAATACAATTATCAATTTATCAATATATATATAAATATACAGTCTGTGTCAAAATAATGGTACAGTCGGGGAAAAAATAATTTAGGTGTGAAATCTCTTCATATTATGTGTGTTTGTGGTGCCAAATTAAAGCCAAAAGGTTTTCTTGTTGACGAGCTTCGTCCTGTATAATTTGCTTTCGTAGAACAAAAGTTATGCTAAGTTTTGTGCAAAAAGGAACAAATCGAAATTACGCACTTCTATTGTTCTGGAGCGCTGAATTCACGGTCATTATGCGAAATCATACACAAAGGCATGGGACGGCGTGCGAAAAATGGATTTTTCTTGATTGTAGAAAATTAGTCATATCTCAAAAAATACTGCTCAAAATGTGATGAAAAAAATTGCAGATGAAAGTCTAATTACCCTGCTTTATGAAAGTACTAAACAATACCAGGTTGTAATTTATCTTCATGCTATAAAAAAATGTTTTCCACTTGTACCATTTTATTTGACACAGACTGTATATACAGTGTGTTCCTAAAAAAAGGTAATCGAAGTTCAAAGGTCAGTTATTTCAAAAGTATATGATTTATTTTTGTGATTTGTTTACCAAAACACTTAGTAACTCATCAGCTTTCATTTGAGACATTGCTAACGTCCAAACTTTTTAATTGGTCACAGAGTTAGGGTCCTTTGAAGGTGATAGCTACAAAACCCATTTTTTCCAAGTTTTTCGTTTTTAGGGTATGAAACCAACATTTTATAAAATTTTTGGTTTCATAGTTTTGGGGGTTTTGTCACACAAAGTTTCAATGAAATGCAATCTCATTTGTCAAAGGACCTATCTCACTGGCAATGACATGGGTTCTCAGTTATGCATGGGTCTCTGGAGTCTCGGAGAGGTCGCCGCGACGTTTCTTGATTCTGCAAGAAATCGCGAGAAAAATCAAAGAAATGTCAAACATGTCCAATCTTTTAGCAGACTTTAGTACGTGAGCAAATCTCTGTGGCATCTTTGCGGACGGTTGCTGCGACGTCCCGTAAGTATCCACGACGTCGCAGAGACGTTGTTGGAACTTGCCAACGATTAAAAGAAATCGAACGGGCTAATAATTTTTACTTGCTGGCGTCTTAACGAAGTCTACTAAAAGATTGAACATGTTTGACTTTTGTTCCATTTTCCCTCGACGCCCTGAAGTCTCAGGAGACGTCACCACGACGTCTCCACCACTCAAGAGACTCATAATTGCGAACCCCTCTCATTGCCATTGAGATAGGTCCTTTGACAAATGAAATTGCATTTCATTGAAACTTTGTGTGACAAAACCCCCCTAAACTATGAAACCAAAAATTTATAAAAAAGTTGGTTTCATACCCTAAAAGGAATAACTTGGAAAAATGGGTTTTGTAGCTATCACCTTCAAAGGACCCTAACTCTGTGACCCATTACAGTTTCGACGTAAGCAATGCCTCAAATTAAGGCTTATGAGTCACTTAGTATTTTAGTAAACAAATCACAAAAATAAATCATATACTTTTGAAATGACTGACCTTTGAACTTCGATTACCTTTTTTTAGGAACACACTGTATATATATATATATATATATATATATATATATATATATATATATATATATATATATATATATATAATATATATATATATATATATATATATATATATATACATAATTTCCCTTCACCATGTTTCGGACAATAAAATTTGGAGCGTTTGAAATTATGCAACCTTATATGGCAAATAGAGGATAAAATGGACATGAAGATGCCCCCAAAATAGTTGGAATACATACTGAAATATTTAACGCCGTTGCCAATACAAATCCAAGTATTAACATTGGGTAGATGTAGATCTAGAAACCTGTAGCTAATAATGTATCCTTTCGGAGCTCTTACAAGCCATATCATCTGCTCTTGGCTTAAGTGCAGACCCGGATAGTTAGGTGACGTCAGGTAAGCTGTTTCTCCTGCGGATAGATAGGTCGGCGCCAAATCATCTGTGGATAATAAAAGGTTGTAGTTATTGGCAGTAAAATTGGTTTACATCCACTTGTTCTACCAGCAGTTGGTCGAATTGTCTTATTTTCTAATGTGACATCGGCTTAACCCATGTAATCTACTAACAATTCGGTCCAATTTCTAAAGATTTTGTTATATGTAGTCATGTATCCAACGATTAAGTTGAAAAGGCTACCAAAAAGGTCAAAGAAGATAAGAAATTTATCACGAACCCTTACTTAAATGTTCATAATCCAAGCAAGACAACTTTAAAATGACATTTTTTTTCTGACTCGCTCTGGTTGGCGTTATTGTTTTTCATTTCATTTCATTTATTTATTTTCACAATACAGCAAAAATAATTTACAGAACAAAACAATCAGTGAATAAGATAAATTAAGCTTACATAGATATAGTCAAAATACAAAATACATTTGTAACAATATCCAATATGAAACTTATCAAAATGAATTATTAAGCCGAGGCTGTATTGCGATGGAAACCAATGAAGCAAAGCTTGTTATTAAGGTTCCCAGAATATCAAATTTGTGTTGAAAAGAAGGAAAAAAATTAAGAAGACAAAACAAGACACACACACAAAACAGAAAACAAGACAAGAACGGCACAAAGACAAGACAAAATAAGGAATGACCTTCTGCAGACAATGATATTTAAGCTTTATAAGAAGCTATATGTTTAGCTTTGAGTTTACGTTTAAAAATAAAAAACCTGGGAGCGTTTTAAGCGACTCTTCCAAGGTATTCCAAAAACTTGGTCGCTATAAACAACAGTCTTTTGCTTATAAATAGTTCGTACCATAGGGAGATGAAAGGAGGATGACAATGTTGTGGTAAGAATGAAAATGTTGGTTTTTAGAAAACAATCCGCTTAGCGATGCTGGAAGCTCACCTTTGTTCAATTGAAACATAAAACTGCCCAAACGTAAATTGTATAATCTTCTATTTTACACTTTATTAGAAAAGAACAAATGGTTTGAGTGAGCTAGTCTATTTTCGTGACATATTTTCATTGCTCTTTTTGGATTATTAATTAACCTCTCTAAATTACGTTGAGACGAGTTTCCCAAGCTAAAAGGCCATAATTTAAGTAAGGAAGAATAAGTGTGTTGTATATTTTAATAAAATATTGGAGGGGAGGAAGGAATTCAATTTATTCATGACGCCTACATTTCTGGCTAAGATTTTACATATATGTGAAATGTGCTGCTTCAGAAAGCTTGGTATCAATTTCAAGACCCAGGAATTTCGTAGAGTCAACAAGCTCTATTACATTATCATTAAGAATTACGTTATGAGGTAACATTTCTATAGAATTGCTGAAAAGCATGCATTGAGTCTTAACAACGTTTAAAGATAATTTATTGCAACAAATCCATTCGTAAATACTATTTAACCAAGTTAACAGTGTTAACAAGCGTTTCAGGATCTTTATGGGAGAAAAAGCACTGGTATCGTCAGCGTATAATATAAATGATAAGTCGCTAGAGGATTTCTGAAATCATTGATATATATGATAAATAAGAGCGGTCCTAAAGAGAACCCTGTGGTACACCGCAAGTTATGGCGTTAAAATTAGAGTTTGAGTCATTTATACATACGAATTGTTTTCTTCCCGTGAGATAACTTCTGTACCAATCCAAGCCTTTCCCCGAATTCCATAATATGTAATTTTTTTAAGTATATTTCGTGATTAATTGTATCAAAAGCCTTGGATAGGTCCAAAAATATCCCAAGACTGTGGAATGTTTGTCAATAGCAGTTGCTATATGATTAATAAAGTATAAGATTGCATGTGTTGTTGAGTGATTTGTCTAAAGCCAAACTGCGAGTTTGATAGCAAATCAAAGTTCCTTAAAATGTTATTGTGCGGTTATACATAATTTTTTCTAATATTTTGGAGATAGAAGACAATAGTGATATAGGTCTATGTTTCCTACTTCAGTTGGATTACCTTTTTTATACACGGAATGACTTTGGAAATTTCATCTTATCAGGAACAACACCATTGACAAGGACAAGTTTATTATATGCTCTTAAGGGAGTAACAATCTCAGAAATTATATCTTTTAATAAGTCATTTGTAATATGGTCAAACCCAGGACTTTTCTTACTTTTCAATTCTTTCACATTTTTCTAATTTCAATTGCATCAGTAGGAGTGAGGGAAAAGGGAGTTAGGATTCCTGTTGGTTAAAAAGGACTCAAAACTTTTGTCAGTGTGCGGTATAGCATCGGCAAGGTTTGAGCCAATTTTCGAGAAGTAATCGTTAAAAACAGCAGCTATGTCAGAATCATTATCAGTAACATTATTTCCAATCTTAATACCATTAATTTTCTTCTGAGACTTCTTTTTATTCAAAACTTCATTAATTATTTTCCCAGTTTCTTTCATGTTAATAACATTGGATTCAAATTTTGAAAAATAAAATTTCTTTTTTTCAAATCGCAAAAGGGATGATAATGTGTTTTTTATTTGACATATTTTTCATGAGTTAAGATCGTTGGATTAGCACGATATTGTAGTAAAGGTTATTTTTTCTGTTGATACATCTGAGAAGTGATTTAGTGACCCAGGATTGCGTGGTGTCCGTTTACTTTTTGGTCGTAATTTAACAAGGGTATACATTCGTTTAAATTGTCGGTAAGAATAGTCATAAATTTATTGTAAGATCTGTTAACATCATCAATTGCCAGCACTTCAGCCCAATCTAATGAACTTAGTTTTCTTTCAGTCTTGCTATTTTTCAGAAGTGAATTTTCTCACCTTTTTCACAGGAGTTAGCGGATTTGTTCCAAAAAAAGACAATATCCTTGCAAATATTACAAAATGATCAGATATATCTGATAAAATAACACCAGAATCAGTTTCTTTTAACATTTGAAAAAATATTATCGATTAAAGTATCTGAATGATTAGAAATCTAGTGGGTCGGGTGATAAGTGGAAGAAAGGAGAATGACAATATGGTATCTAAAAGTTTGTGTAAAATTATCATCTTTGTATTTGAGGAGATCTATATTAAAGTCTCCCATCAAAAAAACAATGTTTGTTTTGGACTAGAGGGCTTGAAAGCAGCCTCTGCATTTCAGTGAGGAATGTATTATGATCAGAAGAAGGTGGCCGGTAAACCGTTCCAACAATTAAGCTTTCTTTCTAGGAATTTTTATTTCATATAAAACAGTCTCCATCGTTTCATTCATAAGATTAAATCGTTTAGAACATTGTGATGTATGTGCTGCGGATGAAAAGCGCTACTCCACCTCCTCGTTTATTCATTCTATTATTGAAAACAAGATTATGCCTGGCAAGGAGTATATAGTGTGAGGATTATCTGCAAACCACGTTTCTGTCAAACCAATTATAAATGAATCTGCATGGATATTATCTAACATGTAACCAAATTGTTCGAATTTTTATTTGCACTACGAATGTTAATATGTAAAAAATTCAATCTTTGTCCCCAGCTGAACGGAGTTTATCTGCGAACTGGTTCTGAGTATAGTACTGCGAAGTAACCATAGATTATCATTGTCATCGAAAGAATATTCAATTCAGGAGCATTTTCATTTTAACGTTAGAAATATTTTGTTCATACTGATCATCAGAAATTGGAATGTTATCAGTATTATGACGTGATTGCACTAAAATATTAAATCGCTGTCACTTACATTACTTAATGGAAAACTAGTCATGAGAGTTAGAACAATACAGAATTTTTAAAACCAAAGAATTTCAGTTAAAGTTGTCTCTACAGATAGAACAATAAGGTCGCCAAACACAGAATTGGTCATTAATTGCAGAAGGCCACATTGAACGAATACAAAAAACATAGACATAAAACAGAGTACATGCGATTGCGCAAGGCAATCATAGTCGTCTCAATTTTGGCAAATATATGAAAAAAACAAAAACAAAACCAAAAATGACTGAAGCTCTCAGCCAACGCCCTTTTTGTGTACAAGAAGGAAGACCTGTGTTACATTCAATTGTTATTGTATGTTAAGAGATTCCAGACTACTAGCAAGATGGTCATCATGCATGACCAGACTGCCTGAGTAAATGGGTAAATGAACTTCTTGGAATTTACAAAGCAAAGTTTGTATTGTATAGATTAGTACGAATCACAAAATTGACATGCATATTGTTGTCATCGTTGTCGCTTTCGTTATTTTTGTCGTAATTATTATTGTTATCGTTGTTGTTGTTCTTGATATCATCAGTATTATTAGCAGAAGCAGTATTGTCATTATTACTCTTACGAACATTATTACTATTACTATTATTGCTATTATTATTACTATTGAAATCATTATCGTTGTTATTGTAACAAATGATACTTACAGGATTTTCTTTCCCTTGCAGTAACATTTATCACGAAAGTACCGTCCGGTGTGTCTGTAACTGCGACAAAGACAATAGTCATACGATTTCTCAAAGACACGAAATCCGAAGGAAGTTGATCACCAGTGTAAAAACTGTAAAACCGCTGAAAGTCCTTTGGTCGAAGCCCATCAATGATGTACGCTCGCTCGGTGTCCACGTTCAGGTTCAATTCTCCGAATCGCACGAGCATGACGGTGTTTTCAGGGGATTCAATTGGCCAGCTTGCCACTTCCGACTCACCAAATGTGTTTTCTAGTTTGGGGGTCGAGTGGATGGTGACGGTTTCTTCCAGAGACAGACGAATCATGGCTGTAATTTATAATCATATGACACCAAATATATTGTTCTGGCTTTGAAATTACTAAGTCATGGTTAAATTACTAACTTTATCGGGTAAATGGAATTCCAGCACGAAATGAATAACTCAATAGGTATTCAACGAACAGTTTGAATGCTTCAGGGTCTCCATACCCTAAAGCAAACCATCAATTAATATGAACTTCTCTCTACGCGCCATAAACGTTAGCGCATCCTCTGCCCGATTGGTGTACTTGGGTGTTTGGCAGTTAATCTATAGCAGAAGAAAGAGTATTGTACTTACGAGTGACAAGATAGACTTCAAAATGGTACCAAGCACCGATGGTCTTGTAATCGCTCACAAACATCACCCACATCCAACGTGTTTTTGATTCTGTGCTTGATAGTACATTGCTCAGGTCTCCAGTAAAGGTGTCAAGAATTGTATCTCTCTTTCCCACCTCTGTTCCCTCACCCACGAATAGAATATCCTGCCTGTCAAAAGTTAGAGATCATAATGATAATTCATATGGTCAGATCAAGCAGGATAAATCAACCAATCAACAAAATTCATGTTCTAAGAGTTTTAAGAAAACCTTTACAAAAGGGGCATTTTTTAATGCTCACCTGTTGGTCAGGTGGCTGGTATTGAACCCTGACCATGAAAATGTTCACGACAGATTGTGTAAAAAAAAAAAAAAAAAAAAAACACGTACGCATGGAATCAGTGTGAGATTATGCTACTATTAATACGAGCTAAGATACTTTACCCGTATTCTGTTTGGAGAGCCTTCACTTCGAAGAAGAGGTATGACCCCTCGGGAGCCACAATGGTGCACGAAAAATAGTAGTTATTGGGATAACTATCAAGGCTGTTTAAAAACGGCTCAGCATCTGGTTGAAGGTACACATCAATGTATTCTTCTGTATTTAAGATAGAACGATGAAATGCGTATAAATATTATTTAGAAACACGTCCAGATCACAAAAAATGTAAAACAGAGAAGAGAGAGATAAATAATTCATGATGTAGACTTAAGCAAATTGAAATCCTGATTAACAATGATAAAAGCCTTGTTTTTTTCTACTGAATTTTTATACAAAATTTCTTTTGTGAAAAATATTTTGCAAAGTTCAATGATAACAACAAGTGTATAGCTTGTACAAAGCAATAAGAACCGCATCGTACGCCCGCTACAAGGGAACTCCTTGAATGCACTATTGTTGAGAAATCTTTCTGGAGACAAGATTGTTGCATCCTTCCAATTTCCGCCCATATTATGAGCATTAAATGCTATTAAAAATAATTTGTTTTAATTTCTACAATTAAGGTTCTTGTTCATCAAAGTGATGCTATTTCGAAATACATTATATACCAATAAAATTAGAAAGGCTGAACTTTAAAATGATGTGTTTAATGCTTTATTAATTATTTCTTGTTTTAAAGATCATTGCAGATGAGGATGCAAATTAAGATGTGTGTGTGTGTGTGTGTGTGTGTGTGTGTTTGTGTGTATTTGAAGATGTTAAGGCAGGTGGGTGATGGTGCGTGAATGCTAGGGTGGGGATGAATCCGGATATAGAGGTGTCTGAGCTGATGTTTAAGAATGTGTGGGTGGGTAGGTGATGGTGAGTGAATGCTAATGTATGTAGAGGTGTGTGTGGGGGTGTTTGAGGATGTGTCTGTGAGGGTGTGTAGATATAAAAGTGTGTGTGGATTGGAGGATGTGTGCGTGGGTGATGGTGCAGTAATGTGTATGAATGTGTGAGTAATTGTGCAGGGATGCGTGTGTGAGGGTTTGTGTAGATGTAGAAGAGTGTGGTATGTTTGAGAATTTGTGAGTAATTGTGCAGGGATGCGTGTGTGAGGGTTTGTGTAGATATTAAAGATAGTGGGATGTTTGAGGATGTGTAGGTGGGTAATGGTGCGTGGTTTAGTGTTTGTTGATGTAGGGGAGACCGGGTATGGACGTTACAAAATTCACATTTTGGGCCATATAATTCTAATGAAAGTACTCACGCACTCCATTTTGGGTCTGTAGTTAGCCTATAATGTTGGCTAAAACCTGAGGCACATAGAACTTGAAAACATGTAAACACTAATAAACTACAGCTTAATTAATGAAGACAATTTTTTGTAACAACCTACCCCGTATACGGGGTAAGTTGTTACACCATACGGGGTAGATTCTATATGTAAACATAAGGGGTAATTTGTTACAATGTGTAAATCTCTTATACCATACTTTTGTTTCAACTTTCCAGTTCTTGGTATCGTTAGCAGTAGATCAAGTAGAGCTCTATAGAATAGACCAAAGTAGTAATAGAAATATCAAAATATTAACACCAGAAAATTGAAACAAAATTACTTAATGCGGCGGTCACAACTCGTCGTAGGCTATGGGGCACGTGCCATCGACGTAGCCTGCGTTGCATGTGCAATGCACGCACAGGTCCCAATTCAACTTCTGCGATTCCTGCAATTCTATAGTAAGGGTATTGTAAAAACTTTCTGCACGTCGTACATGCATTGTACCTTCGAGGTACCTCCGCTGCACGAATTTTCTACGAAATCCATCGTAGGGAGTTGCACGTCGAAGGTACGGCGAGTTGTGACCGCCGCATTACATGTGTAATGTAATTGGGGTAGGTTGTTACATCGACATGGGGTAGATTGTTGTAACAACCTACCCCATGGGTGATTTTACACATAAAATCAACTGTAGCAAAGCCATTAGGCAGAATTACAGGGCATGGCTCAGGGGTATATCAGTGACATACATGTACTATATTCACAATACCAGACTATCATCATGCGCCTTCAGTTGTAAGAACTATTACAAATTTTAATTTTTGTCAAAAATTCACTTGGAATTGTAAAAAATGGTTTTGGTTGATTTACTTTTTAATAAAACAACGGAGAAACCTCACGACCGGCAGTTCATCACAGCTATGTGTAGGCTGTATATAGATGCCAGTTAGCACGAACTCTCTTGTTCCCACTTAGCACACTGAGAACTCTAACAACTGACCCGTGTAACTTCCATACCCGGTCTCCCCTAAAGATGTGTCGGGGTGTTTGTTGATGTGTATGTGGGCAATTGTTAGAGAATGTGTGTGTGGATGGATGATTCAGGGGATGCCCATGGGTGATGGTGCGGGAATGCGTGGATGTGTGTGTGTGTGTGTGTGTGTTTGTGGGGGGATGAATGGGTGTGTGTGTGTGTGTGTGTGTGTGTGTATGTAGAAGTGTGTGTGGGGTATGTTTGAGGACGTGGGTGGGTGTGCGGTCATGCGTGGATGAGGATATGTGTATGAATGTGTGTTTGTGTGTGTGTGTGGATGAAGAGGTGTGTGGGGGTGTTTGAGAATGTGTAGATCGGTGATGGTGCGGGAATGCGTGGGTGATGGCTTGTGTGGGTTTGTATGGATATGTGTAGGGGAGGATGAGAGTGAGTAATCGAGTTTTATATAGTCCCTTTTTTCTTTTCTCCCAATACTTTCTTCTTTTTTTGTCCATATTCATATCTTACTCAGATTGCAATGAATGAGAAACTTATCTGGACTACTTAGCCATTGTTAGTTGAATCTGTATTATCGGCTTGCATATGACCTATAGTCCTTGTTTTTATTACCTTACCTTTTGCGTGGATCTGGAACACGAAACCCTCACCGCCAATCGCAGAATCTGTAACAAACTCCATCCATGTTGTCCTATGTCTGGTGTTAATCTCAGTCGGTACAGTGTTACCACTGAGTGTAATCAGCCGACTCTCCTCTAAACTCGAATCATTACCAAAACCGATCTTTAGATAATCATACCCAGCTTCAAGGTCGAAAATAGTGAAATTCAAAATGACGGTGTTGCCATGAGGAACCTCAATATGCCATATAATATGAAGGTTGTTGAAATAGTTTGCTGGGTTAGCCGTGTTGACAGGTGAAGATATAACGACTGATTGATTGACGGACAGACTAATATAACGAATGTCGTTGGTTGACTTCTCTAAATCTTAAAAGAAAAAGATAACATACCTGAGGTTAGCCTCATAAAAAATGTAAGGGATATATTTTTAAATAATCACCCCTGACAAGGTAGTAGATGATATTGAATATTATTGCCTTAATGAATGATGAAGGTTATTGAATTATATTTGCCTTTACTTCCATTTTGAATTTGTATATAAACTATGATTTATATGCAATTTCTTCTTTTTTCGTAAATTTCTTTTAGATGGAAATAAATATCTTTAATATCACTAAAAATAATTTTATCGATTGGACTTTTTTTTTAATACGAATGTAATTTTGCTTTTAGAACTTCACATGTTTCGCTTATAAGGTAAAAACCTGCAGACAGTTTGAAAGACGTCCGGGTACTTACGCCATTTTATTTTGTCTTCTGTTTTGCTAATTTTTTTTTGTTGTTGTTGATATCTAGTTAAACTGGTTTAGCCCTCCTTTTTCCCTCTTCATAGGTATCTTAATGGCAATATTTAATGAATGAACTTAACTCATCACTTTAAAAGAGAGAGAGAGAGAGAGGAAAAACACTTTTACCTTCTCATCCTAATTGCTCTTAATGCATTGACGTCAACTATTCCATGATATATAGCACTTTTTCACACCGCTTACAGAAAATGACTTGTATTCTACAGTAACATTGTACATTTTGCAGGTAATGATTATGCTTTTAGTGTTTCGTGGGATGGAGAATAGAATAACGAAGTACACTTTAAAATGTATCTTGTGGCAAAAAACTAAGTAATTGAAACCACTTTACATTTAGGTGTAGTGTTTACTTACTCTTAACATAATTCATTTTTTATTCCACTTTTTATGATTAAAAAGGTGAGATTTGTAAAGTTTTGTGTCGTTTAATATTGATTTAAAACGGCATACAAACAGTACTTAAAAGGTATTTTTAAAAGGTGGGTTTCGTTAAGTGTTTTATTGAATTAAATTATGTCGTTTTAAGGGACTCAGAGCCAGCGAAGGCGTGTTTTAATACGTAAATTGCAAGTTTGTTTTTCTTTGTTGCTGAAATGTTATTATTCCTTGTTTTTTCCGTTTTGTTGGGATTTAAAAACGTCTAAATTGTAAAGATTCCGACTTTCATTGCGCTTTGTTACAATATAACATTTACTTGATAAAACATCATGCTTGCATGAAAACCTCTATTTTCTACTTACTATATTAGTTGCTACACACTTATTCATATTCCATCATGATTAAATTAAAACAATACAAAGTGGTGGTATTAAAGGTAACATGGCGGCTATTAGACCACTAAATTCACGCAAAGAAATACGAGTTTAAGTTGCAGAAAAGGCAGGCTTCTCTGCCTAGGATATCATGGTTTAGAGTTTAATCTACCCTTCTGGCGACAACATCCGTCAATATACATTTTAAAACTGGCTGCTAGAGCAGGGTCTTTACGGGGCATGCAATCGTTTTGAAGTGAATGTTGAATAAAATGTTATGCAGCAAAAGGGGTTTTATGTGGCGAAACTTTTGCTATATCAGAAAATGACTGTTGGATTCGATATTTGCATCGTTCGAAATGTCCCGTGAAACCCCTCTTTTAAGACATAACGTCCCCTTTTTTTAAAAATATATGTAAGAGAACATTAACACTACAGACGAAGTATTGGCCAAATCACTATTTTTCATGGGTCAACTGGATGCTTCCTTTTTATACTAAGAAATAGAATCATTCTAGACCGGCATAAATCACTTTCCTATGTTACATTACTTCACTCTAAAGTTAATTGTATTCCATCCAAGTGCAGCCTAGAGAACCCCTCAAAACTTAAAATAGATTAATGAGATTATTTACCACTCTGCACACCACACTGGTTCATTGCAGAAAACTTTTTTCTCTTAAGAATTTTAAGAAAAAAGAATTCAATTCAATTTAAACAAAATCATAAGTTTTATTATTGTGGAATATGTTGATAAACAAATTAGTTTATTATTATAATCACTTTATACTTATAGATACTGAGCATATATGATTGTTTCTGTTTCGATTTATATTTCTTCTCTTCTTTTCAGTAACTTAGCTATTCAATTTAAAACATTGTAATAGTTTTATTATTGTGGAATATGTTTATAAACAAACTAGTTTATTATTATCAAAATCATTTTATACTTATAGATACTGAGCATATATGATCGTTTCTGTTAAGATTTATATTTCTTCTCTTTTCAGTAACTTAGCTAAAAGAGCTAATAGAAATAAATTGGCCATACAGTGCAAAATATAAAAGCAGAAACATATGAAAAAATTACATGAAAATATAAATTAATTGTATTTATGTAAATGGTGAATTATTTTTTTTTTTACAGATTGAAGCGATATCATATATACAGGCAGTATTTATATTCAGTTTTTAGCGCAAACAATGGTTTACTGTGTCAAACAAAATGACTTACCTGCTCGTGACAGACACAATATGAGACCGCCCAGTATAGCCACTGTCATGGGGATTTTCGTGTTCAAAAGAGACATGATCTTTTCCCTCTTGCACAGTTTAAACGCGATAAATCCTTGAAATACTACCTCTCCTCTGTCTCACATATTTGACTTGCTTTTTTTCAAAAATCCTATTTCATTAAAAACTACATTTTCAAATTTTAGACTAGACGGCAATTGCTTTACAATATTATTTATGGTGCTCGGCCGTCAAGGAATTCTACCAAAGTTCAATTTGTAATTATTATTTTTTCCCTTGTTCTTTCCTTTTTTTACGAACCGTTTATTCGTGATCCTTATGGCCTTGAATTGAAATATTTTGAGTTTCGTCGCAGCATATTATACTGCGATTATGGGATATTCTGCGATATGCGCATGTGCAGTAAGGAGTGCCTAAAAGATAATATATACATATAATTTTTTATTTATTTTTTTTGGGGGGGGGGGGGCGGGGGGTGCAAGACCAAAATGCGCATGATCAATGGCCCGCAAACGGTGTTTCGTAAATGTTTCTTTATTCCATTAATTTCCTTGCCATCTGTAGGTTTTGTTTTTCATATGCAAGTTGGGGTGTAAATATATCAACACAATCAGTAGCGACACAAATGACAAATTTCGAAATGTCAACTTGTTACTTGCAATTTAAGTTCTAAAATTATTTCATCGTTGCAATAATGTTGCACCTGTTTTACAACCACAATGAACAATATTCACGTTTTTATGATGTTTCTATAATAACAAGAAAATACAATCTGAAATGTCATGTTTTAGTTTTTCAAAGAATATAAGAAATTTTTCAAGCAGAGCGTTTCCGTTATGGAGGCTATATGATCTGCACAAAATTCACTTAAAAAAAAAGAAAACGAAATAGATCACAAATTGAATGAAATGTCGAACACCCACAATAAGCCTTTGTATACCTCATTTATTATTCAAGAAAATAAATATTCAATTTCCGTCTTTATTGTGCTCAAATATACATCAAAAGGGTAAGATTCTCCTTTTCTAAGAAATGGCGGATATAAGTATTTGAGTAGGAATAGTATCGCGTGCATGGCCGTCTGGTTTAGATGTCTCCCTATACCACTTATACACTGTCCGTCATGAAGGTGGAATATTCTTTTGCAGCTATAGCGACATGATTTTGCTCCGGCTTTAATTTCTTGAATATGTTTGGCCCTGCTTTTACGTTTCTGGACCCTGACTATACTTTGAACATTCTCCCAACCCTTCACGAATTTTTTTTTTCTCAAAAAGTTTTGTCAACCCCCATGAGGCCCATTTCGGTCATTTTTTTTTTCCATTTTGGGCCCCTTTTTGTGTACTCGGCAGATCAAGCCCCCTCAGTCCTACCCCTAGGAAACGCGTCTGAGGTGAACTGTTTATATTGGTTTTTAAGTTAAATCTAGATTTATGGGGAAAGGCTTGGGTCTCTTGTCTAGGGGAGCGGTTGAAATAAAAAGTGTGATTGGTAAAAATTCGGAATATTTCATTCCACCTTTATGATAAAAACACAAGAAATAAAAAAACAACCTTTAACCCTTAATTATTATAATTTTCCCCTAATTTTCTTTTTAGCCTCATGACAAGGTTGTAAATGGTAACTATTGATGATATTTTATTTTAGTTTATGTTTGGCTGATATTTTACAATACAATTTAGGGAAGATAAAAGTTTCCATGGGGTAAAAATGAATAAAATCAATATTGAACCCCATTAAAAATAATTTTTGACCCCTCCCCTAGACAAACGAGTCGAGCCTCTCACCATATAACTAGATTTAACTTAGAGAAAAATAATAACTCTACACCTCAGACGTGTTACCTTGTGTTAGGTCTGAGGGCGCCTTGGTGGCTCTCAAAAACAAAAAGGGGCCCCGAAATTAAGAATTTTTTTTTTACTAAACTGGCCATCTTCTAGGGGTGGCAAACTTTTTGGAAGAAAAATCCCCTGGAAGGATTGAGGGAACGTCCAAGATATAGCCAGTATCCAACTTGAAGGAAGTGAAAGCGGCGACCAACACATTCAAGAAATTAAAGCCGGATCAACATAACGTCGTTGAAGCCAGAAAAAAATATTCCACCTTTATGACGAACAGTGTAGATAAATAAGATCTTTAAAAAAAGGTCAATTTACAAACGGTAAATCATTCCTGAGTCAAAGGAAACTACGTTTGAGGTCATCACTTTTAAACAAAATTCGTATGAAGAAATTAAATTTGGCGATTTGCATATGCCATAAACAACAGTCGCGTTTTCCTTAAATTATATTTAGTCAATAAAAACGATTATACTTATTCAATAAAAAATTATACGTACATCTAGGCCTATAAAATAATATAAAACATATTTTACATTAAATGAAAAGTTTGTTTATGCTTTTGCCCACAGAGATTGATACGAAGATTATTTAATGTTATGCAAAATCGTTTTTAGGTGTACAATGAGCCAAACTTAAGGTGCAACAATATATATATTACATAATTTTCCAAAATCTTGCAAACGAGACGCAATACAAGTTTTAAACTCATTTGGGTTTCTATTCTGTACAGCGAACACATATTCGCTGTACAGAATATAAACCCAAAGGAGTTAAAAGTCCGCCTCACACTGTGTGATCAGCTGCGATGCAACTTTAAAAGAAAAAAACAGTTTGTTTGACATGGACAACCAGACATAAAATCATACTGTCCAAAGTTCTGAGCAATCCTTTAAATACTCAAATTAAAATCCACCGCTATTGCGAACCCACTTCTCTAAATAAAGCAAATTATTTCCATGTCGCAATGACATCACAGCAATCTTGCGATCTGAGGCTAGTTTGACCTTTACACTTAATTAAAGGCTTGCAATTGAAAAAAAAATCGAAGGTTACATAAGATAACTTTAAATGCTTCAAATATCAAATGTATATAATTAATGCAAATCCCCACTTCTTCTAAAATTCGCATCGCAGTAAATAGCAGTGTGATGTTGGCTTTTGAACGAAACAAAAACGCTCACCTATTATTTTGATTTGTTTATGTACATGTATACAAAATATGTATTTCGTCCTCATATTTATTAATACATATTACGAGAGTACAACATTACTAAAACCAAAATCTCTAAACAATACTATTCGTATTGAATTGGTTTTCTTTAATTTATATAAAAAAAGCCTACAAAATAAGAAATTATGCTTTAGATTTCGAATCCCTCCACAACACACAATTAAAAGACGAACATTAGAATGACCTTAAAAATGGATTTCAATTTTAATAAATTGCTGTGGAGTGAAATAAAGAAGAAAGATATATTTCAAATTAAATACCCTTGAGCACATTTCCTTTCATAAGGTGTTGAAATTTTGGTTGTGATGTAGTCATGTACATTTTTTTCACATTTCATTATCATTGAAATCATCTAAATCATTGGATTTCATGAACAAAAATTCAATTAATAAAAACAGTCCAAAGCAAATTATTAGCTTGACTTGCATCCGAAGACAAAACAACCATGATACAGGCATGCCGTGAACAAATAAATTCAATCAATCAATCAATCATTCAACTTATACAGTGTATTCCATTTCAAATCAACGAACCGTGTTTCATTGTAATGCTTTCGCGAATACGAAATATTATGTGTTCAGACTAGCCAACTTTCGGGCTATCAAGCCTTGAGAACAACGTTCAGACCTGCCCCTTTTCATTCGGGTGCGTGTTAAATCAGCGCTGGACAACACACACCCAAATGAAAAGGGGCAGGTCTGAACGTCAGTCAGTTTTAAGATTAGGTTTGGAGTTTTGATGTAGTGTCTTGGGGCCGGGCTGAGTTGACCAGAGGGCCGAGTTATCAAGGATTCCTTCATTCCTGTCATGATCGTTGTGTATTTTCAATGAATCATTTTCTTGTGTTTAAGTCTTTGAGTATTGTCATGACTTTTGAAAGGTTGTTGTTCATTGGACGAGTATCATCAGAGCCATTCTTTTCCAGATGGATTGCTGGTGTTGTTAGGTCCATTAGTACAAGCGCTTGCTGGATTGTGTTGGCTTCATTCTAAGAGATGAAAAGAAACGATGACAATAGTCTTGCATGGGCATAAGTAAAATACTTTAATAGATATAGTGTAATATAATTGGTTTAACTGTAGTGTCAATTGTTT
>CALNVZ010000674.1:32194853-32216304 GCA_940671915.1 Paracentrotus lividus
TCGTATTCGTCAAAAACTTTGTTTAACATATTTTCACCCCCTTGTAGAAGGAAAATATATATTTTTTAAAATAAGAAATAAAAATGACCACTCACGACTTGAACTATGATGTTCTTTAAGCACTCATCCGTGGCGACATCAAACTTTCGCAGGAGAGCACATGATTGGCCAATGTCTCGTTTGATGACCTCGAGCTCATGTGGGGTCAAGTCACGCAATTCATGTTTCAACCATGGTTCAAGGCGATGTACGACGGTGAGGGGTACAATGGTAAAGGGTGTAGACATAGCAGTAGACGATCCATCCTCATCACGTAAAGTCGTTTCTGTATTTTGAAAAACGAACAATAGCAATTGCATTTCAATATAATTTCACTTCAATGCTCTAAAAAAAAAGGAATTCAAAAAGTGTAATTCTTATAATAAATATCTCTAAAATGTTCCCCCTGACATTCTTCGAAAAATAAAAACCACCCAAATAGTGACCAAAATCACTTGCATCGATTCTGTCACTCAATTTTGATTCAAACAACCTTAGAAATTGATTGTAAAATGCAGGAAATGTTTTTTTTTTTTTTTTTTTTAATTTTATTATTGGATAAATGTGTCGAGTCGCTGCGCAATCATCATAATCACGGTAATGACATAGAAAAGGTTATTTCAGTACTGCCACAAGAATGGTATGATGAAAGAATATCAAAATCGTCTTCCTGGGGTAGACCAAAAGTTAACTATTCTGTGAAAGATTTCAATAGTGGTTGAACGATTAACAATGTAAGATCTCAAAGTATTCTCCCTTGAGGCAGTAGCGGATGCAGACCGGAGTCACAGAATGAACTCACCGGGCCCATGCGTAAAAATAATAGAGCCGCTTTCGTCCTCAGACAATTGGGCCTCCGAAATGCATTTTATTAGATTTTCTTGGATCCGCGCCTGTTGAGGTTATGAGTAATCATAAAAGGGACCTACTCACTATCGACGTTACGATGAGTATGCTCTTACCGTCTTCAGGAGAATGAAATGAATTAAAATTTCACTTGAATTCTAAGCCCTACATGAATTTAACGCGTAATCTTATTGGTGGATTTCTCAACGACGCGCACCACCTGATCATGATCTGACCAATGAGGTGAAGCGTAATATACCGCACGCATCTTATTACGGTATTACTTACCCATAGATTTATGTTCTGCCGTCATGGAAGTAAATGTTCTGGTAATCTTCCGTTTCTTGTCACGAATACTTGAGAATGTGTAGAGATAGGGGTTGAGAGACGAGTTGACTGGGAGAACAAAAACGGCTGTCCAAGCATAAACCTATCAAAAAGAAAAAGACGCACAGGAAAGGACACTTCGAAAAATATTGCACAATATTTTAGAGGAAAAAATAAATTATCAAACAAGAAAAGATATCCGACCCCCTCCCCGATTTATTAAAAGAATTAGAGCGGTTGGGTATCTCCTTTCAGGCATTTTTCTTTTCGTTCCGAAAGTGAGCTGGCGATAACTGCGAAAAATTGCGTCTTCCGGCAAAACTGTGTGTTTTTTTTTATTATTTATTTATTTTTTTAAAAGATGGTTTGAATAAGATGGTAAAGTAGTAAAGTGCAAAAGTGGTCCAATGATCACACATGAGATTTTATATATTCATTTCTTACCGAACAACAAATCGCTTGTAAAGGATCCAAGAAACTACAAAGAGTATTATAGCATTTCTCATATAAAAAGCGCACATCGTTGTGTGCAGAACGCTGATATGTTTTAAACAGACGTCCTTAAGGTGGATACTTATAGACTGCTCACCTGGGCAGAAATTGTGAGTTTCCCTGCCGCTGAGAGGATACCCATTATGATAATTGGAAACCAGCAAATCAGATCAGTTCCTACTATCAGTGACATTTTTGCCGCTAGTTTGATATCTTCAGTCAGTCGCTTATCTTCTTTTGCGCCAGCCCGACCAGTCTTGGCAATCATCTGCTTGGATTGATGGTAGCGGATATAGATGGCACCATAACAGAGCAGGGTGACAAGAAACGCGACAAAGTTGGCTCCGATGAACAAGGAAATTGAGTAGTGCCATCCCGCGGGGCGATCAACCGTCAAGGGAAGTGCCAAACAAACTCCGGACTGTCCGTAGAAGTTGCCGTCGATGTACACCGGGATGACGACAGGTAGGACACTTACCAGAATTGCAAGGAACCATATGAAGAGTTGAGAGCATGTAGCAGACCTTTGAGTCAGATGGAGTCCACGTTTAAAAGGGAGCATTACGTGGATACACCGATCAATACTAATCATCATGATGAACAAGACTGAGGCTTCACTGGATACGACTGACAGCATCCCTGCCATCTTGCAGAGGGCGCTAGACTGCCATTCATCAGCATGTACTGCATAGTTCCCCCGGTAAAAGATATCAGCCGATGCGATTGTGATCATGTACAGGCCCATCAGAAAATCAGAAACTGCCAAATTGGTGATGAAACTTGACTGTACTATGGTTTTGTGATCCCTCCTTTGAGTAGACAACCGATAAGCGATGACGAACGCGTTTCCAACAAAAGCGCTGCCTCCAAGAAGCCAAATGAAAACACGAAGAACTTGATTCGCCATGAGTTCTTCGCAAGAGGAGAATTGGTCACGTGGTGCGTTACAGCCGACAGAGTCCTCCAATCCAGCAAGACAACAGAAGACATAGCGATCAGAATGCCTATTAAAAAAAAGTTATATTAGTAAATAATGTACATTTCATGGCAGTGGGTCATATATTCCACGTTTCAAAAGGGTTTAAAGTTTGAGTAAAATCTTATATTATTTAGATTCTTGTAGACTGTAAAATTTACATCTAGCAAACATAAACTATGAAAATCGATTCGTCACTGTCAGATAATTTCCATTCTGCAAACTTTAAGAAATCAACGTTCAGCAACATTCATATCTCTAAAAATATAATTAAAAAACAACAACGAAACAAAGTCATAATCTTTCGTCTTTAGTGCTTATCAGATATTCAAAGGAGAAGATAAACTTAATTAGGTATTATAACTACACGTGCTTCTTGAAGACGAACGTAGGCCTTCACCACCTTGAGCAGTTTTAGAGAATGTGGCAATGTGCCATTCGTGGGGAAAGTTTTTCTTCTTGCTTATTCTTTAGGGAAACTTACAATGTCTGTAGGTTTTCCAATCCCGTAAACAAATCAAGATCTGTGTCTTGTGTTGACAGTGATATGAGATCCACGTAGATCCCTGTAAAAAAAAAAGTACACGAAAATTCACAAAAAACACACACATTATTAACCCATTTTCTGGGCCCCGTTGCATAAAAGTTACCTCTAATAGTATACAATATGTAACGCTGGTCAAAGGCCGAAGAAAAGTCTTTTTTTGTTAATTTTTAAAAAGTTGTTGTTGCAAAAGTAACACTCATAGTATTTTAAACGCAACGACCGGGGTCGTACTGCTGTGTAATAGGGTAGATAGCTTAAAGGACTTGCACAGTTGAAACCAAAACCATGACAGTTCACCAATTTTGCACAGAGTTATTTGGTATCTATGTTTGCCAGAAATGCAAAAAATAATATAGGTTCATGTGCTTGATTTTTGCTACGAAACTTTGAAGTTGCCATATTTGGATGGCCTGTAAAGTACGCGTAATTTAAGAAATGGGCCTCTGTTAGACCTCGCGAGTGCAACAAACAAGTTAAAATCGTCATGTCTTTGTCAAAACCGTATCAAACTTTATCAAACCTTCCTGATTTGTTACAAAGTTTATATCAAGAGTGGGTACATTGTTTAAACTGTCACATTTGTACTTATTTTTGAGCCAGCAGGCCCTCATATGGCGAAAAGGGTGCGTAAAATGGCAAAAAACCATATCTTAAAGGCTTGGATCTGCAAGGAATAAAAAAAAATATTTTAAGGTGCACTTTTTTTAAAAAACCATGACAGTCTCATCAAAATTTGCAAAGTTGTAGAGGGATTCATCATAAATATGTAGAAACTTTAAAAAAGGGGGTCCATGTGCTCGTTTTCGAACTATCGGCGCCCGAATACTCACGATCGGCTTGAAAAGTCACAAAAACGCGCCAAAACGTCAAAAAGCGTGAAAATACACTCTAAATTACACTTTATTCAAATTATGCTCCCAAACATTCAAAATTTATGTCATTTCCATAAAAATGTGCAAAGTGTAAGAATTTTCCTCAATAGCAGAAATATTAAAAAAATGGGGGTCCATGTACTCGTTTCGAACTATCGGCGCCGAATAGTTGCGAATTCGCATGAAAACCACAAAAAACGCGCCGAAAACGTCAAAAAAGCGTGAAAATCCGATCTGAATTAGACTTGATTAAAATTATGCTACCGAACATTCAAAATCCATGTCAATTTCATCAAAATTTGCAGAGTTGTAGAGGACTTCATCTTCAACGGATAGAGACATTAAAACATGGGGGTCTATGTGCTCGTTTTCAAGCTATCGGCGCCCGAATACTCGCGAATCGGTTTGAAAAGTCACAAAAACGCGCCGAAACGTCCAAAAAGCGTGAAAATCCACTCTAAATTACACTTTATTCAAAATTAGTTCCCAAACATTCAAAATTCATGTCATTCACATAAAACTGTGCAAAGTTGTAGAAGAATTCATCCTTAATAGGTAGAAATATTATTTTTAAATGGGGGTCCATGTACTTGTTTTCAAACTATCGGCGCCCGAATAGTGGCCAATTCGCTTGAAAACCACAAAAACGCGCCGAAAACGTCCAAAAAGCGTGAAAATCCGATCTGAATTAGACTTGATTCAAAATTATGCTCCCGAAAATTCAAAATCCATGTCAATTTCATCAAAATTTGCCAAGTTGTAGAGGAATATAAACTAAAAGAGTAGAAACATTAATAAATGGGGATCCATGTGCTCGTTTTCAAAATATCGGCGCTGTAATAGTGGCGAGTCGATTTGAAAACCACCGAAACGTGCCAAAAAATACTCAAAAATGTGAAAACTGTATCTAATTTTCGACTTATTCAAAATCCTGCTCCCAAACATTTACAATTCATTTCATATCCATCACAATCTATAGAATAAAACGAATATGCACCAACATAAATGATTTACATATCTCTGCAAGTAAGTAAATAATGAACAAAAAGAAGGAATAAATAACATATTTATAAAGCTCCTTTCTTTTAACTCTTTGAACGCTGGATCGCCCATGAGCGCTGTATATTTTTCCATTGTGACGTAGTAAATAATGCGCGCCCAGGATGCGCGGTCAAGATGCGCAGAAACATAACTGTGCAACGTCCTTAAATTAACATATTAGTTTACTTTAGTCGCCGGAAATGGTGTCATCTCGAAGATGTGGATTCTTATACGTAGGTAACAACATAAGTGCACCGTGCAATTATCTGCAACGTGCATTCTCTATGTCAAAGAGAGATGTAGGCCTACGTTGCACTGACGACGTGTTGTGACCACCATGATAGGTTCTCATTGTGCAGGTTTCTACATGAACGTCCCTTGAAAGGAAAATTATCTAGACTGTTTGCCAGATTTTCCAGTCCACCCATTTGAAGAAATGACAAACCGGAGAATATTTCACCCAGTCGTTCGTGATTTACCAACGACAGTACGAACGACTGGAACATGTAGGCTACTTGGGTGCTTTTAATATACTTATCGCATTCTCAATCTTTTAGCACAAGGACTAATTTGCACCAGTCTTTCGTAAAGCCAAACGTTATTTTACGAACGATTGATACCCCCATGCAATACAAGTGTATAATTCACAATCATTATGAAATTCGATAAATGATCCTACTTCTTTTTTATTACACGTAGATATCAATACTCAAATACTACAATATGATGATGTATGATATCTCTTAAGAAAATCAAATTCCGATCTTACAGTTCCCGTAGTTGTGAAAGATTAGCAAATGCTCCAACCTCGACTGTTGTAAGGGGATTTCGTGAAAGGTTTCTGAAAATGGAAAGAAAAATTGAGCAATAGAATAAATTTTGCGTTATACATATTCGTCAAGGAAATTACTAAATTTCAGATAATTTTCAGACGTGTCGTAATCTAGTTGTCACAACACTTGGCTGTGAATGCAAAGATCGTGAGTTCGACTCACGGCATCGGCACTTATGCCCTTAAGCAAGGCATTTTATCTACATTGCTTAAAACTCCACGCAGGTGTAAATGGGACCCGGGAGGATAAATTCATGAAAGCGCCGGTGTATGGCAGCTGGAATTTAAAGGACTCATCTGGGCTGGAGTTTGCATTATAAGAAAAATAAAGTAAAATCGAAAAAGCACAACACTGAAAATTTCATCAAAATCGGATAAGAAATAGCAAAGTTATGAATTTTCTTAGGTTTTTATTTTTTTAGGAAGCAGTTCTTCAAATTGGCAAACTGATGATGTCTCAGTCCCCCTACTTTCTTTGTATTTTATTGTATGAAATACCAATTATCAAGATTTTCTGCCTCAAGGACATAAAAACACGGATTAATCCTTGTGGAATGTTCAAGGTCACAAGTGCTTTTACTTATTTCAGTACGAGGGACAGATTTTCTGTATACGCAATATATGAAAAAATGAGATAAATAGGATTTCATATAATAAAACACACAAGAAGTAGGGGGACTGTGACATCATCAGTGTGCTCATTTGAATATTCAAATATTCAAATGAGACAATGAGACAATTGCCAAGAACTGTTTTACAAAAAAAAATCAAGACCTAAAAAAATGCATAACTTTGTTATTTTTCATCCGATTTTGATGAAATTTTCTGTGTTGTGCTTGATGAATTTTACTTAATTTTCCAAAACTTTTTCATTTCAGCCCGGACTCCTCCTTTAATCCAGTGAACAGGGTAATAATACAATGTAAGCGCTTTGAGCCTTATGGGAGAAGCGCATTATAAAAATTCGTGTTATTATTAAATATTATTATTATTAATTTACTATTGTAACATTTTTTATGATATTCCAAATATTCAGTTTCGTATTAACTGTAGTGCTAACTTTCAATATTTTCAAAGTTTTGTTTCACAATTGATACAATTAAGTAGCCCTTACTATGTAAATTAGAAAATACTTCATCAGAACTTTGACGTAAATGTTAAGAGCTAATTATAATCAAGAGGTCAAATTAAGACTTACAGCATCCTCATTCGAGAAAGGCCTTCGAATGTACCACGGGAAAGACTGCTTATATCATTCATGGCAAGATTCCTGTAATGAATCAATGACAGATACAAATAAATCAAGGCATTTTACATTGGCCCACGTATACATAAATGAAAGCATTTTACATTATCCAACGTACGGTACACGGTGAGGTTTTTTGCCATATGGTCCAAACTCACTTTGGCTGAAGCCCATTGGTCTCATCCCACTTGGTCTAACTCCATGTCTTCTACAACCAGTTCGTCTAATTTTCTTTTGGTCTAATTGCTACTTTAGCCGATGGTGTATGCATGGTATGAGGCAATCAGAATATTGGGCCAAATGTTGTTAGAGCAAGTGGATCCAAACTGGGGCCCAGGGAGGGGGGGGGGGGGGGGGGGGGGTGAATGAAAAAACTCATTCACTGTACATTCCAAAATGGGAAAATTCCGGCGGCGGCTCCGCCCCCTCTCACTACTTTTCAAAACCTGGACCAGCTACAGCCTCATTAATGAATAAACTTTTACACTTATGGCAGTGGGCAGATAATCACTAAAGTTCATTTGTAAACATGCATGTATATATCGTAAATATCAATATATGACATTTGGGTTATGACTTAGTCAAATTCCGTACACTGTATTACCATTTAATAACTATCGATTAAACCCGAAGTAATTACAAGCCATTTTTTTCTCTAAAAAGTGAGGTTTTTATTGAAAAAGCCACCAAGGCTTACAAAAAAAAAAAAAAAAAAAAATGATTCATACAATATATGTAGGCCTATACTCACAAATTCAAAATATTGCTGTTTTCAAGGAACGATCCCCGATGGATTTCCACAAGTCTAACTGCTTCGAGATTTCTGTGAGAAAATCATAATGATATTTCATTTGGCATTAGCATTGCCTCCCGAATACCAGAAAGTAGCATTACACAGAAAATGAAATAAACAATGGCAAGCTTACAACTCTCAAAGATAAGTTCAACTTTGGTTTTAACCCCCGAAATGGGGGATTTATTGTGCCAACTATTACGTTAGGTTCTGATGCCATTGCAAAAACAGTAACAGACAAGGCGCTTTGAAAAGGGTCTATTATCACGATAGGAAAAAAATAGGAATTAATATGATTACTTACAAAGAAATCAAAGAGGGCATTCGCCTAGGTATCAGTCGTTTTATAGCATCTACTGTTGCATTACTGTCGGCCACAATACTAAAGGAGGAATTACACAGGACAGGAGGCTCGTTGCAGTTCAGAGATCTTTACAAAGGTATTGATAAGAATGTACAAGGCATTAAACAACAAAACAAAAACAAAATAAAGAATGATTACATTATAGTTTTCATTTTCATCACATCTTTTTGGCAAAAGAGGAAAAAAAATAAATATCACACTGACCAGACCGTCTCAAAAATGACTACTATTTTTTTTTTTGCCGTATTTTCATGTTGTGTTTATTTGTTCATTTATTTATATTATTTTATTTTATTTTTGGTCGGACTATTTGTTTTGTTGTTGGGTCTTGTTGCTGGTTAATAATATTCATCATTTTGTTTGTTCATGTATTTCACAAACTAGAATAAATCAGAATAAATCAGTTCAATTAAACTTTTTTTTCCCGAGTAATTACAATTTCATAAAATCACATCACAAAATAGAATTTCTTAATACCAACAACAAGTTTTTCACTTTACATAAACCTCGCGTAATTATCTAATTCACTTTTTATTTAGGCGCCTTTAATACCAAAAGATAAAGCCGCGACCACCTGCGTGAACGCCGCACAGCGAGATTATATGCCGGATATACCTTTTCCCTATTCTTCCATTGACTTAACAGGAGGGGATTAGTACATCCGGTTTACAGCGCCGCTGTGCGGCGTTCATGCAGCAGGCCGCGGCTTTGTCTTTTTGTAAGTCGCCTTACAGTTTTCTGAGCTGGCGGGGGAAGAGGTTGACGTCCACCACGTCCTTGTAACATGAGTAAGAGAGACCGTCACATTGGCAGCCCATTGGACAATCATCTTTAAGATAAACACACATAAATCAAATATTCATCACATAAACATTATATGTATATAATGAATAGAGTTTTCGTTTTGTTTTGAGATTGAATTGTGCATTTTCGAGGACCTATAAGTATCTTAAAAATAATGTATGATAGGTCATTTAGTCGAATTGAAATACATTAAAAAACAAGATCGCTCCTTTGTATAAAAAGGTAAAATGTACTGTTATATAGCTTATACGATCTAGCAACCTTTTATACCACCACCTAAAGTTTTCAACTACTCAAATCTGCCCTCATTTCTAACCCATAATGCAACATTTTGAGCAGTGTTGTCTTATTATGGACACAATTGAATGATAACTTATTCACTACTGAATAGATTCACACCGCAATAAAACAAGTAACAAAACAAGTACATCATCCCTTAACACGTTAGTTTCCCTTAACAAATAACATGCTAATTTATTCACTGTGTTATTAATAGTTATCTCAAAATGTATATTTCAATACTAGATTTTTATAACACACAGACATTTAAGTGGAGTGTTGGTCAGTTCACTCTAGCCTTAACAGATTGACTCCTGTGTTAAAGAAAAAGTCGCTTACCACAGAACTGTTCATCATCTTGCTCTGGACAGTGTATGACGTCATCACACACATGATCAATAGTGATACAGTAATGTTGCCCATGGCATCTGTACGAACCGCCTGGACATTCCGAATTATCTATTGGTAAAAAGCAATGATAAGCAGTGGAAGATGTAGAAAAGTTTGTAAAATCTTAAATTCAGGTGCTGACCATTATGTTCCACCTAGTTTAGTCATGTAACCCTCAAAGCGCTTGTAAATGCCCTTCTGGCGTTTGCTCATTGAAACCTATCTAGCAGACAGGACCCAAGGATAATTGCGCCGAGTAGATTTTATCTCTTTTTATTTTTGGTTTGTGATTCTTTTTTTCGAGCAGCTCTGATGAGCAGAACTTTTTCATTTTCCTTCTTCCTCTATATAACAAGGCAATAGCCAGATTGTGTCTCATCCATCCGTGAGTACATAGTTAAATGACGGACGCCATTTGGATCCCTATGTCTCCCCTTAACCTCGGGTGGGCGAGGCAAAAATCATATAAATTTACATAATAAGTAAAATAAGTAAAGAATACAATAAATCTACTACGAAATAGACAAAACAAATTACCACAGAAAGCCTCATCTTCTGCAAAGGGGCAGTCCTGTTTACCATCACATCGATATCGAAGGGGAATGCAGTAAGACGATGGGCACTTCAGGTACGAAACCGGGCACTCAAAATCACCTGTATGAAATCGGGGGGAAATTGTTCTAAATAATTGTTTTGTATATGTATATAAACATGTCATGCGTTGGATGATTTTTTGACAAATACTTTTTTCGTTTCACGAATCATAGACCATAATTTTCTAGTAACAATAAGACGCGTTAAACAAACTTAGCCCTGTATTTTTTTTTTTTTTTTTTTTTTTTTTTTTTTTTTTTTTTTTTTTTTTTTTACAGAATACCAGTTTAAAATACTGCCGTATCATTTCATCAATTGATATTTGAAATCATATTTCAATTGATTAAAATCCTACCTTTTCGAGTATCAAAGGATGAAAATACATGGTTAACAAAGGTCTATGGGCTAAAAGCAAAATGCACCTACCACATTTTCGTAAATGTGTCACGTCACGACAGCCGGTGATAAATCCGAATTCATCAAGCTCATATATGCAACGTGATGTAGGAGACGAACACACTCCATTATTGCATTGAATATCCGTATCCGAATTGCAGGTATACTCAGAATTGATGTAAGCTGGTAATATAAAAGTTTATATGTTTACAGTAAATACGATGCATATGTATGCAATAAAGCTTCTTATATCAGTAAAAACATCAATACATGATTAAAACGGCCGAAGTCTAAGTTTAGTTGGATTCAATTTATTTTATGTCTCCAGAGTTTTAAAACTAATAGGTACAAATAAAAAGAAGAATACGTGATTATTTGGCGTGAAATGAATATAATATAGTTATCACTAAATAGGCTGCTACTGTAACGTTATCACCACTCGTAGGCTATATTTAACTAACAAATCTGAAAAGTCATATTTTGTTAGACTTCTGTAATTATCTCAAGCAGTCCTCCAGTAATGTTGATCATATGATAGAAAAGTTGTTTGCAGACTGGAAATATTATTCAAAATCAACCAATTTAATATTTTGATATGTTATGTTATTCCACATTAATTTCATATGCATATTTGTTATATTTGTGAAAATATCACTTTTTATAGGATCATATAGACCCTATATGATATTTTTAAAAATTGATTATACAGAAATTAATGAAGGATTTTGGTGATTCTCCAGGCCCGTTTTCATAACACTTTATTAAAGCTAGTTCCAACTAATAATATAGGGAACAGTACACAGTTAGGTGGTAACTAAACCAATGAGGGTTTTATAAATATGGGCCCTAATGGCTAGAGTAGGGTGAGGTATTTCTTGGTTTACTTATATATATATATTTTTTTTTAAAGCGGGAATACCAAATAATCAATATGAAAAGTAAACTTACGGCATGAATGTTCATCCTCGTTAGTATTTCCTATGCAGTCAATTATCCCATCGCATTGGACCTTTCTTGGAAATAACGAGCCATCGTAGCATTGGAAAGCTAATGGAGAGAGCTCTAAAACTGTGGAAACAAGAATCAAACGTGTAAATCAACATTAGGAGTCCGTTAACCTATGAAACACAGACTAGCTGTCGTGGAAACCAGTTTCAACCAACATTCGCAACACAAACCACTCGACTAGACCGATACCAAAGTCTTAACACACTAGTTCTGCTGGTACAGAATATTGTTGTCTGTGTACCGAATATACTTCAAGCATAATGCAAAAGCGTATTAAAAGTTCCTCTCTCGAGCGGTTATTAACATGATTATGAGGATTTTAACAAATAGCAAGTTTATTATAAATTTCCTGTAAAGCTTATTAATATCTAAATTTCTTTCTAAGAAAATCTAAAATATTATTACCGCATTCTTGTTCGTCTGAATTATCATAACATTGGCTAATGAAATCACATCTCTTCTCAGCCGGAATACACTGACCGTTGGTGCAAGCGAACTCCCCGTCGGTACACGGTGGTTTAGCTAAGAATGCAAATGAAATGTAATAGTTATCTTTCATGGTAAACGGGGAAAAACGGAAATTTCAAAGAGGAAAGAAAAATATTTTGGTTTGTAATTGAAGATGTTGAAAATGTAAGTTTTTAAATATCTGATGCCAAACATTTGTTCTATCATTTATTGATCCGAGTGCGGAGTTGCACGAAGTATCAATCTTTGTATCTTAACTTTTAAAGTATTATGTTTGGTATATTATATTGTAATGTATCAGGCATTAATCAGGCATTAATAATGATGTATGATTTTTATTACACCGTCTTCTTTTCTATAAAGCGCATGGGGACTTTATGTATGTTTAAGATTATTATAAGAAATTTTAATTAGTAGAAGTAGTAATAGTAGAAATGATGGTAGTAGTAGTAGTAGTAGTAGTAGTAGTAGTAGTAGTAGTAGTAGTAGTAGTAGTAGTGGTAGTAGTGGTAGTAGTAGAAGAAGAAGTAATAGTAGTAGTGGTGGTAGTATTAGTAGTAGTAGTAGTAGTAGTAGAAGTAGTAGTAGTAGTAGTAGTAGTAGTAGTAGTAGTAGTACTAGTAGTACTAGTAGTACTAGTAGTAGTAGTAGTAGTAGAAGTAGTAGTGATATTATTATTATTATTATTATTATTATTATTATTGTTATAACTATTATTATTATTATTATTATTATTATCATTATTGTTATAATTATTATTATTATTATTATAATTATTATTATTATTATTGTTATTTTCATTATAAATAATATTAGTATTATGACTATTATTATTATTATTATTATTATATTACTTACCGCACTCTGTTTCATCCGAGTTGTCCAAGCAGTGAGGGATAGAATCACAGTAGAATGATATAGATATACATGATCCGTCACTGCACTCAAACTGGTCAGAAGTACAGCCTAAAATCGTGAGACAAGATTTTTCTTTAATATAAATCATGTTATTCAAAATAATCATAATTGAAAATATCCCCTTCCATCTAAAGGTAAGATAACCCATGGTACGAAAGGAGGCTTATGATAAACACATTGTCCGATTGTCAGTGGAATAAAATATATAGGCCCATATGCAATGAAATCAAAATTGTAATTATACAATTTGCTTGAACATTACTGAATACTATTTTGTAAAGTATGTATCAGCTTGTCTTTAAACACAAATTATTATTGAGTAGAAGATTCTCTCCATGACGGAAAATAATTAATCAATATATAAACATCGACTTTTCTTCCAGATTATATTTCAAGTTGAAATTTAAAAATTAAGGTAAAATTATAAATTGTTAAATTCAATTAATAAAATGAATAAAAAATAGAACAATAAATCATGGTGATAATAGAATAATGGAGTGCCCTTTATCATTACCTTGTTGACAATTTTCCTCATCATAAGCGTCCAGACAGTCGGCAGTTCCATCGCAAACGAAGACCTTACTGATACATTCTCCTGAAGAACATTGAAAATGTCCAGTTCTGCAGTTGCTGATTGAACCTACAGATAAAATAATGTTAAATGAGATTCAATCACAATGTATTGGAATGGATTTTGATAAATAATAACAACAGCATAATACGCATTGTGATTGATTAAAGTTGTATAACGTGCCATTAATGATTTTGATTTGATTGAAAGCCACCGACTGGCATGAAGGTGTCCTTGGAAAGATTAACTATGTGTATATAATCCAGTATACTAATATGTATTATAATACTTACCATGATGGCACTATTTAAATGGAATGGGTGGTACAAACACACACACACAAAAAAACAACAAACAAACAAACAAAAACAAAAAGAAAAAAGAAAAAAGGTTTTTACCTTTGGGTGGTAGAGTTGATGTTAGTTTTACTGGATGACCTATTAAGAAGAGAATGATTAACATTGAATATGTAATTATCAACAGTATTCTCTCACGTTTTTACAAACATTAGTAATTCGTCAAAATATTATGCATTTAATTATATGTAAGCAATTTTAAAACATTCATGCACTACCATAGGTTTGAATTACGGAATTACTTTATTTATTATGACTTTAATTTAAAGTATCCCTAATAAAAGTATGCCAAATTGCATACATATTAATTCTATTTTTCATTTTTTTTTATTTTTCAAATATTTTTTTTTATCATTTATGTATCAATATATCTATTTGGCTGAAAAGAAATAATTCATAAACTCCAAAAATTCAAATTTACTCTTGGGTAAGAAAAAAAAAATGTTCCGTTAAAGTTCCGTTAAAAAAGATTGCCTTATATTTGGTCTGATAGGGATACTATATCAAGTTTATCCGTATAAAGTTTCAGAGGATTTAACTTTACCAATTGGTCCGGCAGCTGATGTTTCACATATGAATTGTTTTGTTTCAGGAGATGCACATGCCACATCGTGCCAGAGATTTGTAGAAAGATCAGTGGATGTGGCTGAATCAAAGACTAGCATTGTACATGCTTCAAGAGAGCCTCCATCCGGTTGTCTGTCGCCTTCTGTAACCCTGTAAGACGTGCAAAAAAGGAGTAAATAGTTTATTCAAAGGGATCCGATCTTTGAAATGTGTGATGTAGAAAACAATATTCACTTTATTCTTTCCCTACAAAAGCATATTCGGTATTTTACTTTTAGGAGGCGGAGTCACAGATTACTTTTCCACTTTCACTTTTAGATAGCCGTCATAGGGGTTAAATTTAAAAGCCGTATTTGTTTAAAAACATTTCAATTCTATTTAGAATTCAGCTTGATCAAAAATTTAATATAGAGGAAATTCGTTCCATTCTAAGAATATAGTTTATACAATAACATTAAATTTTTGCCAACTTTAACTGTAAAATATACATTGACTAATTTATTTGTTAAAATCCTACCATACCTTCCTTTGTGCAACTTACCGTGGCGGTCTATACCAATCTGTGTAAGACATCGGTGTACCATCATTCCAGTGAAACACCCCATGTCTGTCTCTGCTTCCAAGACCTATTGCAAGGATAGAAAAAAGGGAATATTAAAAGTTCTGATATCATAAACCAGCAGGCAGCTTATTTATGATTCTTTACAAACGTTTATTTTTGACCTCTGGTATAAAGTTTGTACCAGAACTATTAGGCACTCCCCGATGGTTCAAAATTAGTACCTTAAACTTCCGTTTTAGACTCGTGCTGTCAATAGCGAATGCGAGCTAATGAGTGTGCACCATAGGTCTGGTACAAATTTTGCACTCGACGACATAATATGGTTCATTAATTTCACGCCAATACTTTCCTATATAGGTCTTTGTCTCAGTGCCTTCCCACTGCGATGATATCATGTAATGTAAGAAGATCATCTCATCTTCATCACGAATACTGACTAAATGACCCCCATGCTTTTCCTGACATATCAGTTCCGCCTCATTCCAAGTAAGTGCGTCCGGGTTAATAGAGAGCTGGTAGCAGGAGGCTTGAAAGACATCCCATCCGCTAGGACAAGTATAGTCTGTAACGAGAATTAATATATAATTTGATTTCTCTTTGGATTGAACAGAAAAATTATTACACAGGGGGAATAATCATTTCGTTAATAATCATTGTCTGATTTATCATCGACCTTTCCTTTTCGATCATCTTCTCAATATCACGATGAACTTCAGAACAAGTGAACTTAAAAGAAAAGCTTCTTATGCATGCTTTCACTCAAAAGTTTCATAACTGGAATTATTTAATGAAATTGAAATATCAAAGCTCCTTTAAAAGACACAATCAGATCTTTCCATTCCATAGATATCGCACCAAGTATGGAATGCGAAATAAGGCCTACATGCCGTTCAGTGGACAAAAAAAAAAAAAAAACATAGAGAAAGCAATAAAGTTTAAAATTCAGCGCCCTACTTTTTGTGATGTTGATGACGTCCGGAACGAGAGGAGATGTTTCATAAGCGGCTAAGAAACCGGAACCACTTCCAATACTATCTGAGTGGAACTTGATCGCCATCCGGTTCAAAGACGACAAGACCAGCCCTGAAGGCTTGATCCGATCACAAAACCGTCCTAAAACGTTCTGAGATGACGTGTCTATGATGATTACATAATCCTGATGGCATCCTTCATCTAATGATTTGACATTAAGCTCTACAAATTGAAAAATGATCCGAGTCCATGGTTTTGTGGCGATAGCCCAGGAGAGGTCAAGGTCAGGTGGATAGGGGTCGAAGTATCCTGGAGACATCACAAAGCCAGAACTTTCCAAACAGGAGAAATTCCCGTCGATTGCATCTTCAATTCGGTTGCTGCATCCGGGTTTATCTGGGTATCACGATAAATAAAGCTATAACATACTACAGATATCAGAGATTTTCCCCTGTGAACATTTACAAACATATTTATTTATAAATACACGGCAATATTTTGAAATCAAGTGGTACATATCTATAAAAATACATTTGTGCAACTAGCTCTGAAGAACAGCTGGGATATAGTTTTGGTAAAATTAAGTAACTCTGGTCTATATGAAAAAAAAAAACAAACACAGTGACCGTTACACCAAATTGTTACATGTTGACTCTTTGAGAAAATTTGAATTTGACAGTACAAAGATACGATTCTGAAATTGTCCTCTCCCTTAAGAGTTATATATCAAAAAGAACAATTTAATGAGCCCCGACCTTTTATATGATATGTTTATCGTCGTACTAAAAAAAAAAAAAAAAATCTATAATCTTTTTTAGATTTCATAATTGTTTTATCATACTTATAACCTTTCATTCTTTCTGATTTTTCAGATTAAGTAAGATTAGACCCAACTTAAAAAATAAAGCGAACATACCTACATAACCATAGGAAGTGGTGACGTTAGAAATCCCGGTCAGTAACCCTGATGATATCGTCACAAAAAGGTTAGACGATGACGAGACAAATACGGGTGGAATTTCGCTCAGATCGTACGTCAATTTTGTCTTACCAACCGTGTCACTGATCGTGAGAGCCCCGTCCAAGTTTTCAATGTTATCGACCGCATTCTTGAGGATGAGAAAAGTTTTAGACATTGTAGAAACTATATTTACAGCAAAAGAAAATTAGATCAGAAAATTATAATGACGTATCTTGACTCAGCTCCTAAAATATAATATATATTATGAAGAGTTTCATTTCAAAAGAGCCTAATACACTCTTATAACTTTAAAGGAAATGCCATTTGTTTACCAGATTTTGTACAGGCGTCTATGGAAAAGGAAAAATACAAAATGTATTTTTCTACACTTGCAATCAACAATTAAGAATATCATTTTGTTCAAAGACGGGTACGTACCTGAACAATGGCCTGATATCAATAACTCAATTTTCATTGATTTAGTCCCTTTTTGAATGAAACTCTTCAAATACTAAAATGGTGAAATCCATCATGGGTGTTCATAAACAAAATCGTTTCAAATAGTTTCTTTTACCTATGAAATACCACAAAACATATCTTCAAGCATTGTATAAATGCATTCATTTATTTACAATTTTAAAAACATATCCCTAATCGAAAGTTAACAGAACATGTGACTATTTAATATCATACTTTGTAGCATGATTTTTTGTATTACCTGGAATCCGTGAAATAGGAGCACCACATATTGGTCTGCTGGCAAGCTAATTTCTTGTTGGCATATAGCACGAGAAGGAAATGTTGTTTGGTCCACGAATATTTCTTTCTTTACCTCAGACGAAAGATATGCCGATGAACAGTTCTTCTCACAGAATGGCGAGGTGCACTCTGTCAAAAATATTTTCGAAAAATAAAAATAAATATCTTTGTACTTTAAAATAATCATTACAAGCTACAAGTTGTCTTTTCACAGTTTGTTACCATTTTGAACGCTCCGATCTCTAAATAATGGAAGATAAATGGTTATCCATCCGAATATCAAAAAGGGAAAAAAACTGGTGATCGACAAAACACGTCAAAGAACAAATGCCCCAAAAATATTCAGTTACTATTTATTTACCCGAGATAAACTGCCCTTGACTTAGGTCGTTCTTGAATTTACATACTCAATTCCCCATTTTGAGTAAGGCATAAAATGTTATTGTTAAATCAAAATTAGACCGTTTTCGACACATGCCAAGAGAACTGATTACTAATAAATAATAATTGTAAAACGCTTACAGATGAAATTGTTTTATATTAGGCGCTATGTAAGAAGCTATTATTATAATTATTATTATTATTAGTTGATCATTTTTCAATTGTAGCAATAACATCTTACCAACACTATGACATCCCAACAGCTCGAGTCGGAAACACAATGTGTCATTCCATTCCGTTGGAAGTATCGTAACTTGTGAGGTTCGGAGACTGCTCTGTAGAGATACTTTACACATCGAATACTCACAATCAGAAATATTCTGTCAGAAAATACAAATAAAAACGAAACTGGAATGCCCAATATATAGAACTATATAATATTTAATTCAATTTGCTCCAATAATATAATGCAAAAGCAAACAAGACTACCAGTAAAATATGGACGAAGAAACAACTAGGATAGAGAGGTGAAAACACCATATCAATTCTAGTTGTAAACTTAAGGGGAAGAGGGCGCTATCACTCTACGCAAAGCGAACGCGGCCATAGACTTTTTGTATTTTGCACAGTTTTTTTCACTTTGTTTTCTTGATTATGGCGAGCAACTACCTTTTCAAAGAAATGATCAACTTGAATAAATACGCTAAGAGTCTGAATTTTTCAAAAATAGGAATAACTTATTGCAAAGGGAAAAAAAAAGTCCTGTCACTTGTGTCAATTTGAAATCCTAATAAGATCAAATTCCTGTACAATATGGCCAATTTTGCTCTCAAAATAGCTCATACGCTGCATAGTCATCTTCCTCGATTACGCACAATTATATTACACCTTAATGATCAAGCAGTTTTTAAAAGCTTGAATTCTCAGCTTTCCAAATATGGTACATTCATTTCGATTGGTTAAAAAAAAAGTCCTGTCACTTTGAACATTATCACAAACGAATCTTTACTCGATGGGTCAATATTTCTGCATATCACATGCATATCGCATGTGGACGGCGTCTTCGCAAGATGTGACAAGATCACTATTTATATCAATAATCGTTAGGAACATCAATCTATGTGAAATAAAGATTCTGATTACAACGTTAGCACAATGGTGTTATAGCCTTGCCAAAATGTCTTTTTACCCAATCTGGTCTGAAGCATCTACCTACGAAAACTATGATAAAAGTTCAATTATTTATTTCATGTCCATGACTAATTTCCTCGAACGGATCGACTGACAATGCCATTTTACCGACAGGGAAGTTTTCTTAGGCGAGTTTTTGTACGCTAAGTATAAATAATTGCATGCAGTTGTCAATCGGTCGCTTCCCGCCGTTAGCGCGGGTTTTGTTGACCGTATAAATTTCTGCGCCGCTCAGCTGCATGTATTTCCACTAAAGTGATGAATGTAATGTTGCGTTTCCCCTCCTCAAATAATGGACTCGTCTTTATGTTAAGATTTAATGTCATACGTTAGGTTTACATTTCACGTGGAGTAGAATTGATATGTACATTCTCACACACGCACGCACACACCCTCACACAAACACAAACACACACATACACACACACACACACACACACACACACCCACTAAAACACATACACCTACACACACATACACAAACACATCCACATTTACATGACTGGTAAACATAATTATACTCGCTTCCTACACATCTATAAATTTGACAAACCGAAAAAAACCCGAACCAAAATGGTAATCGTGTCATTAGGCTTCTGCTAGGAATCGAAGAAGTATTTGAATAAAAGCACTCACAAATTGATAAGTGTACGACGATCCATTTGAAATGGTTGTTAGGTTAAAGGAGTGGAGACGTGAACTACGACACTGCTGGATGATTACGTCACGAACTATAGTGCTACTATCAAGGAGGACTTCAACGCCATCGTGATAGCTCAGAGGACGCCCTCTCCAACCTGTCTCGGGTCTGTGTTCGTAGGGAAGGAGTCTCAGATCTTCCAAATACATTTCTGATTGGTTTAAACCTAGCGGTATCTGTGCTAAGGGCAGGATACCCGAGGCCAACCCTAGGTCAAAATGGCAACCTGAGCATAGGGGAGCAGAGGATATGGCAAACAATAGATATTTAGATTTTATATATTTATTCGTACTTAGCCAAGTAATACGCAAGTCAACTATACATCGCAATGTTTTAAACATTACAACAGATTTTTCACGATTTTGCTTTGTTTTCTTGTTGATTTTTATTAGTGTTTTTTTTTTACTGCAGTGCTTAGACATGCACCGACTAGACTCATCTATGCTTCGCCAAAATAGTAAACGTGTAATAAATATGATGTGATTATCAGTCAAGGTGGTTATAAACGGTCATTTAATTCTCAACTTTGTTATATTATCATTTGCATACGCGTAAAGTAAGTTGTAGGACCTCTGGTGATTCCAATAAAGACGGGTGTTCAAACATTGGTGTCTTTAAAGTAGAAAAATGACTGTCTTCTCACCACTTTGACATCCAAGAACTTCAAAACGCAGGGATATTAGATGAGGGTCTTTGCTCCTTGGAGTGATACCAATGTAAATTGACAATCTAGGCCGTAAAAGCAATATCAGCGACACCAACTCCGGGTTCCATTTCCCCTCTATGATCTGTATAGAAAAAATAAGCACATACAATTCGCCACATTGAAAATTGGTTCTTCATATAATTGTTACCTATGAGTTATATAGGAAGTTAAATTGGAATCTCTGCTGGGCGCCACTGGCTCTATGGACGGAAAGTAATTCCAGGTAACTGTCACATTCGTCCATAATATGATGGAAAAGGAGTAAATAATAGATACAATGCCATTTAATTAGGTGCAATCAAGAACGAAAGGAGGATTGAGGCAATAAAATTAAAATGTTTTACGTTTTGGGAATGTTTCTAGTTCAAGCAAAAGCAACTTACCTCTTTACTGTCATCCTCGAAAGTCACCAGAATTGACTCGAGCCATGTGCCTACGCTCTCTTGTCCTCCCTGGATAATCATTCCAGTGATGTAATGAGCTTGACCAAAAT
>CALNVZ010000674.1:32225537-32251760 GCA_940671915.1 Paracentrotus lividus
CATCCCGTCGTTATCGTTTGGAAATCGCAGGTCCAGGAATCTGCAGCGAATAACGAACCCTTTAGGAGCGCTCACCACCCATACCGATGAGAAGGAGTCCGGGTAAAGGCCGGGATAATTTGGCGATGTTACATGGACAGTTCCTCCGGCAGGGATGTGCGTTGGGACCAAATCATCTATGACACAGATATAGTGGTTGCTTTGGGGGTAAGTATATTGTACTGAACTGACGTCATCGGTCGAATAATATATTTTGTCTATCATTAATCATAAATCATAATTTTTTCAGACGAATTTTATAATTAAGATAATGCAAACATGTTGAGAAAAACACACAATTTATATATATTTTTTTACAATGTCAAATATCGGGAAATTTTAAAAAACCTAGTTCAAAACAAAGCTATGAAATTCCAGTAGTCATTGAGGTGAATGTCCTTAGCGTTACAGGTCCCAAATTAAAATTCTAAGACTGCCAATTAGACTAATGGGTAGTCTTAGAATTGAAATTTAATTAAGTCATTTAAAGAAAGCAAAACTTACCAGGTTGAATCTCTATTGCAGTTACGTTGATAAGGAAAGTACCATTCAGATTGTCTGAATACGTCGCAAAGACAATAGTCATACGATTTCTAGGCGAAACCATGTCGTCAAGAAGTTTTTCTCCGACATATTCGAAGAAATACTGATCAAGATTATGGTGAATAAGTCCATTGAATACTGCAAACACCTCTAGAGTGACTAAATCGAATTCTATGAACTGTATGCGGATGACCGTGTTTTCAGGGGATTCAATTCCCCATCTTTCCCCGCCGAACTGGCGGCTGGTATATGCCGTACCAGTGGTCGGGTAGAACGTGGTTGATTCGCCCAGTGAAAGTCGGATGTTTGCTGTTAGTGGAAAACATACAAATATATTTTGTTATCGTTTTTGGTTTGTTTGTTTTTGTTTTTGTTTTTGCTTTGTTTTGTTGAAAATACAAAGCATTCCAAAAGATTTTTTGCCTGTTTCAAATTGAATGAATTTTGAAAACAAATATTCACATGAACAAGTCAAGTAGGCTTATTTGTTGTAAACAGACGTACATAAGTACATAAATATTGCACAACGGCGTTTTCTCCATTCTATAATGTGGTTTAAATAGGGTAAACGGTGTGCACATGAATCGCAGAGTTGGTGGCTTCAACTCCAACCCCATTCCTTTTTTCTCTTCTTTTTCCCCCCATTTTGGCATTTTCATTCCCCCTCCCTCCTTGTAAAGACCACAAATAAATCATGTAATAGACATGACAGAGTAATCGGCAAGAGTGCTTCTAACGACAGCCACCCCAAAATTAGGTCGAGGTCTATAGGCCTATTGGCTGAGGTTGAGGATTGGAACTAGGATTAGGATTAGTTTTAGGATTATGGTTAGGGTATGGGTGTAGGATAAGGATTAGGAGATCCATTATTCACAGGAAGGTATTATGTATTACTGGCTAATGCGGCAGTCACATGTACACAACGCCCCTGATAGCAGAGTGACGTCTTAAAGACGTCTTAAAGACATCACGTCAGACGTCTTAAAGACGTCAGGAAAGACATCTTTATGACGTAAATTTGCACCCACACGTTTGACGTTTAAAGACATCGTATTTTACGTCATTATTACGTCTAAAAAAGACATCTTTATGACGTAAAAATACGACGTCTTTAAGACGTCAAACGCGGGTGCAAATTTACGTCAAAATTTTTTTTTCTGACGTCTTTAAGACGTCACTGTGGCTATCAGGGATGTTGACATTAATACTGAGTCCTATCCTATCCTATCCTAACCTATCCTAATATTATACCTATGCTGTCCTACACAAAGGCCCTATTATACTGGCAGTTTGTCCGCCCCGGTCCTGCTATATAAAGTGCTACAGACAAATGTTTGAAGAAAGACAGTTACTTATTATTAAATTACAATTTTGTTAATGAAATATGAAGAATTGTCATTATGAAGCACCTTGAAATTGTGTTATACATAAAATGATAATAATTAAAAACAATTTTGATTATGTCAATAAGCCGAATGCCGGTTACGTGGCTTAAAATTGTATATTTCTATTCATTTTCCCCCTTTTTTTCAAATTCAGAATACTGCTTATGAATATTCATGACCAACAGAAACATTGTATTTTGGTCCAAATGAAAGCAAAAAGTTGTCTTATAGACGTTTTAAAGACGTCTTAAAGATGTCGTATTTTGGTCAAAAAATGACAAGGAAAGTGATCTTATAAACGTCGTAAAGACGTCTTAAAGATATCATATTTGTGTAGAAAAATAGACAAAAAAGTTGTCTTATAGACGTTTTAAAGACGTCTTAAAGATGTCGTATTTTGGTCAAAAAATGACAAGAAAAGTGGTCTTATAGACGTCGTAAAGACATCAAAAATTTGTCTTATAGACGTTTAAAGACGTCTTAAAGATGTCGTATTTTGGTCAAAAATGACAAGGAAAGTGATCTTATAAACGTCGTAAAGACGTCTTAAAGATATCATATTTGGGTAGAAAAATAGACAAAAAGTGTCTTATAGACGTTTTAAAGACGTCTTAAAGATGTCGTATTTTGGTCAAAAATGACAAGAAAAGTGGTCTTATAGACGTCGTAAAGACATCAAAAAGTTGTCTTATAGACGTTTTAAAGACGTCTTAAAGATGTCGTATTTGGTCAAAAAATGACAAGAAAAGTGGTCTTATAGACGTCGTAAAGACATCAAAAGACGTCATATTACTGTCATAATTTTTTGCTCCAAAAATAGAAAATTCACGTCTTTGAAAGTCATTACCAAGAAGACATAATCACATCGCATAGAAACATGTAAAGATATTAAATATCAGATTCTATTAATCGTTTGGAAGACGTCTTAGAATCGTAAAGATGTCGTGTTTACGACGGTATGACGAGTTGACCAGTTTTGACCAGTTTAAGACGTCTTTAAGACGTCAGTCTGCTATCAGGGGCAAGACCATCGCGTTGAAATTTGTGAAAAGTGCCCACAACGCTCACACAGAGCGTATATATATAACAGGAAGTATACACCAAATATTGAAATACGCACACGGCAACGAATGTACGAAGCGTGCTCGACGAATGAATAACGCACATCCAGCACAAACTGCGCGTTGGCCATGCGTCGTACATGTGACTGCGCTATAAAGGGGAAGTCATTCCGAGTATTTATTCTCACGTGTGACTATACTGATTTCTATCTGGTAGCCAGCACCGTTGTTCTTGTAATCACTCACAAACATCACCCACATGTGACGGGTTTGTGATTCAACGCTGGTCCGTCTTTTGGCTAGGTCTCCAGTGAAGGTGTCAAGAATGGTGTCTTTCTTTCCAACATCTGTTCCTTCCCCAACGAACAAAACATCACGCCTGTAATGTGAATAGACCAGTTTACTTATTCTATGCATGCATTTTATTCAAAGGTTGTTACAGTCACACAGACACTTGAGGTACGTCCGGCGTTGCGTACGTCCAAAAAGGTATTTTTTTCTGTGGAAATATGCTTTGTTAAAAATGTATCCGCAGCGGACGCAACTAAACGTAAGTGTTTGTGTGACTGTAGCATAAAAGCTTGCCCGAGGCTTGCCCGAAATAGCAACAATCAGTGTATGCAAATTGGATTTATTCTTTAATGTCTTGGTTGTTTGAATACCTAGTAACTATGTCACAAAGAAAGTAACATCAGCCTTCCCCCTCCCTATTGAGGCCAATAGATCTTGATTTGCGGACTATAAATTTTTTAAATCGAATATCTGCCCCCCCCCCCGACCAAGAAGTCTTGTATCTGCCCCTTGTGCATTAATATGAAAATCGTTGCAATTGGCAAAATAAAATTAAGGGCTGGCTGGATTACACCTATATTAAAAAAATATATATATAATGATAATTTCTCCAACTCGTTGTCAAGTTATACCCTCTTCAACGTTAAAAACCGGCAAGCGAATTATGCATCATTAACGTTATAATGTCTGGTTATCGTTATTGCTACACCATTTGTTGGTACACTGTGGTGTAATTAACCAGCCCTTAATAACATGCCGGGAGGGGATACTTTGCCTGTTTTCCGTTTCGAGGAGCAACACTTGAAGGACCACATATGATCCATCGGGAGCCTCAAAGGTGTACGAAATCAGCGAGTTCACAGGGTAGCTCTGTGGATGACCTAAAGACGATATCGTAAACGCTTGGTCGTCTTTTGACTGGAAATCCAGTGCAGAAATGTCCATTTTCGTCTCTGTTTTGGGAGAGTCAGAAAAATAAACGACATCGCTGTATTATTTTGAATGGATGAACAACCTAACTGCACTGCTGTAAATAACATGGTGTATAGGCCGGTGATTAAAAATTCTTACATAATTTTAAATTGTACAAATAATGAAGTATATGCAAATCCAGGATCTGCACCTGTTTGACCGACATAGCAACAACTAGTGAAAACCGGAGTTAAGACATTTTATTCAACATATTGTTTGAATTCCTCATTGCTATAATTTTAAGGTCAGTGAATATATCATAAAACCGGCCTATTCACGTGTGTTCACATTGTCGACAAAGTCAAAACGTTTGAGTGTAATAGTGTGAACATGATTTCACGCTGTAGTGTGGTTCAGTGTACACGTAGATGACATAGGGATGTTCTATTTTATACAGTTCAAATCTCCTTAACAATGTTGAGAAATGATTTACACTGTTAAAATGCTCTCATAAAAAGTACAAAGATGATGTCACGCTGTGTTGTTTTTAGTCTTGAAATTAATTAAAGCAATTTCACATGTAATCTTTTTTTAATTATCATGTTCAATAACCGAATTAGATACATACTACAAAAAAAAACCAATTCGGACTTATGGCAAAATAGCCCAAACTTTCTTTTATATTACTTGTTAGTGCACAATATAATGATTAAAAAAAAAAAATCAGATATCGGTTACATCAGATGATACGTTGCAGTAGCTGCATCTGCCCCCCCACCCTCTTCATGTGAAAAAAGGGGACCCAGCCTAACGAATTATATCGTCGGTCGCAGTATTATATCGGCGATATAATATATCCCCCCTCCTCTTCTCCCCGACATCGGGAGATCGGGTATGTGCTAATGATCTTTACATAGGTACAATACCCATTAATATTTCAGGTTATGTAGGTCTTTTACATGTAGGTAAATTAGTATAGATGAATGAATCAATTAACGTATCGTTGCTCATACGCTGGGAGTTCATTACCTCTGCTTGGATATAAGTGTCACTTTACTTAATAATTATGTTTGATCCAGGGTATCAGAGATAAATACCAAACTGTAAGTGATATTGGATGGAATACTTGGTTTTGCATTCATGTATGGATGTTCTTTTGCAAAAGGAAGAAAGGGCGAGTATTTGATCCGTAATATGAACACTATAAAAGCTAGGTTGGCAAACAGCAAACTATCAATTTGCAGAACTAAACGCAAGGTTTTAATAAAATGTTATTAACAGTGCCCTGTTACGCAAAAACTTACGATTGATAAAAAGTTACGATTGACTTTTTTTCTCGGTAGCCTCATTTGGAAACTAGTTACAGTCATGGACTAGGATTTGAATATGATGAAGAATAGGGTTAGGGCTAGGGTTAGGGTTAAGATCATCAACTTTGGAGCATCCTGTCCATGATGAGGCTATCGAGAAAAAAATAAATCGTAACTTTTTATCAATCGTAAGTCTTTGTGCTACACCCCACAGGTTTTGTGTAAGTATAGAAAATGGAATGATACAACTCATCGTACCATACTGTCCCTTTTTGAATAAATTTATGACGCCACTAATATCAAATCTTATGTGCCGTTAATGGCAACATGTTTGATTTTCAAAATTAGGGGATTGAGTTTTATTTTTATTTTTATTTATTTTTTTTTTAAATTTCCTTTAAGTTGATTTTACTTCCTCCATTTATTCTGTCATAGGAAATGGCTCAGATCAATAAAAGACTGTATAAAGATAGAGTGGAATTTAAGCCCAATTTGTTTTTAAAAAAATAGTTTCTTGAATTAACAAAAAAACTAACCCTAAACATGTTTATCGTAACCGCAATTACGTCACCAAATAAAAATAGACCCATTTGGGACTTAAGTATTGCGCCCACTTATAATATTTTTAAATCAAAAGTAAATAATCTGATTGTTATTTGTGGTTTTACCTTTCATACTGATGTGAAGCACAAACCCTGCATCGCCAATTGCAGAATCAGAAACAAACTCCATCCATGCTGTCCTGTGTCTAGTGTTAATCTCAGTAGGTAGGGTGTTACCACTGAGTGTTATCAGCCGACTCTCCTCTAAACTCGAATCATTACCAAAGCCGATCTTTAAATAATCATACCCAGGTTCAAGGTCGAAAGCACCGAAATTCAAAATGGCGCTGTTGCCATGTGCAACATCAATGAGCCAGGTTATATGAATATTGTTGGGATATTTGTCTGGGTTTCCTGGAGTAGTTACGATCACCGATTGATTGCTGGACAAACTGATCTGATGAACAGTAGGCTTCTCAACATCTGCGTATTCAAAATAAAATTATAAATTGAAATAAAATTATTCTTGTATAATATATAGTTATCAATATGTTTTTAATTTATGTTCTCATGTATATAATGTATGTATTTATGTATTTATGGATCACGTGTATAATGTTTATACCGTGTATCGTTTTTTATGAGTGGAATAAACTTGAACCAATTAGAACTGGTCTTTCCACAAAAAAAAAATTATGTGGGAATGGGAGAACATTTTTGGCAACTTAATAGATTTATTAACAAGACACGGTATTGGATATCTAACTAAAAACTTACACAAGGAGAGCATATTTCAAGGAACTTACGTTAAAACCTTTTGTAATTTAATTGCTCATGATATTTTAAGTATCATTCCTTTATTCTTTAAATAATCATGAATCTTGTGAACCATATGCATTTTGTAACTTCAAATGGGAGCCTTTTTACTTTTTTTTCCCTCAGGTGCGCGGGTCCCCCTCCCCTGCTGATCACCTTGTTATCATAGTTGTCAGTTGGCTGAGAGCTATCTCGCTTCAGTTTTATATTATTACAACGAATTCATTTCCATCATTCCGGTGTAGATAAATGCATTGCGCCTATTAAAACTGGTAGTGAAATTTACGTAATTGAAAAATTAAATAATACAATTTAGATTATTGTCTATAATTACATTATGCTATCATTATTACCAAAATAACGGTGATGTCCACTTACGATATTCACAGTTTCCGTTTTTCCTACTATATTTCATGGGCAAGGTCGGAATATTTTCTGTGTAACGCATTATTATATATTTGTCGACACGACACTCCTGCATGAAACCATTTACTATAAATATTCTATACAACAATATTCCCATTTAATAAAACTCTTTCAAGTTTGCTGCCACCTTTCCTGATTTTAATTCTAATATTGAAATACAAAAACCAGTAGTGGCTAGTTGTCCAGGTTCTCTTCAACCTTAGAGGTCTAATTCTTTTCATTTTGACGTTTAGATATTTAGAAAAACATGCAAATGGGAGCCAACACCAACACCATTAGTCAAAATAGCCCACTTATTTATTTCTGATATATAATGAAAAAATTATATTTTACCGTCGTGTTTTCCGAAAATTTCAATTGCTGAATTATTGTAAAGGAAGGGTACGACTTGTTTTCCATCCAAAGGGGCATCACTTCTTATCCATCCATTTTCTTTTTCATTTTCGAAGTGTTTTCCGTTTTTAAAATGTCTTATTTACGAATAAAAGTTTTCTTGGTTACGAACATTACGAATTATCCCTTTTAAGGAAATCAAAGGGAAAATAAGCATAACTTGATAACGTGTCGCTTTAGCTTTTGTAGGAATAAACACGCACACCCCACTACCCACGCGCACACTTTCGCATACTGGCGTATACGGATAGAAGGGAGAGTGGATGAAACCATGAAGTTTCATCATAAATAAAAGAACATGGAAAAGGAGCATAACCTGTAACTTCAGCTTGTGCAAGCTCTTACTCATCCTCATTCCAACGCACATACAGGCCTACGTATAAGAGAGAAAGCGACAGGTAATGAAGTTTCCGTGAAAAGAAAAATAAAAGGGAATAGAAGAACAAATTTTAACTTTACACACACACACACACACACACCCACACACACACACACACACACACACATACACACACACACACACACACACAAACACACACACACATAGACACCCACCCTCACTGTCTCACTCTCCCTTTCCTTCGCGCACACACACACCCTCGCACATACCCTCACCCGCAATAGGCCTATGCAACATTGCTAAAATACGTGCATTTTCCTATTTTACAAATCTTATTATGTTGTTAAAGTTCATTCATAACCAGTATGCAGTCTACAGTTTTGGTATATCCTGAAAGCGAAGACATGTCTCTTTTCGTTCACGAGAGAAGTCATTTCTGATACATGAGGGGAGACAAAAGAACAAAGGCTAACAAAATTGGGGAGATGGGGATTATCAGTGAAGAAAATCTTGAAACCTGTTTCAAATTTCTCCCAAAAGAGTTTTTTAGAAAAGAGCAAATTCCTAGTTCGTTTCTACCTTTTTGCAAATAATAATCGCCAAAATTTACCAGTACAATGGCATATAGTACAAAAACCACGCACAGAGAAGATTCCCCCCCCCCCCGCGCTGTTGCTAAGGAGGATGCGGTCCAAAACCAGAGGTTTGTAATAATTCAGCAAAATATGAGAAAAGTGCGAAAAAAAATGGTTTGCTGAAGTAAATTCTAATATATTTACTATGAAAAAGGAAGGCTATAATTTCATAAATTAGGTGGAAAAAGTTGCATTTAACCGTTTTTGCAATACAAGACGTAATTTTTCTTGGCAGTGGCAGATATATTTCCATTTTCTCCTCGTGTTTGTACTTTGCTCGGCACTATACCTTTTGACGATAAGTCATTTTGCAAAAAGGTATAATATATATTACATCATTAAACAATTTATGGAGTATTGTGAAATATAAAAACATATAAAAACACTTGTAAAATAGAAAAATGCAAGTATGGTCAGCTGTGTTGCAATACTTGTAGCGGTTGAGGGTATGCCTACGCATACTCTAAAAATTGGAAGGTTAAACTGACACCATTCTTGGACAATTTGGTGGGTTTTAAAACAGGTGTGACCCACAACTGAACCAAGAATTATACCCATAATGGGGTAATATGGTGAGAAAATGTTAGAGTGCAATTCTGCGCCTAAGTGCAGGCAGGCGCTCCAACATGCTGCCCATGCCCACCTCCTTACACTTATGCTACAGTCACACAGACACTTACGTATAGATACGTCCGGTTGCGTCCAAATATTATTTCATCTTCTATTCTATCATTTCTTATGTATTTCTTTGTTTTACTGGATGAACGAAATTATCAATATTTCCACTGCTGACTATGACGGGTAGGCATCACTGGGGATACGCAGAAAAGAAAATAATTTTTGGACGCATCGGGACGTAACTATACGCAAGTGTCTGTGTGACTGTAGCATTACATAATTGAGGCCACCGCACACCATACGACTTGCGACTGACCGACTTTGGATGTGAAATAACTAAGCGCGTATACTTTGCAATGCGCTTAGTTATTTCCGATCCAAAGTCGGTCAGACGCAAGTTGTAAGTCGTATGGTGTGCGGTGGCCTTAATGCTACAGTCACACAGACACTTACGTATAGATACGTCCCGATGCGTCCAAAAATTATTTTCTTTTCTGCGGATCCCCAGTGATGCCTACCCGTCATAGTCAGCAGTGGAAATATTGATAATTTCGTTCATCCAGTAAAACAAAGAAATACATAAGAAATGATAGAATAGAAGATGAAATAATATTTGGACGCAACCGGACGTATCTATACGTAAGTGTCTGTTTGACTGTAGCATTACAATCGTGGGAGATGGAGATCAATACGTACAGTGCGTATCAAAAATTGAAATGTTTACCAAAAATTCTTAGCTTTACATTTTAGTATTATAATTTAAAATTTGAAATTAACTGTATTGTAAAATTCATTTTTATTTGATTTAATAATTAATGATCTTGTTGTTTAAAGCTTAAACAATACTGTTTATATTTTAAACAACTTTCTCCAAACAAATACCATTAAACAACATATTTAAACTTTTAAACAACCTAAGTGTTAAAAGTCTAAACAACTATAGGTTGTTTAATTTCTCAACAATGCTGTGCGATTTAACAATCTGTTGTTTAATGGTATTTGTTTAAAGAAAATTGTTTGAAATGTTTAACAAGCAGTCGTTTAAGATTTTAAATAACTTGTTTATTTTTTTTTCTTCTAACAGTGTACATTTTCTTGCTGTTTAGATATTGCATTATATCGTATTTATGTTTATCTTTGCTCTCATAGTTATCTGATGTGTGGATCATACGACCCGATCGAGCCTGATATTCAGCGAGCTTTCTTCAGGGTCAATGAATGCAATTAATCCGGGATTGGAATCAATCAAAATATGTTGTCAACAAGTTCATCGATGTTAAATTAGAGGTCCATTATAAAATGTGATGATGGTTTGATGAACTGACATTTAGTATAATTAGACATATATCAGCTCCTGACTACTAAGATTAAAATCAATTTATAATATCATAATGATAACAATTTTTTTTTAGTGTCAATTATTGCCCGTGACAGACATCTAAAAAAACATTTTTTTAAAGCTTCGTCAAGCATCAACTTCCACTCACCCTCTCAAGCTCCCCTTTCTTACCACGCACTGCAGCAGCTCTGTTCACTTAATTATACATGTATTATTACCAACAACATATTGCGTCATAAAACATTTTTTAGTGTCAATTATCGCTCGTGACAGACATCTTAAAAAAACTTTTTTTTTCAATGCCATTTTGCCAATTTACCATTTTGTCTGATTCCCATTTCTTCTACCGTCTATTTCCTCTAATGTCCACTTGGTCTAACACCTCTTAATCAATTCTTTTAACGAACTGGTAATAAGCCTATTCCAAATATTAATTTGGAAGATAAAAAAACTCCAAATTTTATTGTCCGAATCGGATATTCTTTTTGCCCTTGTCCGAGGGCTTGGCAGCCGCTGAGCAGCGCCAGATGGACTTGCTCTATCCCCCTCTTGTTCAACGCCAAACAGGGAAGCAACAACTACCATTTTTAACGTCTTTGGTATGACGCGGCCGGGGATCGAACCCACAACCTCCCGATTATGAGGCAGACGCTCTATCCATTGAGCCAACACATCGGATAGACAAATGCATTTAGACAATTTGGATTTTAGAAGGATTGGGAATCAGAACAAGTGGCCATTAGACCTAGTGGAAATTAGTCCACTATATGTCAGATAATTGGACCAACAGCTGTTAGACCAAGTGGATATAAACCATTTTAAAGAGCAAATTACGGTTAATGTTGTCATGCTGTTATTTAGGTTAATCATCTGTGATTCGCCATTACAGCTGACACATACTAAAAAGCAAATGAATAATACTTTTGGTGGTAAAACTTGCGTTTACAATATTCATGGCTTCGATATGTTTTCATAGGACTCATGACATCCAATCGCAAAATATTTCGTTGAGCTATGATGATCGGTTTATAAAACATCGTAGAGTCTTTAATACATAAATGAATTTAAAGACAGGTGACTTTACATTATTACACATTAAAGTTGCTTTAAAAAAGATGACTATCAACGATATGTTAAAGCATTGAGTCAAAAATTATTTATCTTGTCTATAGAGTCTTAAGTCAGTTTAAACGAAATGTGATCAATGCCAAAAAAAAAAAGGAAGAAAAGAAAAAATTGATTGGAGTAGTGTAGGCCTGTTTAAAATAATTTGCGTTAAAATTAATGTTTGCGCAAGTCTAACAAAAAGAATGATAACAATGATTATAGTACGACCTTCAATGATTTATGCACACGATCAAAATGCGAAATGGACTACCGTTTGTTTGATAATTGCAAGACAATAAATCCATGAACGTAATATCTATTTTGATTGATTATTAAAAGTATGATTTCATGCGTATTGCGATTCGATTTAAAAATGGGTTATCGGGTATAATGTATGGTAATATATAAATAAAAAAAGAAAGTTATGAGCGAAAGAAAAAAAAATTATTTAATGTTCTCAACCGAGTGATAAAAAACACGAAAACTAAACAAAATTATTATACTTCTATCGCATTTTCGGTACAATTTTTGTGTGGTATGTGTTTACGCTTGGATGAATATTGCGAATTGTTTGCGAAATATATTATTATTTTAATAATAATGATAATAATACATTTTAAAAAAGGTAAAAGAAATCGAATTGATAATAATAACTACTAATGATTATTACTAAATCTATTTTTTATTCATTTAACGTTATGTTCAAAAAGTCTAATAAGTTGACAATTTAAAAGTGCATTCAATTACATACACTGTAATAACAACTTATTTCAAAGAATTAAAAAAGACGAACGAATTTTTAGAATTTTTAGAATTATGTTCATTTTATTTCTTGACAATCATGAAGATTTTTTCGTCTGTCTCCCTTCTTCTTTTCAGTGAACAATCATTTTCGCCCTCACCTTTCCTATGATCGTTTTTCCATCAATTAACCTGAATATTTGGGTAGCAAAAATAATTGATATTGATAATCAAACTAATTGCATTTACAATTTACAATGATCTTATCACATTACTATAATGGTAACGATTCACATTTCTACTACATTACAACATTATGTGCCGAAAATTTGTCCCACGGTCAATCCTTACACTTATCAAATGTCAACATCAGCACTGGAAACCATACTTCGTCGCGTTTTAATTTCATTTTTAAAATTAAAAAAAATATATATAGATTGGCAGAGAAAGGTAAAAAGACAGATGCCCATTTTTTTTATTTAAAGAAGTGCTTTATTGAAGAAAAAATATGATGAAGGATTTAATAATCTTTATAATCATTATAACCATTTGTAGCTTGATCAGAGCTTTATACACTGTTAGAAATTTTCTCCTTAAAAAAACACAGAAAAGTTCTTGCAGCAGGGCTTCAAGAACACCTGTAATCTTACTGCACAACTTTTATTACAGGAAATTTGTAAAAAAATTCATACCCCATATTCCAATTTTCTGTAATTTTACTGCAAACTGTGCAGTAAGATTACAAGTGTTCTTGAAGCCCTGCTGCAAGAACTTTTCTGTTTTTTTGAACAGTGTACAAGAAAGGAACTTCCTTATAAAAGTTTGTACTTTTACATATTTTGTACCCTATTTTTGTTTAATTTATCGTATTAGTGTCTATATCTACATTTTTTTATTTTTCGTGATTGCGTCAACCATGAAAAAAGGGGAAGGGTGTTACTCTAAGACAAATAAAATCCTTTCAATGATGGCACTGTCCTGAAGTGACCCTTTATATCCAGGTGGTGTTTTTAATCACTCTGGCTGCGTCTAATTGGTATTAGTCAAGGCAATAGTGTGTACCATAAATTCCTATGGGCTAATTTCATAATTAAGAAGAAATACTGGACACTCCACGTGCTCTGGTTTAACCCTTGGTAATTAACTATGGAGGCGAAAAAATGTGCACATTAAGTAAACAAGTTAATTTTGATATAAAAATCACCTTGTTTGTAAAAGTCGCAACGGATTGAAATATGTTACCCTTTTCTTTTGTTCCGTTGATTTTTTCTTCTTAAAATATTTAGGGGAGATAAGTGACCTTTAGATTTTATGTACAAAATGATGTATGGGTAATCTCCGTTTACTATATTTTGCAATCTTGTTTAGTTTCTTGTATTTAGACCCCTTGATTGTGAAATGGGTTAGACATGACAAGGAAATAGTGATAAAGTAACATGTTGACATTGTTTTTCTTTTTATTTGAACGGTTACATTTTCCTTCTCTAGATGCATCGATTGCCTATTTGTTTTGTTTTTGTTTTTTTTGCTCTATATCCTCATGTAAGCTTCAATAGTTCTTATTAGTATGCATTCAAAGCGAATGTCATTTTGTTCGAAATGCATGTTATTAACGGCATTATATTTCATCAACAAAATATATGATATACAAATTGTCTTTCCACTTTTCTCTTTTTTCACTAAAAAAAGGGGATTTTAATCAACTTATTTCCAACAATCGAAAGTAGGCCAAATTGCATTTTCTTTCTCCTTCCGTATTTTATATTTTGGTTTGTTTTTTTTTTTTTTTTTCATGGGAACATTTTTTGTATGTTTCGGTGTTTTTTTCTTAACGAGAAAAATTTAAAATTTGAAAAGAATATTTAAATAGGAAAGCAAAATAAAAAGACAGAATTAATATATAGAAAGGAGTAAAATGAGAAAAGTAATTTTTTTTTTTTCCATAATCGGATATAAAATTAATTTTTAGTTAATAATTAATATTTTCGTTGTTCTTTTTATCGGGAATTCCCACATTTACTTCAAAGTGGTTGGTTTTGTGAACACTCTCAATTTGTTTTATCCACAGATTTTCAAATTTCGCCCTCGATATTTAAAAGTGCGTTTTACCTTCTTCTCAGCTCAACATTATGGGGAAATATTTCACATCCAATAAATATTTCAAGGTCAGAAGGGAAGATCAGAAATACAAGAAATGATTAGAAAAGGTGAAAGTCTTTGAATAAAAATAAATGTAGATTTGTCCTAAAGAACTTAGCCATTTGGAAGTAATTTTGAGAATCATAGGACCCCTTCGAAGCTAAAAATAAGATTTTTCAAACTGCCATACTCTTCTTTAATATTTCACAAACTATTTTGATAAAAGTTTGGTTTAAATTGTCTTCACATATTACTATCTCTTATGATTATAGGATCGATTCTCATATTGGGTTTTGGTTACCTTTAAATAAATAGCATAGTTTTTTTTTTTATAGTTTAACTGTGTGTGAGTGTGTGTGAGTGTGTGTTTGCTTGTGAGGGTGTGTGTGAGGGTTTGGTGTGTGTGTGTGTGTGTGTGTGTGTGTGTGTATTGTATGGGTGTGTTTGGGAGTTTTTCTTAAATTTACATGAGCAACAAGGCATACACATGCTATAGCTATGTCGAAATGCAAGCAGTTGCAGTCGCACCCTACTGTTATGACCACGGTATAATAGACATGATAGATATAATATCGAAACGAAATTCTTATTTACACATTAAATGGCTGATGAATACAATATTTTATACCAATCATTGTCTCATCTAAATGTGGTACCCAGGAGGTCATGCAATGAATTTTAAAAATGTTTGCTTATTCTTAACCCGTTTTTCTTCAGGTTTTATTTCCCGAGGCCCGCTGGAACGTTGGTAATGTGGTTTACCAAAAATATTTATCATTTGAAGGTAACATCCAAATTTATCTCTGTATAATATTTCAATTCATTCAAAGACAATTTGTTGAAGCAATGATGAACGCGCGGTTTCTATTTTTTTTTATCCCGAAGTTAATACTGGTGCTGTAATGACACTTTTTTTTGTGTGTGTGCGTGTGTATGTGTGTTGTGGGGGGGGGGGGGCTTATTGTTTTGCTGATGAGTGGCCTATTGCATGAGCTAGCTTTAAACTGCTTTGCTCATACAGACAAGCGAGCTCTTTTTGGATTGATATTCTTCGAAATTGACTATTTTTAATAATGTAAGAAAGTAAAAAAAAAGTCAGAGACAACTGCGAGACGTTGTACAGATCGAGGGCGGAAAATACCACAATAAATAATATAAAGATAACATAGATTTATACAGCGCCTTTTCATAATAGAAACAAAAATGCATTATAGGCCTACAATGAGATCCAAAAAATATCTTAATTAAAAATGCTTAATACTGTTTATACTGGTACAGTGTGTCACAGGTATTTATAGATTTTTTTTTTTTTTTTTTTTTTTTGGGGGGGGGGGGGAGACACGTTTTAAAAATACTCATATGAATAATTCATATTAATATTTGAAAAACATCTGTCGAAATCACTATGTTTTTTTTTTTTTTTTTTGGGGGGGGGAAGACCCAATGCATTTTACGCAAGTTACCTTCTGTTCCTGAAGAATGAAGTCGAGAAGGCTTACAGGGCGATTCTTTGAAAAGTGAACCCTTTTTGGAAAAAATATAGTTAGTCCTTTTTGTTTTTCAGCTGCACATTCATATAGAGCATTGTCTGAAGTTTCATGAAATGCTTTTTTATCTTAATTTTACAAATTGTTCATGCTCATTTGCATAAATTAACATGCAAAAAATTTGAATAGAAAATGGTACGTAAAATATCATTTGTTTGACCCTGACTTGATTGTATATGCTGGTCTCCTTACTTTGATTATTGTCATTATACCTTTTTAAACTTCATTCCTTTAAATTTAAATGAAAAATAATGGTGTTGAATTGATTGTTTTAAGATAATTAACTAAAGTAATTAATTGCCATCAAATGTCACACACGTGACCCAAAACCCGAAAAGTTAACGCCCCGCGAAAACCATGGATCTATTATTATTACAATTTTTTCTCCAAAGCTAGATATAAAGTGCCTTGCATCTCACCAAATATGAAGCAATGATAGCTTTTAATTTAGTTATTAATTAACTTTGAAATTGGTCACACACGTGACCCACGGGTCACGTGTGTGACCAACTATGGTCATGCCTTTAAAACAGGGACCAGGCTATTCGGCCATTCTTTGAAAAGTGAACCTTTTGGGGACAAATAAATTTTTGCTTTTTGATTTTAAGCTGCATATTCAAATAGAGCAATGTTTGAAGTTCGTGATGATGTTTTTTCGTGATTTTTGCATTGTTCATGCTCATTTGCATACATTAACATCAATGATAATTAATTGGAAAAACGGTAGATAAAATATCATTTTTTTAACCCTGACTGAAATAGATATGCTGACTTCCTTACTTGGATTACTGTCATTATATTATTATTTACCTCTATTCCTTTAATCTAACCCAAAAAATAATGTTGTTAAATTGATTATATTAAGATAATCAACCCTGGAAATTAATTGCCCTCAAAATGGCACACACAAGTAACCAGAAAACACAAAAAGTTTATGCCCCGTCTTAACCATGGCTCTGGTATTATTATAATTATTTCTTCAAAGCTTTAATGTACCTTGCATCTCACTAATTATGAATCCATGACAAGTTTTAATTTGATTATTAATTAGCAAACAAATTGGTCACACACGTGACCCGCTGGGTGGGGGCGGTCATAAATTCTGATTATTTTCACTTTCATTTGCTGAAATTAATTTATTTTAGCATTATTATGCTCCAAAATGGTTCTGAAATAATTTTTGCCAAAAAACAACAACAAAAAGAACAAACAATCAAACAAAACAAAAGGTCGAAAAACAAAGAAATACATAAGAAATTCATAAACAATGAAATACACAAGGAATTTAGTTCGATATCAAATTTTTTTCAAGTACAATGGTTAGGAATCCTATAAAGATTATGCAAACACAATATTAGCATTCCAAAAGCTGTAGTTTGTCAATTAGAACAAAAATTATGATTTCATGCAATGCGTAAATTAGCATATTAATTCATATAGAATAAATTATTATTATTATGGGAAAATTAACAGTGCTTTCTTGTAGTTACATCACACAACCCATCGTGCAAATTTTCGGCGCGCTCGCGCGATCAACAGCCAAGATCTATAGGGGGCATCATGGCCCCCCCCCTCCCTACCCGCCCCTCCCCAGTCTTGACAGCTACCAAAACACCCCATTGACTGAATAGGGTTGAGTTCATAAAAAATTTTACACAAGCGGATATAGTAATTGCTCAAAATGTACATTTATTGCATAATACATAATATATTCATTTTTCTGTACAATTTGCCATAGGTCACACACGTGACCCACTAAAATGTCACACACGTGACCGACATCACGATATAAAATAATAGATAAAAAAGAAATTTCAGAGGTGACTCCTATCCAGTGGTATATTTTGGTTAACAGGTCCATAATGCATATCTCACAGCAATAAGAACATTTCATCTTTTAAAACTCACAGGAATTTCAAAATGAATTTGAACTTTCAAATCATGCCGTTCTGTGAGTCACACACGTGACCCATTCTTTTGACCTCTGACTTAAACATGCATATTGTAAATATAAAAAATATTTACAAATGATAGCACAAAATATATAGCATGATAAAAACATTAAATCAGTATATTTTTAAAATTGTTAGAGTTATAGCCAATTAAAGTCAACATTTTGCATAATTTCGGTCACACACGTGACCAAGAATGGTCCTACGCAAACAATATGAGTGAGTGTAAACCTTACGATTGATAAAAAGTTACGATTGATTTTTTCTCGGTAGCCTCATTTAGAAACCAGGTACAGTCATGGATTAGGATTTGGATATGATTAAGAGTTTGGTTAGGGCTAGGGTTAGGATTAAAGATCATTAGCCTTGGAGCATCCTGTCCATGATGAGGCTACTGAGTAAAAATCTTGCAAGAAACACACATAATTTCTTTAACCTCCGCTCTTAAATGAACGTTATTCGTAATTATAAATGTGATAATAACAATGATAGGGTACATGCAGGTAATATGGGCCAGCAGGTAATATGGGCCACCTGAAGCAAATCATGTCGTGACCGTTGACCGGTGACCGGTGACCGGTGTGAGCACCATAATGTTGTTCATATGAACTGTATACGAAAATATATCGTCGTGAGAGCATCTGATGCCGAATTTTCTCTGAGAAATTGATACAAACCAACAAGGTAGGGAAAACTTACGTTGATTTTTTAACCCTGATGTAAAATTTGATATTTCACAGAATGTGATGGTGAAAGAGTGTTTGAGGCGGTAACCTCAATTGTTTTGTATATTTAGTAAGCTTATAGTTTCATTTTGATCATACTAGCGTGTACAGGTCAATTTGTTTTAGTGAAGGGGTGCAATGTGGCATTGAATGCTTGCTTGACACAGCAATATTAGTGCAGGTAATATGGGACATCCAAAATGGCGGAAATGATTCTGGTACTTAATATTGGGATGAGGCATCAATTTCTTTGCTACGATTTTTTGGGGTATATTCACAGTATATAATTAATATAAATAACCTTTTGTAGGCCTATATTGACTTTTATAATGAAAATGATATTTAAATAATATTTAAAAAAAGAAATAATATACAAATACATAACAATTAAATATATAGTCAAAGGATTTACTGAAGGGTTTTATAATTTCAAATTATATCTCAAAGTTTATGATTTTCAACATTTTAAGCAAATTCCAGACATGGTAGAGTCATTGTAGTTTTTAAAACATACATTGAATACATGTGCCCATATTACCTGCACTTGCAGGTAATATGGGCACTTTGGTAATGACGTCAACATTTGAATATTGCAGACAAGGGGGTTGGTGATAATTGTTTTTCTTTACAATAAAAGTTAGAGCAGTAGTTATTGATTCATATAAACAGAGATTAGACTGTGTGTCATTTCGTAATTTTATGCAAATTAGGCAAATGAGCTTAGGGGGCCCATATTACCTGCATGTACCCTATTGAAGTTATAACATAAATGATATTAAGATTATAACATAATGCTGCAATCATTATTGTAGAATATATTTTCGAAATTTGTGCTCTCAAATAAATTTGGAATAATCATAGAATTGTTAACTGTTGACATAACAATCCTATAACGTATAGAAAATGCATCTCATCATTCAGAACTGAGCTTAAATTTTGCTTTTTTACAAAAGCAAATTTTACAAAGTAAAGTGTATCAGCAAGATTTTTTTTAAATTTATTTTTTCCGGATTTAACAAGACAAAACAATTGGCCTACACATTAAACCGTTTGAGAAGATTTCATTCTTAGATTATTTTTTCCTCGCTTGTATAATTTCTTTTTCATACAGTCTCTATTTTGGATAAAATCGCTTAATTCTAACCTCGTTTGAACGGCTTATTCGTGGTAAATAAATTTAAAAAAAAGTATTATATACTTACCTGCCAGTGTCCCGAACAAACATAGCAAGATACTGTAGGTCATCCATGTCATAGAGACGGAAACTCTCAACATAGAATAAGACATGATGTGATCATCGTCTATCCCAACAAGGAATAAACCAGTATTTAACGAAAGGTGACCATTCGTTTGAATTCTATCTCACCGAGTTGAACCTTTCTTTTTCAATGGAAGTTTACACGATGTTTAAACCTAATTACAATGACATTCGCGTCATCACTGTTCTGAACGATGCAGGGGACTAACATGATACGAGCACGCGACGTTTCATTTCAAAATAGTAGGTGAAGGGCGTTAATTGGAAACTGTCAAATATCATCGAGCCTCGACGAGCCTGTGGGAAGAAAATAGTCATCGTACCCCTAAAAATGTGAGTAATATAGCGTCCAAGTGATATTAATCACTAATTATGGGATATTTGATGGAAAGCGCATGCGTTAAATGAGTTTGGAGTTACAAATTTAAATAAAATTTCGATTAATAGAAATTTGAGGAACGGCGTTGTCACGTGATAAGGACCCACGCAGCGCCCCATAGCCTATTTATTGGATAACTTTCCATTTCATACGATGTTAACATATTTTTAACTTTGAAAATATCAATAATTGCATAAAAAATATTATTTATTTTAAAATATATGAGGTAGGTCTCGTGTTAAAAAAAAAAAACAGATTATATTAAAGAGTATGTTTCCACACCATTTCAACGATGCCAAATTTCGTACATTCCATCGACATATTTTTATCCGAGGGCATATTATGATGATGCTGGGATGAGCTGTTACTATAGGCCCTACAAATTAAATGTTCATGAGGTAATAAATTTTCGATTTATCCTGACCTTATGAAATTTGTATCAGTTAATATTATAGCAACCTATATATCAGTCCGTTCCCACATTTGACACTTCAACACGTTAACAGCTGTGATAGGCACAAACGCCGCCTCCGTTTGGAGTCATCTCCTGGTAAATTGCCATTACGTCTAAACCCATTTTGACTAATGCCCGCTTAGGCTCATCCCACGTGGTCTAATTTAATTTATTTCGTCTATAACCAGTTTGTATAATTGTCACTTTGCTTATTTACCATTCTGTGTGACTCCCATTTGGTCTGATGTTCAATTCGTCTGTTTAGTTGGTCTATATAACCACCCGGTCAGTTTCAGTAACAAACCGGAAATAGACCAACTATTTATTTTGGCATTAGACCAAAATGTAATTAGACCATTTAGCTATTAGACGACTTGGCAATTAGACCAAGTGAGAGTTAGATCAAGTATGTATTTAGGCAAAGTGGGAGTTAGACCAAACTTTTAGTAGACCAACACGTTAACAGCTATGATAGGCGCAAAGGCACCTCCGTGTGGAATCATCTGATCCTCACTCTTAAATTTTATCGTTTTTGCATTCAGACTAACGGACGGCCCTTGCACGTTTCGTTAAAGTCCCAGACCGGACCGAGAAAATGAAAACCCAAATTACATATAAAACGAAAGCTAATAATTTTTCATAATATAACATTTCCCAATTTAAGCGTTTTTATTGTCCATCTAGAAAGTATTTCATTAAAAAAGGTGATCGAACCCCGACCAGGCCATCCCTTCCAAATACTCGAAAAGGTACCCCTATTTTAATGGCGCGGCTGATGGCGTCAACAAATGTTAACGGAATGCTACATGCTAAATGTTGAATGAATTTGCCCTTTCATTCCATAACAATAGAATTCTAGCACACATGTAGTCTATTGTTCTGACATAGCAATACAAACGTGTTTTTCAAATGCTAAACCAAATCATACCTGGCCGTAGCATTCCCTTAACATTCTTTGACGTCATCAACCGTGCCATTAAAATAGGGGTAACTTTTCGAGTATTTGGGAGGGATGGCCTAGTTGATGTTCGATCACCTTTTTATGAATACTGTTATGAAAATTGAATTTATTTTTTTGGGTATTTATGTTATACGCCTACTTGGCTTTCAATCGATGTAAGGTTGTATTTACTCCGTCCGTGGTCTTTAATGTGAAAATAAAATAGTGTTCTTTTATTCAAAAATGGCGCATGATTAATTTATCTGAACATTTGCGGCAATAGTCCAAAGGGTTCATTTTCTATTTATAAAACACAATAGGGTTTGATATACCGAAGGTTATTTATGTCCAAGATCATGTAAGCATCGTTAATCCTTACACCCTCGGAATTTCCATGTATATATTTCACTTTATTGGCCTTTGTAAAAGGTAAAATTTGATAGTTCGGATCAGTCTGGGCAGGAAATTAAAATATACGTGACTGTCAACTCGTACTGCAACTGATAATTTTTATATCATTCTCAGTGGTCATACAAAAACTTCATAGCTCAGACCATTCTAATTCAATAGGTCATTTTCATAATTACCTCTGGAGGAGGTTTTCTTAAATGACCTTTCCCTTTCTCACTACGATAGGCACTTAATTAATATCTTATTCATAAAGAAGGTGTTGCGAAAGTTTGTCCGGCATACCAATCTGCGATATTCGATCTCTAATAAAGGAATCACCGCATAGACCATAGTAGACAAAGTGTAAAGAAGGGTAGGCTGCGTTAATATACACAATTGGGGAAACTACTGTCCGCTTTAAACTAATTGGCTATCATTTAAGCTACTACCGACTACAAAACATGAGTGAACACTTTGTTTTCTTTCTATTAATGGAATAAAAATCATAATGAATATTCCTTCTTATCTTAGTAATTTAAAAATCCCATTTTTGGTTTATCTCAAATGACCTTCATCTGCTCATGCGCAAGTTGTAATTATGACATGGCTTAAAGCAGGAAATTAAAATAGGCCTTTATAATCGCACGTGACCATGAGTTTGTAGTTATTCGTGTTTCAACATCGCGAAGGTCAAAATTCAGTATATTTTCTTCCATATTATTATTTCGGTATTAAACGCATTTAGTGCACGGTATAGATATACTGAAATAAAGAAGTGTTACAATCCATCTCTTAAAAACGAACCATTATAAAATCCAAATAATGTTTTTATTTATCTATTTATTTTTTTTAATTATTTTTTAAATGATTTTCATTTAAATCGTTAAAAGATTTTTAAATTCAAATCTGAAAACCGATAGGTCTCTATCCACAATTGTTTAGGGAGAGGCTACAAAATGTACCAAAAGTAAAATTAATTGCCAATCGATTTTATTGTATATAAATTATGATTCCAAAACATCAGCAATCATATAAAAAAATCCATATGCACACAACCTCACTTTATTATGGGATTAAGGGAGCTTACTTTCAAAAAAAAAACCAAAAAAAAAAAACTTTATCGAAAAATCTAAACTTCGAAATAACAAGCTGTAAACAAACCAATTAACCCCAGCCTTCTCCTGAGCATATATTCGACCGGAAGGTTTTGGGACCAAACAATAATTTAGACCGATCATTTGGACATTTTCCGGCACAAACCCCTCCCCCCCCCCCCCCCCACCCCAACATAAAAACAAGTTAGGCCCGAATTGTCATTACACAAGTGATAGGGGTGCTTTCATTCATGTGCTAACGTTGACTGACGTTCATACATCATTGAAAAACTTCTTTTTTCTATTTACCTGGTATTCCACTTTCAACCATAGGAATCATTATTATTATTCTGAATCTTGTAGGTGATGGTTATGTACGCTGTACTTTCAATAAACCTTTTATTAATATGAGGTCCATTAATAAAGGTTGCCTTCGGTTTCCTCTTCTATTATACCAATGCACTTTAAGACTCTCCCCTTAAGAAGAAGCGGTTCAAGGATTTTAATGAGAGGACATTGAATGCACTTCGTCTCTACAAAGATCCAAGGAGCGGTGGTTCTAGGATTTTAGAAAGGGGGTACAGCCAGAAAATTTGAAAGATAGGGGGCAAAGACGAATACTTTTATATATGTTGACATGTGTTAAGTGATTTGAAAAATAGAGTCGCACTCACTCGGCGACCTTATTACCAAACCTGATTCAAATTCTCAACTGGTAAAGGCTTTTCTCGCATTCTTACTTGTAATGATATTCATCATGTTCATATTCTATCATATTTAAAAGGTTCTTTGGTAAGGAGAATGAAGTGACTCCATAAAAGAAAAATTAAAGTTTGATTTAGGGTTTGATCTAGGTTACGCACGCAACGACTGCGATAAAAGCCTTAATTGAACATCAAAGTAAAAACCCTTAATTGATCATCAAAATTATCTGCCTTTTCTTCAAAGTATACAAGAGAAACGATCAATGTTTAACGACGGAAAGTATGACCCTATATTTTTCATTTTTTTTTTAATTTTAATTTTTAATGGTACGCCTACAGTATATCATAATAAGGAATAAAATGAAGAGCTATTCAACTCAAAGGAATCATGCCACATTCACTAGTGACCCATTTATTTTGCATCTTATAGATGTTTTGACTTAAATCGATTTCATATTATAGTTCAAGAAGTTTTGAAAGTGTAACACAAAGTCATGAAGGTGTGTCGAAGGAATAAAGATATTTCATCTTAAGTTTTATATAACTGTGACTGTGACTTTAGTATTCCAGGAATGGTACTCAAAACTTATATTTTAGAAGAAACTACGTTTTTGTGATTTTTCATCTTCCTTGGATAGCTGACCATTACTTGCACTCATCAAGAAATGAGTAAATTCAAATTCAAATTCAAATTTATTGATATAAAATCCACAACCTTGGATTATCATCACAGAGAAAACAAAAACAATACGAGTACGAGTGTGGACATGGATGTCAATCGAGGGGACGGGGGGAGGGAGGCAACATCCTCACCAATTTCCATCCAAAATATAACGGACTGAATTGTTAAAGACATCAAATAACCCCCCCCCCTCTTATCAGTTCACGAGGGGACTGAAATTGAAAATTTATATCATTTTGAAAGATAACAGAACATGTATGCTGAATGCCAAAAATTAATATAAATAAACTTCGAATGCATGGATTCTAGCTGATTCCAATAGTGCGACTCAGGTAGGTCTATAGTTGCTGTACACCTCTGAATGTGCTTCATGCTAATACAAAGATCCAGTGTTGTATGAATAGAACATTACAAACCAATATTTTTGAAAATGTATAGGCCTAATGCCTAATATGACAGCAAATGGCGAGCGGAATATTTGACGAAGTGGCTTTAAGCAAAAGCATTAGGACTAATGCTAGAGGAAACCACTAAAAAAGTGGCACAAGAGGCTATAACGAGCATACAGATATCAGACCTGGCTTTGGCCAATAATTCAAGCGGAATAATGCAACCCCAAGTTACTAAATAAACCTGTATCAACACGAAAGAGGGCACTATTCTATAAGGCCATTATAGTGCGTCCAAGATAAAAGTAAACCAAATTTCAGAGCCTCGTGTTACTTTAGTGTCATATTTATTAAATCAAGAGTACCGGTAACTCATATTCTATCCAGTGATACCAAAATCATACCTGTACTGTCAAGGATGACTGACCAGTCGAGTTCTAAAAAAATTGGTCAAAAACAAATTGTTCCAATCTTTATCTGAAGCAATCCTGGCTTTCTGATCATTCATTTTATTGTGTGAGGTCAGCCTTTCAGTCCATAAGGGATAATGGATTTCTTGGTCTATTGAAGGGCTGCTTCTCCTCAAACTTAGAACATTTCAATTTGGACGCTTGTTTTTTTAAACTGCTTAATCATCCATCACAACATAAGTATAAGTTTGGTATCATTAAATAGAATATGAGTTATTCTTTATCATGATATAAATATTGAGTTTGCATAAGCTATAAACTTTTAACATGAGGCTCTCAAAGTTGGGTTTAGTTTTTTTTTCTGGGACACACTGTACAGCGTGTTCCCCCAAAATATCCCTTAATTCATCACAGGATATTTACCACAATTAAGTTTTATACTTAACTTGTAATATCTATTTAGTAAGCCCACATAAATCTGCGATTCCTTTGAAAATCTCAAATGTTTCGCTTTATTAGTTTGAAATCTACAGGCTTTTAAGTTTTATGTAACAGTAGTCATTTTTTGGCCAATTCCAAGTTTGATAAAAAGGAATACACTACAAGAATGCCATGCATTAATCTTTACCTCACTTAAACAATTGTGATGTCCGTGCTTTTGT
>CALNVZ010000674.1:32253564-32256064 GCA_940671915.1 Paracentrotus lividus
GTTCACATATTTCAGATAATAACATTTATCTCATAATTTGACATAGCTGCTTAGCTAACCTGAAATAATAATAATAATAAAAATCAATTGATAAAAATACCTTGTAATCTATTTATAATAAGATGTTTTATTTATCAAAATACTGAAAATATGGCGGCCCGAAGGCTGAATACAATTAGTTTACAAAATAAATAATTATACCATTTTTGATATACTTTTCATCCTGAAACAACTGAAATTTATTTCACCAAAGACCGACTTCTCACTAATTTTTCTATCACCAGTTGAATAAAGAGTCGTGACAACGTCGGTTCACTTGCTACTGACTAAAGCGTCTTTCGTTTTCCCACACTTCCCGGAGACAGCATTTTTATGTGACTCCAGATAGACTTGAATCGCGAACATAGTCGTAGGACTCAATGGCAATGGAGACCATCTGAATACTTAAATGACATAATTCACCATGAAGTATTTATAATAATATAAATGTTATTCAGAGTTGTGCTCATAATATTACCTCTTCTTACTCCATGATATTACCTCCTTCGGAGTTAACAACCTAAATCCTATGCACTAAAATATAATACTCAGTAAAAAAAATAAATAAATAAAAAAATAATAATAATATTTTGTAACATTTTCAACCAAATCCCATCATAAAATTTAATGTCTACATCAACGTTAATACAGATTGCATTTAATGTTCATGATAGTTGCTAATGTTTTGATTTTACAAATCATTAATCAAACCTACACTGTAGAAACACGACGAGTAAAATGACCCACATATAGGGTCCACTGGAGTAACAAATGGGTTTCAGGGTCAATTTTCACCCTTTGCAAGCTGAAGAGGCACATGTGCACAATCGTACAATTAAATCGTAATAATTATTGTTTTCTCATCTATTTTTGTACAAGAGAAAGGGGGAATAGCCACTGCATGGGAAACGAGTATATAGTAAAACTACAAAGTATCAATACTGCAATAAGAATACTATAAGAAAAGCAGAATTCATGAAAAATAAACAGCAATTGTCTTCTTCTTTTTTTATCATTCAGATGTGAAACAAGGACCGGTATGAAAAAATTCAATTTGTTTTTCTTGCGGATTCCCACGGATGCCTTCCCGTCATAGTCAGCAGTGTATCGTGATAATTTCGTTCATCCGATGAAGCAAGGAAATACATAAGAAATGATAGAATAGGAGATGAAATAAAGATAAAGCAACAAAAACGCAACTAAACGTTTAAGTGTCTGTGTGACTGTAGCTATTTGAATGATAATTCCACAGTCATCCGAATGTGAACTTAATATTAAGAATTTTGTATATTAATGTATTTAATTTTCCGTTTGTTACAGGCTAGGAGATGGTTTCTCTTTCTCATTGTTACGTCATTGCTCGCGATCATTCTGCTCATTCTCAGCTGCTTCCAATTCTCGGAGGTTGCGGATCCTACACTGCGTCTAGAATGGAAGAAGATCCCCTCCAAGCAAGGGGTACGTGCAGGGGTGGTATCACTGGATACGGATCGCATCTTAGGTCAAACAGAGGAAATGGTATCAAAACATCACACCTCCTATCAGAAACTTAGGAAACACCGTCTAAATGACAGAGAGAATTATGCTCGTGTGTCGAATTCGTTCTTTCACTTGACTCCCGACAGCTTTCAATCTAATTTGGCCGAACATTCTCGAAAACATAAGAAGGGAAGTGAGGATGAGGATGAGTTGGAAAATGAGAAAGCTAGCATTCATGGAACAGATGACAAATATTCAGTAGAAGAAAGCGTTGCAAGTTCAAAGGTTTTCACTGAAGGGTCTTGGGTATCCGAGTCACAGGCTGGAGAAACGGTACAGCAGCTTCAGCTTGACCACACATCCAAGATAGATTTCAACCAGACTACAGATATCCTCAAGGGCAAAGTAGGTTTTGAACAGAAACAAACCAAACTGAAAGACGTACGAAACTTTCTGTTAGAGAAGGCGGTCGTTCGGAGCAGAAAAGGGACAATTATGAAAGAAGATGTGGTCGTGGAACCAATGGCAAACTACACAAACATGCTTCCTGTATCTGAAATGGAGTTCCTTCGGTTAAAAGCAGAAGGTGTTCTTCGTAGAAACATTTCAAGAGCTCTTTTCAACATGGCTCCTGAGGTAAGACTGAGGGTAGTTTTCTTCCTTCGCCATCTCATCTGATAATACGGATATGGTATTTATCAAAGCTTCCAACATATTTCTAATTAAAATAAACATTTATTGGGTCAATAGGAACTCAACAACGAAATGGGCACGGGGAGGGTGTCTTTTAGCACAAGAACCGATCACCTGTCATGAACCGCCCCTTTGGCTGCATGATAAAGGTGGTGTCTAACAGGCGCGGATCCAGGGGGGCATGCCCACCCCCTAGCCCTAGACCCAAAATTTAGAAAGAAAAAGAACCGTCTTGTGGCAAGTTACATACCAGATGTTATTGTTGAATTGCATTGCTCTCTCTCTCTCT
>CALNVZ010000674.1:32261064-32270946 GCA_940671915.1 Paracentrotus lividus
GCTTTTTGCCTCCCAGGCATAGATGACGCCAAAAGAACAATAGTACTAATAGACAAATTATATTTTGAGATCCTTTTTAATTAATTGCGAACTGAGTGTTTTCCCCTCATAATATTACCAATCAAAAGTTTATATCTTGCATTAGTTATGTTTTATGTTTCTCTAAAGCATTTAACCTTACCTAGTACATTTCAACAAAAAATATACTCTCATCTTGATTCAACAGAAACTCTCTCAGACGACTTTATTCGTTCGGCATGCACTCAACTAAAACGTAACGTCAACTCAAAGAAAAAGTTCCCCATGTTGAATGAGACAGCTGAAATACTAACTGATTTCTATCAACCTTACAACCAGGAACTTGCTGCATTACTCAAAGACGACCGTTTCTTATGGTTGGATTAAGAACGGTCTTTGAACTGCATTTGAAACATTTGTAATTTTGTGGACATAACCGTTGGCGGGTATTTTCTTGACATCTCTTGTTACTGGACACATACAGAAATACGGCCGTACTATCGTTTTTCCATTTTCTACAATCAATTCGACATTTCCAGCAACCAATGTCGTCTGAAATGCAATCACGATTAAAAATTACAAATTAAATTTGTTTTGAGCGCTCTCAATCAGAAACTCGACAGCCAAATTGTGTCATTAAGTTTTTACATTATAAGCAATCTTATTCGTCAGTCATCATTTAAATCCGCCAATTCGTACCACTTTTGTCTTTCTTAAATATTGACACTCGCGGTAGGCAGAGACCATGGTTTTTGATATGATCATGTCACGTTCCTTGAAGTGAATATACATTCAACACGTAAACCATTATTGCATATTTTTAAAATCAACTCAACTGTTTCAGCTCACAGTATTCAATTGCAAGAGAAGATGGAAATCGTCGTTGTTCCCTACACTGAAAACCTAAATGGGTAGACCGACTAGCTTTAAAGCTAGTCGTAGTGATGCCCAGACTGACTAGCTTTAAAGCTAGTCACATGTTAGTCCGTCGGACGACATAGCTTCAACTGATCAAAATCTCTAAACTTGACGGACGAGCTTTAAGCTCGTCGTCACACTTGATGTTAGTCCGTCGATGCGACGGACGAGCTCATAAATTGGAATGTTAGCTCAGTATTACCCATTAGAATGAAAAAAAATGGACTAAGGATTTTGATACACATAGCTGTAATGTCGCTTACAATTGAAATGACTGACTAGCTTTGAAATACACACAGATGCAATGTCAATTATTATCGCCATTGTAAATTAGAGCGGCATGTTTCCAGAACATAATCAAGTGAATACAATTATTCTCAAACAACCTGACAATCTTAAAGCTTACGATACATAACATCAATCACGACAAGGAATGCAATTCACGAGTAGGTTCAAATGTTGTTCTCCATTCTTTAATTTACAGGCTAATTGAATACCTCGTTACATTAGACCAAGAATCTGGTCTATTCTTATAGATTACTGGTGAATGCCCGGCTAAGCAACAGCAGTGAAAATCACAGGTGAATAGCATCGAGGAATAACATGCGACATGCGAAAAAGGACATCATCTATTTTTTTGTATTATCTGTATGTGACAAATCGTATTTAATTGAGCAAACTGTAAGGAAACAGATCCGATATACACCCGTAAAAATGAAGATTTGATGATAATGGCGATCTCCTTCATGTGATATGTGTGAGTACTTTTTTTGAATTCCTTATTTTTCAGTTCATAGATATCGTATATTTTTTTCACATGGATTAATACTATTATTAATTTATAGATTGCGTGTGTGTAGTATTGACCAACGAAAAAGCAACATTAAAATTGAATTCAATTCTATATCTAAGAATTATATGTGCCACTATATTTTCTTTAGATTACTATCTGAAAGAACAGAATATTGGATCAGAGGCGCGATTGCGGGATTCCGTCTGAGGTGGCTCTCAAGAAAGATATGCGTAGAAAATGCAAAAATAGGCGAGCGCATATACAACAAACAAGACAATGACGATGCAAAGCCATTGGCGGGGAAGCGCCGGGGGGACAGGTGGGACCGGTTTCACCCTCGATTTTTTTCTGGGACAGTTCCCCTTGATTTTTAAAGTGATCAGCTAGATTGAACTATAAAGAGGCGCAAAATGATATGTTGAATATTAATGCTAATGCTATTTTAAGCCCCCCCCCCCCACAGTCGTGCATCAAATCGCCGCACTGCAGCAAGCATATAAAGTATAAATTCAAAATGCATATTATAATAGCGTTATGGATTCCATCAACGTTGTTTGTTTGGCCGGGCTTCAGTGTAATTATTTCACATTTGTTTTCCAAATTAAATCTCAACATCACATTATTATGATAATATGCCAGTAAATGTTAACTAATTGATGCGCTCCTGTATTAATTCCTGTATTTCTATATCATCATAATAAAATGATTTTGGCTTGAATTCTTCAATGTTTGTTGAAAAAAATTAATCGTATCTTTAAATGTTTTTCCTATTTCAAGATTTGACGTCTTGAACAAGCGATGAAGCATAATTAAGCTATTTCGTAAAATGCTAGTCGCGTCAAACAGAAGTAAGAACATCGCGAAGACAAGGCGCGACTGACTAGTTTTGACACCTTGACGGACTAGCTGTAAAGCTAGTCCTGCCATCAAGCTCGTCAGTCTGGGCACTCACTACGACTAGCTTTTATGCTAGTCCATCACAACTAGTTCGGGTCAAAACGGACTAGGCTTTAAAGTACGTCGTGCGTGAGCGACTAGCAATTAAAGCTAGTTTGCGCGTACGTGACCGACTACTTGACGGACTAGCTTCAAGCTAGTTCGCGTAGAGCGGACGAGGCTTAAAGCTTGCCGTAATAATGGATTGTTGTTGAGAGGAAAACTAGTCCGCGTCGTGACTGGCTAGCTTTAAAGCTAGTCAAGTCTGCGGCATTTGCACTTACGACTAGCTTTAAAGCTAGTCGTCTCATCGCCATTTAGGTTTTCAGTGTAGGGAACAACGACGATTTCCATCTTCTCTCTGGCATTGAAATAGCTTGTTGAGGCGAAACAGTGTGAGGTTGCATTTTAAAATGCAAATAATGGTTTTAATGCCGTGATTGAATGTAATATTTCAGCTTGCACAGGAACGTGACAGATCATATCAAAAAAACCCATAAATGGTCCCTCTTGCTACCCGCGAGTGTCAATATTTAAGAAAGACAAAAGTGGTTACGTACGAATTGGCGATTTAAATGATGAGCTGACGAATAGATTGGCTTACTAATTTAAAAACTATATGACACAATTTGGTTTACTGTCTGCTGTGAGTTTCTGATTGAGAGCGGCTCAAAACAAATTTAATATTTGTAATTTTTAACTCGTTGATTGCATTTGCAGAACGACATGGTTGGCTGGAAATGTCGATATTATTGTAGAAATGGGAAAATCTAGATATACGTGGCCTGTATTCTGTATGTGTCAGTAACAGAGATGTCAAGAAAATTAACGGCGCCAACGTTTTTAGAGGTTATTGTTCCACAAATTACAAATGTTTCAAATGCAGTTCAAAGACCGTCTCTTGAATCCGACCAAGAAACGGTTCGTCTTTGAGTAATGGCAAGCAAGTTCGCTGGTTGTAAGGTTGATAGAAATCAGTTAGTATTTCAGCTGTCTCATTCAACATGGGGAGCTTTTTCTTTGAGTTGACGTTACGTTTGTTGGAAGTGCATGCCGACGAATAAAGTCGTCTGAGAGACGTTTGCTGTTGATATAGATAGAGATGTAATGTTTTTGTTGGAAATTACGTAGGTAGGTTAAGATGCTTTAGAAAAATCATAAACATATGCTAACTAATGCAAAGATAATAACTTTGATTGGAATCATTATGAGGGGAAACACTCAGTTACGCAATAATTAAAAAAGGATCTGCAAATATTAAGATTTGTCTATTAGTACTATATGTTCTTTTGGCGTATCTATTGGCCTGGAGGATGTCGTCATTATCTGGCAAAAGCGAACTAATAAATGTTTAACCAATTGGTCTCTCCTGCCTGATATATAACTGATGTGCGGGGTGTTACAGGTGGACGCTCAACTTCCGGGGGTTTTCCCTCTATAACTGCTTAAAACGAAATAGTTGCAAGGTGGACCTCTTTAACGTGCAAGATGTGGATCTCCTTTTAAGCACGGGACCTCTATTTAATCGTCCTACTCGAGGGACACATGTACAATTGAATGATAGCGATATTATAAATTTACCAAGAGCCGACACTCAGCACTAATTCTTAAGAAGAACTGTACGATTTTGGGGAGGAGCGTTAACAATTCGCGTTCCATATCTTGCAGGCGCAATATTTACAATCTGGTCAGCGTGGGAAAACTTTCAGCCAATCACTGAGGAAGATTGATATATAAGTGCGCAGGGTTGCGGCTGTGAAGATAGAGTATCTGTATATAGTTAACGAAGATTAAAGCTAGGGTATCAGTTTGGTGTTCAGATATAGTAGTATAATATATACATGAGTAGTATAGTGTGAATGGTCTCAACTTTTATTACGTGGCGACGTTTTGCCAAAGTTAATACTAGGTGTTCGGAGTTTTCACCTAGTTGTAGTTTCATATGTAAAGAAAAAAAACTAGGACAGGTAATCGTGACGTAGCTGAAGCTTTAATCTTTATAATGGCATCGCTCTTGCGCCTGCAATTTGGTTTTTGTTCTTGGTATGATCTTTATCTTCAGAAATCTTGAACAATGTTTGAAGAAGAGTCTAGGAGAGGTGTGACATAAATTTAAAAAGAAAAATTGTATGAACAGTTCGCGAACCCGTAAGAAGTTTGCGACAGATGCACTAAAATCGAGCAATTCTTTATATTTTACTTTTTTTAGATGCTGTGATTTATTGTTCTTTGAAAACTTTAAAAGGGAAGATTAGCCATGTTTCATACTTTGGTGAGGCGAAGACGAACCAGATGGTATTTTCTCTTTTTAAAAATATGGGTGGAAGACGAAGAACAAACGACCCGCATATTAATTGGATTGGTAACTGTTGGTGAGGGTTATCAGTAAAAAGAATCTGAAAAAAAAAAAAAATAAAAAAAAAAAGGCATCTGTGTCAGTTCCTTCTGACAAAATCGATGACAGAGTTACTTTATACTCCGCAGCCCCCCCCCCCCCAGAAAAAAAATGAAAAAGGGCATAAGGCGAAAAAGACCGGGGTCCGGAAAATTGAAAAGCGTCTCGTTTCTAGATGTTGCAGATATTTCAATATATCTGTAACAAAAAGGGGGAAATATTAATCCAAGCTCTTTCTGTTATATGGGGCAGCACAAAAAAAGGGGTTGTAACCGGAGGTTCAAATAACTGCAAACACTTACAGATCTCCGTGCATTGGCTCGAGGGCGCGCAGTGTAGAGGTGACCGATTTCGACAGCATTTCGTGTAGTGGCGATAAATCTTCCAAGTGTCTACACAACGTTATGTGTGCTGATACAGTCTTTGCAGCTGTAATTCACTCTTTTGTGATGAATTTAATATGCAGTAACTCGGAAATATGTCTGTGGTGAGCACAACATTAAGGAAAAAAACTGGTAATAAAAAGGTGCAAAAGTATGCGGTGTGATCTGCTTAGATTCTGATTCGATTTTAAAAAAAATAGATTGCTCTCTTTTAACATGGTAGTCCTACACGTCATAACAGTAAAATAGAGCGCATGATATCACGCTTGGTGCCTACTGCTTAGCTAGAGAGAATGAAACAAGTCCTATCATATATTAGTGGTTAGGGTTAATGGGTTAGTCATTGAGTTTCTGGATAGTCTTTATCTCCATTGAGGTCATTCTTTAACACAACAATACAACAACAACCAACACAACAAGCAACAAGCAGCTTAAATAAACAAGAGGCGAGAGAAAAGATGGATACATTATGATATAATGTATATCTAATACTAAGGCCTTTAAAGAGTTGTTGCTTAAATATTTCAGAGGGGTGTTTTCTACTTAAATCGGCTTTTTTGGGCACAAAATTCTCACGGTGAGTTAGCCCATTAGTGTATGATTTTCCAGTTCTGGTGTCGATAATGGCGGGTGCAATTTGGCTTTGTGCAATACGACTTTTTACTGGGTCTCCTTTGTTCGGGTGTGTGACACGCATGGAGACTTTTGTATTTTGAGTGAACGCCTCCCACGCCCCGGATTTATAGCATGTACAGGCTTTCAATTGTTAAAAACCTTTTTTCAACGGTATGTTCATCAACTCTTGAATTATAATCTAGTGCAACAGTAGTTGGTTGGTTTGTGAAATTGTTTTTAGGCTTTGCCCTATTCGTCGGACTGTGATTTAGCCGGCAGTATCGGAGAGGAGCCGCTCAACATACTTTCCTTTTTCATCGCTAATTGTGACGTCCTATCCGAGATTTTTTTAGATAACATGAAATGTATTATTGCCGTTTATAAGGTCGTAGTTGTGCGTAATGTGCACTTTACTTATTCATTTTTTCATATTCATTTAAAAGTAGATTAGGCATGAAGTGTTTGCTCGGTTAGTCAGTTATAATCTGACTTTGAACCGCGTTTCGTAGGATTGGCGTATAAGTTTTTTGAGTTCTGGTTGGAATGTTCACAAATAGTTCCGCGGTGGATAGACGCATAAGGTTGTTTTGGAGTAGACTGTCTTGCCCACTGAACCTGTGGCTGACTCACTAGTAGAAGCTGAACCTACCCCTATAGGATTAATGGATAACATGTCATATAAAGTCACATCTACCATGGGTATTTTCTTCTCTTATAAAGGGGAAATTCACGCGGGAAGCTTTAACTGGGTGCTTTAAAAAGCAGAAAAATAAGAGAAAATACAATATAGGATCTGATGAAAATCAGCTTCAAATATACGTTGTTGTTCATGCAGTTCATATGGATCTATGCTACAGCATTTTGCATTGGTTACACTTGCCAATTTATTCAGATGTGGAATGTTTCTATTTAAGATTTTGAATAAGTAAAATGAGCCTGAGCTTTTGGGCATCCTAACGCAGGGATATTTAGAGTTTTGGAAGTCACTTTGGGCGGGCTGCTCTCCCATAGCCATAATGTTACATGAAAATTTAAAATTTTGGGTTCATGTTCTTCTTGAATAAGAAGGATAGATTTTTTTTATAGAGAGCATTGGTAAATTAACCTGCGACAGCATTAATGAAATGATTAATTGCCATTTCTTGCATTTTTTTCCAATCCGAATACGAATATCAAGGAAAGATAAAATTATGATGATATAATCTTTTTAAGGAATCGGATGTTTGAATAAAGTAAATAAATAAACATATAATAAAAAAAAAATAATAAAATAAAGTTTTAAAAAATAGATTAATAAATAAATAGAATGAAAAATTAAATAAATAAATAAAGATATATAATGAATGAATAGAAGAAATCAAATAAAATTAAATAATAAATGAATAATAAATATATAATATCAATATATAATAAATGAATAATATGAATGATGACATGAAGAATGAATTAAATGAATAAATAAAAAATAAAATAAATAAAACTAAATTAAAAAAAAATATATATAAGATAAATAGATAAATAAATAAAATAATAGAAGCTAAATACAGAAATAATGAATTGAATGAATGAAATAATAACATTAAATGAATGAATGAATGAATGAATTGAATGAATGAATGAATGAATGAATGATTGAAATGAATAATGAATGAATGAATGAATGAATGAATGAATGTAATGTTGATGAATGTAATGAATGATATGAATAATGAATAAATAAATAAATAAATATAACGTATAATGAAATATAATTAAATGCACTCTAATTAGACTAACAGGACAAAGCGGTGCTTACCTGCACCATAATCGCTCGGCATTGCCCTTCATTCATATATCTTGTAAGCTAAAGGCCATCAAAGTGGTCGAGATAATATCATGCATATAAAAAATGATTTATATACAACACCTGGAGAGACAATGAAATGCCAAGTGCTGTGTTAAATTTTCCGTTTTTCTATATTACAATAAAGACCTTGCATTACGGTATTTGTCATCGCATCATTATTCATATACACCACCACCCCACCCCGCGCCGTCACCATCGACTAACCAGAACAACCAGTCATCAACAGTCATCATCACCAGCTAGCCACTTCATTCGAATGAAGCAAACTCAAGGCAACAGTGCACAGCCAACATATTACACCAAGCAGCATTGATGCAGTTCGTGCGGAAGGAATAATGGGGGTGGTGGGGACAGGCGTGTTGATATCAAGAATATATGTAGGCTGCGCCCACCCGCCGCCCTGAAAAAGAATGAATGACATCACCTCCAACACGCACCACCACGACACATCATTACGCACCATAAACCACCAGCACCATGATTTTATTACCACTTTACCGATCACCACGACGTGTCCACAACGCATAATCACATACCACCCCAGTCATCATTCTCAACGCATGCATTCCAACTCATCCAATGACATGACATTATCATCACCATACATATCATCACTCATCGCCACCACCTACCTACCACAACGCACCTCCGTCCACAGATTACTGCCCCAATCCATCAGCACCAGACTACATTTATTAGCCATAACCACACATATCAGCTATCCTACGATTATCACGCAGCCTACGACAGCGCAGCTCAATGCTACTATCAACAACCAGCAGCACTAGACCATCATTTAACGTACCAACATCTCATCACCACCATTACCTCCACCACCACCACCGCAATCATTAACAGGAACATACCATTGAAAACCACCACCGTCATATCACCATCACCACCACCATCACCACCACTACCACCAACACACTACCACAATTAAACACACCACCAAACACCAACACCAACCACCAATTAATATCTATACCTTTTAAACCCTGTTCCGAATTTCTTCTTGTAGCACCAATGAGGTCCTTTTGACTGAATAATAATTGTACAGATGGATCCTGTGTATTATATCATTAGAGGTCTGTTGTTCCACACTTAGGCCATACCTATCAAAGTTAAAAATATGGCAAGGATCTCGCAATCTCTGACGAGATGAATAGGTGACGTCATTTCGAACCACATGATGATCTGGTCTGAGAGCTGAGTGAGTTGGTGTCTTCAAGAATGGCTGATTTGGAGATTAAAGAGAGAGATGAGAGAAGGAGCAAGAAGAGAGAGAGAGAGAGCAATGCAATCAACAATAACATCTGTTATGTCAACTTTCCACAAGACGGCTTTTTATTTCTTTCTAATTTTGGGTTAGGGCCTGGGGTGGGCATGCCCCCTGGATCCGCGCCTGTTAGACACCACCTTTATCATGCCAGCAAAGGGGCCGGTTCATGACAGGTGATCGTGTTCTGTATGCTAAAGGAACCCTCCCCGGTGCCCATTTCGTTGTTAGTTCCTATGACCATAATGTTTATTTAATTTAGGAATTGTTTGGAAGCTTTGATAAACCATATCCGTATTATCAGATTGAGTGGCGAAGGAAGAAAACTTACCCTCGTCTTACCTCAGAGCCATGTTGAAAAGAGCTCTTGGAATGTTTTACGAAGAACACCTTCTGCTTTTAACGAAGACTCCATTTCAGATACAGGAAAGCATGTGTTGTGTAGTTTCCATTGGTTCCACGACAACATCTTCTTTCATAATTGTCTTTTCTGCACCCGAACGACGCCTTCTCTAACAGAAAGTTCTACGTCTTTCAGTTTGTTTGTTTCTTGTTCAAAACCTACTATTGCCCATTGAGGATTATCTGTAGTCTGGTTGAAATCTATCTTGGATGTGTGGTCAAGCTGAAGCTTTTTGGCTGTTAAAAAAACGGTTCTTTCCAGGACCCTGTGGGACTCGGATTACCAGACCTTCAGTG
>CALNVZ010000674.1:32270971-32281652 GCA_940671915.1 Paracentrotus lividus
ACACACTAGCTTTAAAACTAGTCCGTCGTGACTGACTAGCTTTAAAGCTAGTCCGTCCACTGACGGACGAGGTTAGGTTTTCAGTGTACGCACAGGTCTTAATGTCATGACCACGTCATTGTTATGTCGCTGCGTTCATGACCGAACCAGATCACGCACAATCAACAGATGCAGCTACAGCAGTGATCTGTCAGCAGAGTCGTCATATCCGATGTAAAATTACAAAATTGATGTAGTATTGTTTTTAATCCATGCAGATATTTACACGAGAGATACAAAATATAAGTCGGGCTGAAAATATTTGTTTCCGTTTTAGTCTCGTTTTATACCGTACGTTACTACCCCCGATTTGGTTTGACCACTTGTTCAATTGTCAATAAAAATTAATTTTTCGATTTCAAGAATGTCAGTTATATCTAAGAACGCTATCATAAATGTATACCATATCGTCTGTATGAAAATATACATTTTTTTATATTACTTGTTGAATACTGTATTGATGTTTTTCAATTGCAAATTATTCTCAATTCATAATAATGTTGCTTCGCATGATAATATTTTGATAAATACTTTATAATTCTTACTCTCTGCAATCTCATGTGTTCTTTTATTAATTTTGTCCGAGACTTTCGCTTGAAATTTATTTTTTATCTCGCTTTGTGATTTTTTTCAAGACAATTATTATCTAAGGTTTATAACTGCATGATAATTTGATGTGTTTTTCTAATTGAAATTGAAACAATAATTACTGAAAACGATCAAAGCAAAATATCCAAATAAAAAAACTCAACCTTTTCGCTGAACATGGTGAAGTACATTGTTTATTTATTTAGTTCAGTTTTTATTTTAAAGAGAATAAGTTCTTCGATTTGGCAACTGCTGTTGAGAAAAATAATAATAATAAGAGACTATTCAACAAAAAGTACAGTATATATTCTACTGCGCTAGTTAGGAGCTTCTGATATGCTTGTAATTAAGAAAACACAGATACAATCTGAAACCAAACATTGGCATCCTTTTATTTTCGAATTTATTGTGAGAAACAATGAGTTTAAATGTATGGATTGTTAGGATAAATATTGGGATATCCAAGAGATAAAAATACAAGTACAGCTTATGAGGCAGTCACAACTCGCCGTACCTTCGACGTGCAACACTCTACGATGGATTTCGTGGAAAATTCGTGCAGTGTATGTACCATGCAGGCACGTTGCATGTACGACGTGCAGGAAGTTTTCCAATACCCTTACTACAGAAACGCAGGAATCGCAGAAATTGACCAACGACTTGTGCATGCATTGTGCATGCAACGCAGGCTACGTTGATTGCGCGTGCCCCGTAGCCTACGACGAGTTGTGACCGCTGCATAAAACATAAAATCTGCTTTACGGTCTTCTGTCCATCTACAAAGATAGGGATTTCACATTGTTTCATTTTATTTGTCCAACGTAAATCTGGCATGGATAATATCAATGCTCACATTTACCTTGCAAAAACAAAATATGGTAATAATTGCCTCAGTAATATCACATTAACTATAGTTGCCAAATGTACAGTATATAAATATCTTAACATTATGTTCTTAAATTAACATCCTTATAATCTATTCATTTTCCCAAATCCTAACAAAAAATGTTTCCATTTTACATTTTACAATTTCTTTTAATAGCACACTTTGATCATGTAGGTGCTATATACAGCGTGTCCCACAAAAAATGCTAATGGCATTCTAAATGGGTATTATATTAAAATTACAACATTATATTGTCTGAACTATAACATGGATTACAAAGAAAAGCAATCTTATCATGCAACATCAACCAGGTCCCGATTGCAAAAAGAGTTACTATTATAGTAATTTTGCCACCAATTGTTACTACCATGGTAACACTGCTTATCACCCAATCAAAATGCAGTACTAGTATTTTATGAAAGATACAATTGATGGCAAAGAATTGTATCATTTTAATATTCTGTAATTGTCATGGCAGCATAATCAGTAAAAACAGATGATACTACTAAAAAAATTAAACTTACTTATAGTTTAACCACTTTGAATAAATCTAGGCACAGCAAAAACTACCAAAAAGCAATTCATCCACTCGACATAAAATAGTATACATTTCAAGAACATTAATCCGCCCAGCAGTTTGATGTATAAAATTCCACAAAAGCCTTCTATACTATGACATAAATAATATATACACCAATTCATTGTAAAATTAAATCTCAATCCGAACTAGATATGAACTGTATCTTCTTCTTTTTATTAACTCTCAGTACTTGCGAGTAGTTTATGATAATAAAATTGAGATATGTTGGTGTCGCCGATGTGAACTTATGATTTAGTTCATTCGAATTTAGTTAGTCAGAACATGCAGGAAGGAGAAAGGGATTAGAATTAGAAGAAACCCTTTTCCCTGAAGTCGGAACGCGATATTCTATAAAAAGGCCACTTTTATGGCGCGGTCACATGTACCATGCATGGCCAACGCACAGTATGCGCTGGCCATGCGTTACTCACTCGTCGAGCGCGCCCAGCGAACAATGTGCAGTCGTCGCGTATTTTAGTATGTGCTGTCTATGTATACGCTGCGTGTGCGCGCTATAGGCAATTCTCGCAAATTTCAGTGCGCTGGTCTTGCGTTGTGTACATGTGACTGCCAAATCACAATCTTTTAGTGCCCTGTTACATAAAAGAGATACGATCAATCTTACGGTCTATTGTAATTCAAACGGTTTACCATAGACTTACGATTTATATCAATCGTAAGATCGATCTTTTATGTTACAGGGCATTTGGTGTATTTATCCGAGAACCCACATTTTGAACATACGAATATGTACACTAGCAATTTTTAATATCATAGATCAGTTGGTGTAATAAATGTTTTATAAAACGAAATTGTAATCATATCTTTGTACTTTGTATTTTTACTCTAATATCAGGGGATTTCACATTTAGAATTTGTGGGCTTGGATTACTATCATTATTACTTTCATTTAACTAACGGAAAACATCCACAGTTCGGCCGAGATTTAGAAACCTTCCGAATCACAATCAAAAGAAGTTCTTTATTAAGTAAACATAGTCTTATTATGAGAGATGTATATTGAAGATAATTCTTGGGCCCCATGTAAACCAATACGTATACGCTTCACATTAAAAGCATATCGAGAAAGGGAACAATATAAAAAGAAGGTCTCAAGGTAAAGCAAGAAAGAGGGGGAGTGCACAACGACTTCAGGGGAAGTAAACCAAAGAATTTGCGTACAGTAAGATCTTTAACGGATGGGGAAGGATTTGAATGGGGGCAAATTCTTAGATGGACATGCTAACAACCCCACCACGGGTTCAAATCCTGAACTCACAAACGGTACAAAGATTTGATAATATTGATGATTTTCTGGATATCACTCCCATGCCCAGCTCATATATAAATTCGGTAGCTGTAATATGCTACATACCATTTTGTACTGTATAACTATCTTCAATGTAAATACGTATTTTATCTATTGTCCAATGTTTGTATGTTACGGTATCCTTTATGCTGCAGTCAAACAGACACTTACGTTAAGTTACGTCCGGTTGCGTCCAAAAAATTATTTTCTTTTCTGCGGATCCCCACGGATGCCTTTCCGTCATAGTCAGCAGTGGAAATAGTGATACCTCGTTCATCAAATAAAACAAAGTAATACATAAGAAATGATAGAATAGAAGATGAAATATGATTAAAACAACGAACACGTAACTATACGTAAGTGTTTGTGTGACTGTAGCATTAAATATGTTCTTCGTACTCTTCTGCATTCGTAGGTAGTAGCCTAGGTTTATGTGTTAAATGCTTTTTGTTCAATACTTTAACTACGTTTGGGGGGAAAAAAACTATTTCGTACACACTACACCCTGTTTGACCGACTTTGGCAGGACGCACGGAATCCTATTTGGCGCCAGTGCATGATCCGCTAGTTGACTTGGAGAACCATGACGACGTCCATGAGGACTACGCATGTGATGTAGATGATGAGGAAGAAACGGTCTACCACCCTGGCTACATTCTGCCAATCAGATGTAATCTGCTCATCTTGATCTCGATCAGCGTATCGACTAGCAAGGAACTTGACGTTGCTTTGGATGTCGATGAAAGAACGGTCTTTCCAGCTGTATGGACGATGCCCTGCACCGCAATCCCCTCCGCTATTACCCCCACCACCACCACCACGCTGATGACCACCACCTGTTCCGAGACCGGTTGTACCACCAGAACGACCATGCAGGCCACCACCGTCAAGATCGGTACAGCAGTCAGTAGACCCCAGCAGGGTCTCTTCCTTGAGTGTGTAGTCTGTGGGTGAGGCTGAGAGGGGTTCGTTGTTACTGATCTGTGGCACCAGCTCGAAGTGTACCCCTGTACTGTGGACGCCAGACGGCCCTGTTGGCCGGTCGTACAGACTTCCTGACGAGTTCTTAGAGGCCTCGACCTTCATGCAGAGCATGTTGCTCAGGACTTGAAGGAACACATGCCGTACCCATCGTGGTACAGGAGAACGACGGTGGTGAAGACTGAGGACCAGGACGGTCATTACCGTACTGAATGATACCAGGAAGATTGTGATGATGTAATATCGAGCTGTTAAGAGAACAAAACACAATTGCCTCATGTTAGTACGTCCATTGATTTTAAAAAGAATCTGCTAGGGTTGTGAGTTTATTATCTCCTACGACAGATCAGAGCCATCTATGCACAGAGTTTGATCAACTTGGTTTTGATGGGTAGGCGCTTGTTGAAGTTTTAGAGGAGCAGTGAACAAAAAAATACGCACCATGTTGTAACCAAGAAAACCCAATTTTGGCAATCTATATGATATGCGCAGTCGGATCTGTTGCAGGTGGCTTGTTAATGGATACCATTTTTTTTTTTTTTTTTTTTTTTTTTTTGGGGGGGGGGGGGAATTTCATTCTACACATGGACGGTGCTTCTGAAAACATTGTGAAGTAAAGGCACCCTCAGACGTACTACCTCAGTAAATGATATTTGGTATTGTTTAGCTACTAATTGTTACATTATTTTGAAACATGTGGAATTATGTGACATTCGAAACGTGAAAAGGAAAGTTGTTCAACTGCGATCCTTTAGTTAAGTGTAAAGGCCAAATTGGCTTCAAAAATATGATCGCAGCTAATCAAATTATTCATGTGACGTCGCAAATATAAGAAATATATTACCTTTCATAAAGATAAAGGGTTCGCCATAGCGGTGAATTCCATTCTAGCACTCAAAGGAGTACCTGGAACTTTGGACAGTCTGGTTTGCAATGTTCGAATGGTCATTTAAAAAAATATAACGCAAAAACCCAAAGAAGACAAAAAAACAAAAAACAGAACAAAAAACGAAAGACAGAGAGAGAGAGAGAGAGAAATAAGATTGGTAGCCAGGGTAGCGGATGGTGCAGTGAGTGTCACAGTAAGAGGATTCTCTCTGGGCCAGGAGAGCAGTGCCCTGTAACATAAAAAATAAGATCAATCTTACGATTGATTTCAATCGTAGGTTTATGGTAAACTGTGTACTAAGAGTTACAATCAATCACAAGATTGATCATATCTCTTTTGTGTTATAGGACACAGAGAACTGGCTCACCTAGTACTGGGATGTTGTCACTGGTGGCGGGCATGTTCTCCGCGATGACCAGCATGAACACGGTAAGGGAGAGAAGGACAGTGATGCCCAATGACACCTTCTCCCCCGAGTTGCAGGGGAGGATGAACTCTAACATCGACATCATCGAGATCATGACACAGGGAACGATGAGGTTGACGACATAGAATAGGGGTTTTCGACTGATGTTAATAGTGAAGGTCACATCCGGGTACTCTTTATCCGGGCAGCATGAATACACTTTGATGTTGCTGTGAGCCTTGATACCTTTTGGTTACAAGCAGAAAGAAACAACGGCCCGTATTTACAAAGGTGTCATAAAATAAAGCATAGTTTAAATCTGTGGTTTATCTATGGTTAGCAAAATGTGACACAATCCGGAAAAGTAGATGTTCGATTTATCAGAATTTTTGGTACTGAAACTCTTAAAATGTGCCTGGACTCTAAAAAAAATGAGTAAAATCTTACCCAATATTGAGCAAAAAGGTAACTCGCGTGAAATTGAGTAAAAAATATTACTCATGCGGTTGAGCTAAATGTTACTGAGTAAAAAATATTACTCATGCGGTTGAGCTAAATGTTACTCAGAAAAGAGTAACTTTTAGTCATCTATGTATCATTCCTAATCCTAGCTTCGAAAGGAGTAAACCATTAACCATTAGTTTACTCATTTTCTTGCGAGTTACCTTTTGACTCTGTTAAGAGTAAACAAAATTTACTCCGTTGGGAGTAAAGCATTAGTTTACTCATTTTCTTGCGAGTTACCTTTTTTTTTTACAGTGTGGAAATGATAAGAAAACAAGTTTTCCTCACCATTTAAGTTTCCAGGACCCAGTAAACGTGTAAGAAGTAACAACGTTGACATATTTTGTCACATTTTTCAAGATATTTTTGTCCCCATATTTCACCCTTCCCCTCGCCTCCTTATACGCACACATATACATGTTGACAAAATACCATGTACATTTTACTGGTGAAGTCTAATAAATTCAATTCAATTCAATTCATACGCAACAAGAATTAGGAGTATTTCATCAACATTTGATTTCCGACAAGTTTACTAGATTTTAATTGGCTGATAAGTATTGTTACAGGACTTGTCGGATAAAAGGTTCGATAAGTCCTATCATGAAATGCCCCTAAGAGTTCAAGGGGGTACTTACGCCCATGGTTAACTCTCTCGCTCACTTTAATTGAATCTTCAAATTTCGGGCACGTCTTACTTTCAGATGGTGACTTTAAGGACGGTTCACAGACATAAATAATGATTGTTACGTACACTTCAGTTTAAAGACAATCGATTAACCCACCCACCAACCAACCAATCAATGCCAGTGCCCTGTAACACAAAGACTTACGATACGATTGATTTTATCTCGGCAGCCTTATTTTGAACGAAAGTAGTACAGTAATGGATTAGTATAAAGCATAATTAAGATTAGGGATATAAGGGCTAGGGTCAGGATTAAGATCATCAACTTTAGAGCACCCTGTCCATGATGAGGCTACCGTCAAAAAAATCAATCGTATGTCTTTGTGTTACAGGGCACAGAATAGCCAGACTTACTAGTGGTATCCCATTCGCCGTTATGCTGCTCCGTGGCTGAGTCGGCAGCGCCCTCTAGGTAATCAATGAACTTTCGATCGTGTTGCCAAGATCCCATCTTCAGTCTACACTCCTGCTGATCAAACGGGTAATAGTACACATTGATCTTGCATTCGCTGATCATGGTGAGGGGAGCACTCCAGTCAACGGAACCGTCGCTGTTAACAATGGTCAGCGTCTCGACTGTCATTAGCTGGTCGTTGTTAGACTGACGCCTTCAGAAAGAGCAGATGAGAATTGCAAAAAAAAAAATAAATAAATAAATAAAAGATAAAAAATAAAAAATGAAAATACAGGGGCCCGTTTATCAAAACTATCATAAAGTCTAAGTTCTTGGACAGCGCATAGGGACATAGGGACGTGTTGTAGAATTAACACGCGTTTCAATAGGATGTCTACAAACTTAGACTTATAGCTGTTTCAAGAATCGGGCTCCAGACAACGACACTTTAATTTTCTTTTTACATGGATGAAGAATTAATGTTGTAGAGTACATGAGAGGTATGTTATACTAGACAGCTGTACAGATACTCACGTGTTATAGAGCACAGTATCAGGTAGCCATATCATGCTCGCGGGTATACGAAGAACTGTAAGATTATTGTAAGCACGTGGATCCCACATCAGATACTCGTCTCTCCATCTCTTCAAAACAAAGATTAAAAAACATGTCGGATTTCAAAACTTGGTATTTAAAATCGAGAGCGAATTCTGACCAACACTCTCATTGACTGAGGTATAAATGACTACTATTGAAAGATATCCTTTGAGATAACTATTAATAAAAGAGTGAATAAATTAGATTATGATCTTATTTGTAAATGGAAATTATAATCCTTTTGAAGGAAATAAATAGTACTTGTTTAGCTAGGTACTTGATATCATAGTTATTGCATTATGAATGTATTGGGCAGTGAATTAAATTGTTATCATTCAAATAATATGAAATATGGTACAAATTGTTAATCAACGGGGACTTATTTTTAGAAAATTACATATTTTGGTATTATTTACTTATTATTTTTTTAATATACGTACCTGGGTCAACCAAACCATGGTGCTGAGTGTCTGGAATTTCTCGTTCTGCAAAATAAGAAATGAATCACTAAAAAGTGTTTTTTTTTTCTGTTTTGTATTGTTGGTTTGTTATGTTTTTGTTTTGTTTTTTCCATACCTTCAATACAAAAATATCACAATATTGTCACTTTTACCTTGGATTATGCTACTAAATTATCCAATTGCATTAAAATTTCCATGAATACTCGTATACCGATTACTAAAATACTTCTGTTTTGCAATCCATACGGCCACATGTCATGAGTTGGGTGGAAAATGCGTTACATAACCGAAATTGTGTAGAAGTGTACATTGTCACAATCAAATATCTCTAGTTTTTTAGTAGTAAGTCAGACATGTATAAAAGTATATATATATTGAAAGCAGAGATTGAAAGGAAGATGATTAACATATCTTTGTGCCTGTATAGGGTGTGTCATAAAAGCTATACAGAGTCTTACATGAAAAATAATTTTTAAAACTTCACGATTTTACTGGTGAATAATAATAATCTTTGCACCAAATGAAATGAATTCTCTTGGATTGTGTTAATAAGACCGCATGCTTTAAACAAAATATAAACTTGTAATACAAAATTATTTTCTCTAAATAATTTGTTTCCACTTAATCGTGTATCTATACATGCATTCAAGAAAATGACAAAAAAACACAATTATTGTTATAAAATTTCATGTGGCAATTCTTTAATGCCTGCAATGCATTGTCTATGAGGATGTGTGCATTAAGTAAGTTTTAATTGATTAATCAATTGATCAAAGGACTTTTGAAAAATCTAGTTCACACTTATTTAAAACCAGGTAAATTCTAAAGAGAATGATATATCACTCAACACATAAGACCAATTGTCTACAAAGATATAACGCAGCAAAGAATAAGAAAGTAACACAAATGGGAATTCCCTATACCTTTAACATGTGCCTCCACCGTAGGATCCTCCACCCCTTACCCTACTCCACTCAAATTATCTTTGTATCAAAACTATGAACATAACACAGCTGAAACATAAAGGACATGTAGCCTGATAAATTATCTACAATATCAGTTATTGCACAGCTCATGACTGTACATCATTTTCATGCTATGTGAGAAAATGTGATAATTTTTCCTCCAAAATGTAACGCCTCCACCCATTTACTATACCCCAACATGTGACACATGACCATACGCGTTTCGCAAACGAACTATCTAACACCGCTCCTTTTATACCCCGCCCAAATATTTTAGTTCACCCCTGGCCCACCCCTGCTGGAAAGAACACACTCATTCACAATGTGAAACACAGTGTGATCACACTGTGTTTCACATTGTGAAGTCTGCTCCACAATGTTAAATTGGGGCGTTTTCACATTGTGAAATCAATTTCACACTGTGAGCTGGTATATTCACACTGTGAAATCAATTTTCACATTGTGAACAATGTTAAATTGGGGCATTTTCACATTGTGAAATCAATTTCACAGTGTGAACTATGTTTTCACACTGTGTTCACAATGTGAATGAGTGTGTTCTTTCCAGCAGGGACCCTTCTCTAGGAACATATGTGATGCGTCACGTCGAAAGGAGAGACTATTCGCGATTTTTGAAATCCATTTTATTTGATATTATTGATCCCTGATTCATTGCATTGAGGAAATTTTTTTTTTTAATTTTTCTGCGCTATCTACCATGCTTCATCTTTGCTCTGTTTTTTAAAAAAATATGACCGCAGTGCAAAACGTGTAACGCGAAATGCTGGTAAAAAGCAGTTTTCCGGCGCAGTGTTTTATTTTCGGTCATATTTCCGGGACATACAAGCGAACGTCCACGCTTGCATTATTACCCTACTCCGTTTAGCCATCCCGCCTACTTAGCAACGCATAGGTCGTTTGTCTGTGATGTGTGATTTCAACTGGATTTTTGTTGTCGTTTTTATGTGAAGCGAAATAGCGCAACTACTAAAATGTCTTAGCTGCACTCAGAAATTTTTGGCGTGCGATTGCCCACTAACCACTTGCTTGTGATAAAAGCATGTTCATTTCCGGCATAGCGGAGCACCGCAAACGAAATGTCAAATCTACAATCGGGTGGGGAGAGGGGGGGGGGTTTATGTGGAGGGAAAAAGCTACTTATTGCTGCACTTAGCTATTCTGCGAATCCAATATGAATGTTAATTTTCCAGCCTTATTTTTTAAGGCGCGCTAGGATATCTTTTGTCCTGAATGCGGAAAATTTGATCCTCCGCTATTAAACAATTTGGTTCCATCAAGAAAACATAGAGGCATACAAAAGAGGTGACCGTGATAATACTTTTGATACATAGTATTTAGGTGTAAAGTCTCTGCATGTTCTATTTTACAATAGT
>CALNVZ010000674.1:32296168-32310614 GCA_940671915.1 Paracentrotus lividus
AAACGAAATTAATCATGTTACATACCAAAATCAAGAGCAGAGTCCGGTGATTAGCTTCCCACTTCGATTGTGTACAGGTTTTGCATATATATTGAGCTTGACATGAAAGTTTGTTGACCCCAAGAAAGTTCCCATGAAATCACACGGCGATTTCATAGAACGATAGCCCAAATCTGGTATCGATATTTTTTTCATAAAAGTTGCGATATTCGCCTTAAAAAAATAACGAGTTTGCGATATCGCCTTATTATAGAGATGCCGGTGCGGTTCTAACTGTGCCCTTGGCGCCCTCGATCAACCTCCTCCCAGCCGCTCACCCCCCCCCTTCCACCGCCCCCTCACTCGCGAGCTCCGCGAAATTATGTAGACTTATGACCGCGCCCTTCGTTGTAAATCGTTAAATTCGATGACTACCTTTTTCTGCTACGATACGATCCTTCAGTATTTTCTAACCAGAATGCCTTTAGTAAAACAATCCGACTATTTTGTGCTTCCTAATATCATCGCCATGGTTTTAGTAGCATCGGGACTTCTCTTGACAGTGGTAGGTTTAGTGAAAATGTTGTATTTGATAAGATATTTTGTAGTCTGGATCTCACCGCTAGAATCGAGTCCATGCATGAGTCGCCAGCCTGCCTTGGCCTTGGCTGGCCCGCTGGCGCACAGAAGCTGTGCTGAGAATGTGTGGAAGGCAGCCTGCAGTGCACTTAAGTTAGATCTAACGTTACACTTAAACTTATGCATGGTCAATCATTACTACGACTAGCCCGCACACGAAGTGTGCGGGCTAGTCGTAGTAATGATTGACGCCACCTAGCCCCGAGACGCCGCCACTTTGTGGCGGCGTCTCGGGGCTAGGTCAATCATAACTATACACATGCATAAGTGTAAGTGGTCTAGTGGCAGCCAAGTCAAGGTGGCATATCCAAAAAAGGGTCTAAAAATTCTACTAGAATCTAAACAAAATTAAAAATATCTATGGAGAAGTTATATTGCAATGAGGATGAAGATTTTCTTAAATTATTTTGAGGTAGGTTTAAAGCTGGTTTCGCTAATTATTATTGAGAAGTTTCCTCAGCAACCAAGAGGGCGACAGACTGCCATTTTTCTGTACTGATTTGCAGCTGTATGTGCCTGCACTGCTGCAGAGTGCAGTGGCCAGTGCAGTTCTGGCTTCTGCACACGTAGATCTATTTATTTTCCATTTCAGCTTGAACTTGAACATAAATAGATCTGCCTTTGTTGTAGTGACACTGGTATTGGCTCATGTGGCTATATCCTCCAATTTGTCCCCTCTCTGAGCTCTGCTCGCTCACTGTGTACAAAGTCAATAGCATGGAACGCGACGGTCTCCGCCAGAAATGAACACAGAACAGGAGTGAAATGTACTGGTGACTTTTATTAATACAGGATTATGCTGCTCATGTTAATATTTGAACATGTCATTGTAATTTGTAACTTGTTACAGGTTAAGATTTCATTTCCCAATTCTTTTTTTATTTTGTTTTAATTTTGCTTTGTTTTGTTTGTTTGTTGTTTGTTGTTAATGGCAATAATGCTGTTCTTTTTTCGGGGAGGGATGTAACCGTCGGTTTCGACAGAAATATATCGATATCAATCAGAGATGATTATAAAATGTCTTTCGCTATGTATGAAGGGAGGACCAAAAGCTACGCACTTAGTTTTTGAAGATTTAGAAGTCGTAGAATTTTATATTTCATAATCATAATTTTATTCCACCTTTTGCTACATTTTCTGAGGAGAATCACAGTGAGATCTAGATCATCCCCGCACGTTGAAATTTTTACTCCACAAATATGCACGACGCTCAAATGATCATGTTAGCATATGAAATACACTACCATTGTGCCTTCCAATGAACAATAGTCACGATAAAATTTAGACTCGTCATTTATTTTTTTGGTAAGTCCTCATTTTTTCATACGTTTTATTTCAACTGACGGAGATCGACAGTTGGATTCGTTGAAGTTCCTATTTATATTTCTCTTCTTTATTCTAAAAAGTATGGAAAGAGTGGCTTTCCGCCACACGTTTTGTGAAGTCGAGTCTTGCAGTTTTTCTTGCGAAAAAGGTCCACTTTGGTTATGATTGACAACACGCACGATAAAAGCAGTCTTTCGGGAACAGCTAGATCGATCATTTCAATATGCTGGGCCATTCCTATGGAATAAACACTGAAATATTTGTTGTCTTAGCACCTTCAAAAGTTCACTAAAAACCTGGTTATTTAAACAAGCTTACTAGTAAATGTATAACTCTTACCCTTTTTTAAAATAATTTTTTTCCTTTTTCTCTTTTTCTTCACTGCGCCATGAGCATCTTTCATGATGGATACCGACCGGTGCATTATAAATGTTCACATTATTATAATTATTATTATTATCTTGATGCAAAAAACATTGAATAAAACAATAACAACAATTACAAAAATCGCTGCCAGATCGAGACCCTCTCTTCTGTTGCCGTCAGAACAGAACGCGTCTTAAAGGGACTCGTAATTGATAAAACATGGGGAAATCACCTTATCTCGGATGAAATAATAACATTCTAATCAGAGCCTGAGGCGTGTTGCGTAATCTCCAGCGACAACCCGTCTGGAGGTAATCCGGTAATCCTTCATGGCTATAGACTAACTAACCAGAATTCAGAAGTAAATCTATGTTTTGTTTTTTAAATGGAGCATTATACAAGTCCTCTCTTTGAATTTATACGAAGAGACCCGTTGAGAGTCTATTGTTGATGAATCGAGAAACCGAAGCTACTGACCCGACTGACTGACTGAATTCGGCCAACTTCGTCATGTTTGTGCTGTCCGAATGTTAATCCCCATTAGTCCGACCCATGCGTAAGCCTGACTGAAATTGTGTACAAGTCAATGGAGCTCAGGAAAAACGCGCATTCCCCACGATCTCCGAGTTTCAGGGGACTTTAAGGCTACGCACTCACTTTGAAGTTTGATTTAACACTTTTAATTATGTGTTTTCTTCCAAATTTTCACGATATATTATGAAATTGTTACCATAATTCAATAATTTTAAACTTTTTTTTGTACTGTGCTTCATTTTTAGCCATAAAAGATGGAATTTTGAACTTTGAAATGAAACACTATTTTGCCATCACGGTGCCTGTATTATTCGAGTGCACTAGGACCCCCTACCATACATTCTCTCTCTCTTGTAATTTGTATCCTTTCCTCCACTGGATGGGTGAGTGGGTGGGTGTTGTTGCTATCTCTAGGCAATGGGAGTAGCTCTAGTCCTAGACTATGTTCTCTGTTTAGAAATACTGTTTGTTCGATGATAAATATTGAATTTATTTCTGCAAATTGATGAGTCTTACCATATTTGTCACAGTTTACTTTTTCTTATTTGAACTGGATAGGCCTATTTGATAAATAACCTGTCATTAACAAAATTTCTGGTGTATTTTTCCCACAGTTATGCACCTTCAGTCCTGATGTTGTGCCTTATGACTATTTGGGACCATTGGGTGATTTAGCTCACTATCTTGCTTATAAACAACCTCTTGTGATACAGACAATGTAAGTATCTCAACTCGTTGGCAACTAAAGGCCACCGAACACTTCATGATTCGATTGGCTGACAACGGGTCATTTTGGATCCCCCCAAAAAATGGCAGGTGAAAAACACTTTTTATTCGAAATTCAGAGTCAGTATTTGTGAGCCAGCGAGTTTGTAAGGTGTACTGTGGCCTTTAGTAGATCAGATTACTGTGCCAACTCATAATTTCTTTGAAATTCCTAATGAAAAAAAAAAAAAAAAAAAAAAAAAAAAAAAAAAAAAAAAAAAGACACACCCTTAGGCCCTAACCCTTTGAACCCTGAATTATTTGCAGATTTCTGGAAATTCAAAATGTACAAAATTCACAAAGTTGAATGAGGTATGCAAAATTTTACCGCGGTGATAAAGGGTCTCTAATACTTAATATGCAATAGCGCCATCTTTTGACAAAAGACACAGAAAAGTTTTAGGCCGAGAATCCTAATAAAGGGGCATTTTAGGATATTTTACTAAAGCTGCTTTTCAGGTTCAAATGTATGCAATCATCTCTCTCTTTCATTGTATTTCAGGTTCACAGGTTGTAGATTTAATGATTTGATAAATTTCTCTTTTCCTTTACAGATGTTATACAGCAATATTTATCCATGTTCTTGAAGGTTTCTATGCATATTACCTGGCAGGGTGAGTATACATGTAGGCCCATAGTCTGAACTGAAGTTGAGTTGCAAGTTCGTGCAAACCTTTTGTGGGATCCTTTTGTCTGGTGCATCAGTCAACATCAGACAAAAGGATTGCACAATAGCTTTGCACAAACTTGCGACTCATGCTTTGCGCCAGAATACGGGCCTTTGTGTTCTGAATATAATAATGATAATAATTATAGTGAAAACTTATAGAGTGCTCACACCGTCCGAGGACGCACATGGTGCTTCCCCCTTTCTCCACCCCCTCCCCTGTCCACTAAGACACAATAATCTTTCAATAGTTCATTCATATGAAGAAGGACTGCTTTCTACATATATTTAAAAAAAAAAAAAAAAAAAATCACCTACTTTCAAGTACCCTCCCCCTCCTCCATTGTGCTGTTATTAATGACTAGCATTGTGTGTGGGCTGTATCTCATTTCACATCAACCCTTACAGTGGCGTATCCAGGTGGGGTCGTATGAAGTATGTGCCCCTTCTATTTTTTTTTAGAATCACAAATTGAAAATACTGATAATTATTGTATTTTTGCATATTTATGAATAAAGAATTACAGTAAAACCATAAACATTGGAGCTGATGGCCATCTTCATGAATTTCTGTGTCAACTTATTTGTAGTTGTACCTGTACTGTTGTACTGGCATTCAATGCACTATGTAGATATAATCTTTCATGTGCATTTCACTTTTTATGAATTTTGCCTCCTCACAAAATTCACACAAGTTTTATGCATACACAAATTTCTGGTTATTCAGTACCTACATCACTTATTTTCATTTTTTTTTAAGCAATTGATGAAATCGTTTCTGCCATGTATGATTTTTTTTCCCTAACAATTTGAAAGTAAGATAAATTTGAAGTGAATATTTCCCCTTTGTCTCTTTAATTTGCACAGGATGAAAGAACTTTCAAGTTCAGCGAGACTCAAATGGGGCGTTTCCACCCTCTGTTTTGGAATCGCCTCGATGTATCATTTACTGAAATACGACCCAACCAAAGAACAGAAGAGAGAATGAGATAATGAAAATAACTGCACATGGAAATCGATTCACAATTTCTGTCTCGAGGGGGGGGGGGCGGGGGGAGGGGGGGGGGGGGGGGGGGGGGGGGGGGGGGGGGGGGAGTGAAGCAAATCTCAGGTGACCTGACATGTACGCTCCAGTGATATTTAGTCAAAGCTGTATTGCACCATTAGAAGTCATGTGTGTGACCTTCCAACAGGGAATTGAACGATCATGAAACCTAATGTGAGACTAAAAAAGTGATAATTTGGGCCCATATTCACAAAGGTGCCTTAGAGTCAAGCCTAGCTTAATCTGTGGTTTAATTATGAGTGGTAAAATTGACACAATCTATCAATGTTGTTTATTTTCCTTACACGTTTACTGGGTTCTGGAATCATATTTTAATTGTTGGGTTAGGAAAACTTTTGTTTATCATTCCTGGGCACTTTTAAGAGTTCAGTTAAATATTTCTGATAAATTGAACATTTATAGTTCGGGATTTTGTCACATTTTGCTAGTAATAGCCATTTTAGGTCACCTTTATGGATACAGGCCTATGAGATTGGAGAAACTATGCAATAATTATGAACTTTGCTTCAGTTACAAACTTTTAAAGTGAACATTCCTGTAAATGTGTGCTCATATTTTGTGGTGCAGAATGAGCCTTTGATTTCATTCCTAAAATCTTATTTTGATAATCAGAGCATTATTCAGGGCTTTTTTTTCCTTCTATACATCATGTGAGATTTTTTAGATACTTTGACACCCTCCAGTCTTTCATATTCTAGTTATTTCATGTGGAAGTTTATTTTGTGAATACAAAAACTAAGTATTCTATTTGATGGAATTTGATTTTATGTTTAAAATTTTTTTTTTTAAAGTTTTTTATTTTAATTATTATGATGTCCGGGCATTAATTATTCAAGTAGAGATACCAGTTATCTTGGAATCTGTTATGTGCTTATACAAGTAAAAATGAGTCCTTGTTCTCTGATAACAATAACCAAATAAAATAATACAAAATAACCAATATTTTTTTATAGATTATTATGTCTATATAGATGGTTCTTATAAGTGCAGTCCACCCCTGATATAATGAGCAAAGATAAAATAGGGTTTCATCATAATGAAAGTATGTTTCCTCGTCCCAATATTTGCAAACTTGTGTTCCGTATTCAGTATGACGAGGTACTTTACTTTGTCACAACTGCCTCGTTATATCAGGAGTTGACTGTAGTCTTTGTAGAACAAGGCAGATGTTTAGTTCATTTGAAGGTAGTGTTATTCTTTTGCAGGCAAAAATATTAAATTTCTAGTTTTTGAGAGGATATACTGTAGTAGAATACCAATTACTACATTGTATATCTTCCCACAATATGATTAAGCTCAAATGTGTATGTTTGTCATTATATTGCGATTGTCAAAATTCATTCCTATTTTTTCGAACCTCGAAAAATATACCGTACGGTGCGAACCGCTGACCGTTAGCGTGGAGAATAATGCACGCTGATGCGCCGTTCGTATATTGCTGTGTGTGGTCCGAGCTGCACGCTCTGTAATATCAACGATGTTGATGGAGAGCTGGTCAAGATTGGTAGTCAGATTTTCGTTTTATATTACTGATTTAGGCAACCTATGACAGTAAGATTGAATAAACAGTATAAGTTGATCATATTCTAAAGTTATGCCAAGTTGCATTAGTTTTCGCAATTTGTGAAAAAGGCTGACACTACCTTTAATAAATAATTACTCATTATACTGGTAACTCTGCGTAAGTTGAATCTCTTGGGACTATAGCTCCAAATAATTTTTCCTGATATCGCATCGCAATTAGCTCTGTAATTTTTTTATGATTGCTACACAAATTTTCTTTTGTGTAGCATTTGTTTTACATAGTTTATTGGAAGTACTTCCCCATCATGAAAATTGCTAATCAAACTTGAGAAGTAAAATTAATCCCTACACAGAAATTAGTTCGACTCATCAGTTCAACTTTTGAGATGTGAAGAACACATGTTTTGTATCACCTGGACTGACTTCGACGTAAGTGATTATTCAAATTATAGAATTTTGACTTATGAAGAGTTTACTGTACTACATCGTGCAATAATTGTGATACCTCACAAATTATTCAGCATTGTATTTTGAGGATTAAAAAAAAAATTATTTTTCAAATGAATGCAAATGTGTCTGTATTTTAAATCATTCTATAACAAATAATTATTTTGAATTTACAAAGTATAGTATATATGTATAGAATATGTGTGTTTCTTCTAAAATCTGTGTTCCAGCTCTGTTTACAGTCCACCCTTGTTATGTGGTGCTCAGGACCAAACCTATTATAAACCCTGTCGTAACGGGTAACAAAATCTTGCTATACTCAACATACAGTGCATCCCAAATAAAAGTAAACTTAACTTTGAGAGCCTCATATTAAAAGTTCAAGGACATACAAGCTATACAATTTTAATATGAGGCTCTCAAAGTTTGGTTCACTTTCTTTTCTGGGATGCACTGTATGGACACATGAATGTGCATTTTTGAAATCAGGAATGGTATAACAACTGCCTTCTGATACCAAGATCTCAAACCCATGCTTGTTTTAACGGGAGAAGACTATAGTTCTATGTGTATGGAAATAAGATGAAGAAGTAATCCACATTCAACCAAACACAGTCTGTTCCCATTACAACGAGCCTGGATGTATACCAGGGGGGCATTTCATCAAAGGACTTGTCAGACGTTTTATCCCACAAACTGTTATAAGCTACTGAAATGCTTGCATCTGATTGGCTGAGAGCAAATTTGTCGGATAAAACGTCCGACAAGTCCTTTGATGAAATGCCATCCAGATTTCATTACAAGGCAAGTTTCCTGGGGGGCGTTTCATGATAGGACTTATTGGACGTATGATCTGACAAACTGTTGCTTTGCATCTGATTGGCTGAGAGCAAATTTTTCAGATAATATATCCGACAAGTCCTTTGATGAAATGCCCCCAGGAGGGTGTTTCACATAGCTAAGTAGACTTAAAGTCGCACTTAGATTCTAGGCACATCAAGTATTTCACACGCAATCTCATTGATAAGATTTCTCAATTCCGTGCATCCTCTGGGCATGATCTGACCAATGAGCTGATGCATAATAACCACACCCAACTAGAAATTGAAAAGTGAATATAAGTCTGCTTTTTAAACTCGAGGGCCCATACTCTGCTATGAATACTAAGTTTGTATGCATCGCAATCTTGTACAACTCTATTGTATGACCCGCATCAGACGGGACATCAAAAGGATCGCAGTTCATCGCACAATAGATTTTACAAACTTGCGACGCATACTAACTCAGTCTTCATAGCAGAATATGGGCCTTTGTGAAACAACCCACTGGTCCTAATTCTAAACTAGTGCAGTGTCTACACACCCATACCAAGGTAATTGACCTGTTCCTGAGAAAGCTTGTAATAATAGGAGTGGACTGTATTACCATCAATAGACCAGTTTACTAGGTTATTATAATTTACCTGTTTCTTTCCTGGCGACATACATGTAGTATGTACATTTGTTGTTGCTAAGTCAGGAAAACCTCAACCAAGCTTTCAAGTTGTCAAGAACAACCTTTGTTTAAAAAGTGTGCATAAAATTATAATAACCTAATAAACTGGTCTATTCACTTGTCACAAAGAGAGAAATGTGAGCACATTAAACAATTTCCGACTTTACATAGGCACTTTATTATTTATTGAAGTGCATCATTAATTAATTATTAATCACCAATAAAACATCTGCATTATAATGATAAAGCATTATAGTTTTCAAACAGAGGAACACATGAGAAAGAGAATTTTGGGAACATCACTGAGCTACTGTAGAACTGAAAACATGATTTGCTCAATCGAAAGAGTGGCAAGAGGGAGAGAGATGACAGTAGACAGTGATGGCTCGAGAGAGAGAAGGAAGGAAAGAGACTGTGAGAGACATCAATAAACATGTATAAGTCTCTGGGAGGGGGTTTTCATAGGGCACGTGTGTAAAGAATTTGCGGAAGATAGAATGTTATCCAACAGCTGTTTATTTTTAAGCAGAAAAGGCTTTTGATAATCTCGTAGTACATTTCAATAGGGAAGGATATATGTGATGCGTCACGTCGAAAGGAGAGACTATTCGCAATTTTTGAAATCCATTTTATTTGATATTATTGATCCCTGATTCATTGGCTTGAATTTGATATATAACCCGACTGTAAAGAGTTAATAGAAGTGGAGATATTAGCCTCTGAACGCGAGGAGAGTTGTGCTCTTGGAAATCAAAATCAAGAGAAAAACGTCTGCGAAGTTTGACTAAACAACCACTGGTCCAATTCTAAACTAGTGCAGTGTCTACCACACCATACCAAGGTAATTGACCGTTTCCTGAGAAAGCTTGTAATAATAGGAGTGGACTGTATTACAATCAATAGACCAGTTTAATAGGTTATTATAATTTACCTGTTTCTTTCCTGGCGACATACATGTAGTATGTACATTGTTGTTGCTAAGTCAGGAAAACTCAACCAAGCTTTCAAGTTGTCAAGAACAACCTTTGTTTAAAAAGTGTGCAATAAATTATAATAACCTAATAAACTGGTCTATTCACTTGTCACAAAGAGAGAAATGTGAGCACATTAACAATTTCCGACTTTACATAGGCACTTTATTATTATTGAAGTGCATCATTAATTAATTATTAATCACCAATAAAAAACATCTGCATTATAATGATAAAAGCATTATAGTTTTCAAACAGAGGAACACATGAGAAGAGATTTTGGGAACATCACTGAGCTACTGTAAAACTGAAAACATTGATTTGCTCCAATCGAAAGAGTGGCAAGAGGGAGAGAGATGACAGTAGACAGTGATGGCTCGAAGAGAGAGAAGGAGAAAGAGACTGTGAGAGACATCAATAAACATGTATAAGATCTCTGGAGGGGGTTTTCATAGGGCACGTGTGTAAAGAATTTGCGGAAGATAGATGTTATCCAACAGCTGTTTATTTTTAAGAGCAGAAAGGCTTTTGATAATCTCGTAGTACATTTCAATAGGGAAGGATTATGTGATGCGTCACGTCGAAAGGAGAGACTATTCGCAATTTTTGAAATCCATTTTATTGATATTATTGATCCCTGATTCATTGGCTTGAAATTGAATATATAACACCGACTGTAAAGAGTTAATAGAAGTGGAGATATAGCCTCTGAACGCGAGGAGAGTTTGTGCTCTTGGAAATCAAAACAAGAGAAAAACGTCTGCGAAGTTTGACTTCCTTTGTACCCCGCGCCAGAAAAATAAGAACACTCTGTCACCGCTGTTAACTCACCGAAAATGCCCTAGCAACCACTTGTTACAAAGGTGAAACGTTGACACATGAGGAGGCTGCATTCAGGTATACAGAAGAACAATACTCGTCCGTCACGCATGATCGAGGAAGCGCAGCAAGCGAAATAACGGCGATGTTCAATCTTCTCAAAAAAAGAAGAAGCTGAATTTGGTTAGTGTTTTATACTTCGTCAATAAATGAAAACGTCATGCCTTTAATGTGTTAAGAAAAAATCCGCTCTTTAAGAAAAGTGTTTACCAATCCTGCGCTAAATAGTTAGAAACAAAACTATTTAAAAACCTTTTTTTTGGTTATTCCGATGTTTGCGTGCGTTCTTTGAATGTCATCGCGTACTCTACTCATAATAAAGCGAGTCATTTTGATCTGAACTCTGTTGGAAATTTAAACATAATAATGGTCTATAGACTAATTATTCTTGTACAGGGGCTTTATGCATTTTGTTTATATTTTTGAAATAGTATATGATAGAGATAAGCCTCCAAAAATGTTTTAATAAATTATTTGCGCCTCACGAATGTATTTAGAATTTCTCTGATCACGTTTAATGAGTGGCTAGGTTAGCTTAAGAGCAATGAAAATAAAAAACGTAAATGATTTGCTCGATCTCGTCTTTTATTGATTAAACTTTGTTACCAGTAATAGAAGATATAATAATTTTTAGAAATGAATTATTTTAAGAGTAAATCGTATTTGTTTCGTCGCGTTTAGTAAAACGCTACTTTCTTAAACACATTACTTTGTAAATAAACTGCAGAAATTGCTAGTAGCTATGGGTGCTATCTCACCTCGCGGAGACGTCTCCGCGACAGAATACAAATTTCGTCTCCGCGACGGATAAATAGTATTAGAGACGTCTCCGAGACGCTTCAGCGGCATTATGAAGAGAAATCCGTCTCCGTAATTCAGGAGAACGTCTCTAATACTTTATTCTTCGCGAAACAAAAACTTCTATTCTTTTGCGGAGACGTCTCCGCGACGGTCTCAACAACTCGTCTCAAACTTGTTTCTAAGCCGTCTAAAGTTGTTTCAAAGTAGTTCCCAAAAAGTGAGATACCAGCCGCAGTTATAAACTAGATTGGATTTGCCACTCCCCCCCCCCCCTTAGCTCATTGTTCACATAATGCAATATCAACCAATTTTAAACCATATTTTTTTTTCAATTTTAAATTAGCATCTCTACGCGTCTTAAGACTTTCCTAAATACTTGTATCAGAATATTGATGATCACGTCACCTCTTTGTGTGCTCTAGTTTCCCTGATGACCAAATTGTTATAGGAGGTTTTAATTTCCCATCAGGACAAAAGATTACGGCGGCCCTCTAAAATAAATGCTGAAATTAACATTCATTTTGGATCCAGATAGCTAAGTCAAGCAATAAGTAGCTTCCCCCCCCCCCCACCCGATTGTTAGATTTTACATTCGTTTGCGTGCTCCGCATCCCGGATGAAACAGCTTTATTCACAGCAAGATTGTGTGGCATTCGCCACAGCTGAGTGCAGCTAAAGAGGAGTTTAGTTCGCTATTCGCCCAAAAACGAAACAAAAAAGCCAATAGAAATCACACAACACATGACCGTGAACGTCCAACAAACAAAGCCATGCGTGCTAAGGGCGAGCTAAACGAGAGGGGAAATGAGCGTGACGTGCGCTTGTATGTCCGGAAAAAAAAATTATGAACCGAAAAAAAACACTCGCCGAAAAACTGCTTTTTTACCACTCCCGTTATCATTTCACCTTTACAGAGCAAAGATGAAGCATGGTAGAACCAGAGAAATAATAAAAAAATTTCTCAAAATTTTTGAGTTTTTTATTAGTTTGTCGATTTACTCGATCTTGATCTGCGACTTCTCTCTCATTTCGAACAAGACGTATCACATATGTGATGCGGTCACGTCGAAGGGAAAGACTATTCGCAATTTTTGAAATCCATTTTATTTGAAATTATTGACCCTGATTCATTGCCTTGAATTTATATATAACCCGACTGTATAGATATAATAAGAAGTGGGATATAGCCTCTGAACTGCGATGGAGAATTGTGCTCTTGAAATCAAATCAAGAGAAAAACCTTGCGGAATTTGGACTCTTTTACTCCCGCCGCAGAAAATAAGAACACCTCTTCACCGCTGTACCACCGAAATGCCTAGCAACCACTTGTACAAAGGAATACGATTGACCAATGGGAGGCGCACAGGTAACAGAGAACAATACTCGTCCGTTCCACGCATGATCAATAGATGATCGGAGGCAACGAGAAGCGGAAATAAGCGGCATGTTCAATCTTCTCAACAAAAAAAGAGCTGATAATTGGTAGTTTTGTAAACTCGCAATAAATAGAAAAACTGTCATGCTCTTCTAATGTTTAAGAAAAGTTCCGCTCTTTTAAGAAATAGTGTACCAACTGGCGCTAAATTAAGAAACAAAACTTTTAAACCTTTTTTGGGATTTCAGTTGCGTCGCTTTGAAGTCAATCGCGTACTCTTACCATAATAAAGCGAGTCATTTTGATCTGAACTCTGTTGGAAATTTAAACTAATAAATGGTCTTAGTAGACTAAATATTCTTGTACAGGGCTTAAGTGCATTGTTTAATATCTTAATAAGTATATGATAGAAATATGCCTCCAAAAATGTTTTTAATAAATCTATTCGCCCCACGAATGTATTTAGAATTCTCTGATCACTTATGATGGCTAGGTTAAGCTTAAGAACAAGATGAAAAACAAATAATCGTACAATGATTGCCCTCGATCTCCGTCTTTTATTGATCAACTTGTTGTACCAGTAATAAAGAAGATATTAATAGATTTTAGAAATGAATTATTTTAAGAGAAATCGTATTTTTTTCGTCGGTTTCTCAGTAAACGCTACTTTCCTTAAAACATTACTGTAAAAATAAACTGCAGAAATTGCTTAGTAGCTATGGGTGCTTATCTCACTCGCGAGAGTCCCTCGGACGTCTCAACAACTCGTCTCAAACTGTTTTCTAAGCCGTCTAAAGGTTGTTTCAAAGGAAGTAGTATCCAAAAAGATCCGTACCAGCCGCATATAACTAGAATTGATTGACCACTCCCCCCCCCCTATAGCCATATTGGTTTCCACAAATGCATATATCAATCCAATTTATAAACCAATATTTTTATTTTCAATTTTAATTAGCAAATCTCTTAACGCGTCTTAAGACTTTTAAACTAAATACTTGTATCAGAAGTATTATGATCACGCACCTCTTTTTTGTGCTCTTTGTTTCCCTGAATGGAACCAAATTTGTTTATAGGGAGGTTTAATTTCCCAATCAAGACAACAGATATCGCGGCCCCTAAAATAAAATGCTGATTAACATGTCATTGGTAGTAGCTAAGTCAAGCAATAAGTAGGCTTTTCCCCACATAACCCCCCCACCGATTGTTAGATTTGACATTCGTTGCGTGCTCCGCATCCCGATGAAGACATGCTTTATTCACAGCAGGTTGTGGCATCGCACTAGCTGAGTGCAGCTAAAGAGAGTTAGTTTCGCTATTCGTCACAAAAACGAAACAAAAAGCCCAATAGAAAATCACAACAACACATGACCGTGAACGTCCAACAAACAAAGCCAGTGCCGTTGCTAAGGGCGGAGCTAAACGGAGAGGTGGAAATGGAAAGCGTGGACGTGCGCTTGGTATGTCCGGAAAAAAAAATTCGACCGAAAAAAAACACTCGCCGAAAACTGCTTTTTTTACCATTTCCTGTTATCATTTTCAACTCATTTTTTTTACAGAGCAAAGATTGAAGCATGGTAAACCAGAAAATAATAAAAAAATTCCCATCAAAATTTG
>CALNVZ010000674.1:32310639-32360639 GCA_940671915.1 Paracentrotus lividus
TCCTTTGTACCCCGCGCCAGAAAAATAAGAACACTCTGTCACCGCTGTTATACTCACCGAAAATGCCCTAGCAACCACTTGTTACAAAGGTGAAACGATTGACCATGAGGAGGCTGCATTCAGGTATACAGAGAAAACAATACTCGTCCGTCACGCATGATCGAGGAAGCGCAGCAAGCGAAATAACGGCGATGTTCAATCTTCTCAAAAAAAGAAGAAGCTGAATTTGGTTAGTTGTTTTATATCTTGTCAATAAATGAAAACGTCATGCCTTTCTAATTGTTTAAGAAAAAGTCCGCTCTTTAAGAAAAGTGTTTACCAATCCTGGCGCTAAATAGTTAGAAACAAAACTATTTAAAAACCTTTTGGGTTTTATTCCGATGTTTGCGTGCGTTCTATGAATGTCATCGCGTACTCTTACTCATAATAAAGCGAGTCATTTGATCTGAACTCTGTGGAATTTAAACATAATAATGGTCTATAGACTAATTATTCTTGTACAGGGGCTTTATGCATTTTGTTTATATTCTTTGAATAAGTATATGATAGAGATAAGCCTCCAAAAATGTTTTAATAAATTATTTGCGCCTCACGAATGTATTAGAATTCTCTGATCACGTTTATGAGTGGCTAGGTTAGCTTAAGACAATGAAAATAAAAAACGTAAATGATTTGCTCAGATCTCGTCTTTTATTGATTAAACTTTGTTACAGTTAATAGAAGATATTAATAATTTTTAGAAATGAATTATTTTAAGAGTAAATCGTATTTGTTTCGTCGTGTTAGTAAAACGCTACTTTCTTAAACACATTACTTTGTAAATAAACTGCAGAAATTGCTAGTAGCTATGGGTGCTATCTCACCTCGCGGAGACGTCTCCGCGACAGAATACAAATTTCTTGTCTCCGCGACGGATAAATAGTATTAGAGACGTCTCCGAGACGCTTCAGCGGCAATTATGAAGAGAAATCCTCCCGTAATTCAGGAGACGTCTCTAAACATTTATTCTTCGCGAAACAAAACTTCTATTCTTTTGCGGAGACGTTCTCCGCCGACGGTCTCAACAACTCGTCTCAAACTTGTTTCTAAGCCGTCTAAAGTTGTTTCAAAGAGTAGTTCCCAAAAAGTGGAGATACCAGCCGCAGTTATAAACTAGATTGATTTGCCACTCCCCCCCCCCTTAGCTCATTGGTTTCACATAATGCAATATCAACCAATTTTAAACCATATTTTTTTTTCAATTTTAAATTAGCATCTCTTACGCGTCTTAAGACTTTACCTAAAATACTTGTATCAGAAGTATTATGATCACGTCACCTCTTGTGTGCCTATGTTTCCCTGATGAACCAAATTATAGGAGGTTTTAATTTCCCATCAGGACAACAGATTATCGCGGCCCTTAAAATAAATGCTGAAATTAACATTCATTTGGATCCAGATAGCTAAGTCAAGCAATAAGTAGCTTCCCCCCCCCCCCCCACCCGATTGTAGATTTGACATTCGTTTGCGTGCTCCGCATCTCCGGATGAAACACCACACAGCAGATTGTGTGCATTCGCCACAGCGTAGTGCAGCTAAAGAGGAGTTTAGTTCGCTATTCGCCACAAAAACGAAACAAAAAAGCCAATAGAAATCACACAACACATGACCGTGAACGTCCAACAAACAAAGCCATGCGGCTAAGTGCGAGCTAAACGGAGAGGGAAATGAGCGTGGACGTGCGCTTGTATGTCCGGAAAAAAAAATTATGAACCGAAAAAAAACACTCGCCGAAAAACTGCCTTTTTTACCACCCCGTTATCACCATTTACAGAGCAAAGATGAAGGCATGGTAGAACCAAGAAATAATAAAAAAAATCTCAAAATTTTTGAGTTTTTTATTAGTTTTGTCGATTTACTCGATCTTGATCTGCGACTTCTCTCTCATTTCGAACAAGACGTATCACATATGTGATGCGGTCACGCGAAGGGAAAACTATTCGCAATTTTTGAAATCCATTTTATTTGAAATTATGACCCGATTCATTGCCTTGATTTATATATAACCCGACTGTATAGAAGAATAAGAAGTGGAGATATAGCCTCTGAACTGCGAGGAGAATGTGCTCTTGGAAATCAAAATCAAGAGAAAAACCGTTTGCGAATTTTGACTCTTTACCCCGCGCAGAAAATAAGAACACCCTGTCCCGCTGTCTCACCGAAATGCCTAGCACCACTTGGTACAAGGGAATACGATTGACCAATGGGAGGCGCAAACAGTAACAGAGACAATACTCGCTCCGGTTCCACGCATGATCATAGATGATCGAGCAAGCGAGAAAGCGGAAAAACGGCGATGTTCAATCTTTCCTCAACAAAAAAAGAGCGATAAGGAGTTTGTTTAAACTCGCAATAAATGAAAAACTGTCAATGCTCTTTCTAATTGATTTAAGAAAAAGTCCGCTCTTTTAAGAAAAGTGTACCAACTCTGGCGCTAAATAGAAAAAAACTTTTAAACCCTTTTTTGGGACTTTTCCATGTTTGCGCGTCTGAATCAATCGCGTACTCTTACCATAATAAAAGCGAGTCATTTTGATTCTGAACTCTGTTGGAAATTTAAACATAATAATGGTCTAGTAAGACTAATTATCTTCAAGGGGCTTATGCATTTGTTTATATTCTCTGAATAAGTATATGTAGAAATATGCCTCCAAAAATGTTTTTAATAAAATCACTCGCCCACGAAGTATTTAGAATTTCTCTGATCACTTAGATGGCTAGGTTAGCTTAAGACAAGATGAAAATAGAAATATATCGTAAATGATTGCCCCTCGATCTCGTCTTTTATCTGATCAACTTGTTGTACCAGTATAAGAAGATATTAATAGATTTTAGAAATGAATATTTTAAGAGAAATCGTATTTTTTTCTGTCTGGTTATTATAAACGCTACTTTCCTTAAATACATTACTTGTAAAAATAAACTGCAGAAATTGCTAGTAGCTATGGGTGCTTATCTCACTCGCGGAGAGTCTCCGCGAACGTCTCAACAACTCGTCTCAAACTGTTTCTAAAGCCGTCCTTAGTTGTTTCAAAAAGTGTTCCCGAAAAAGTCGTACCAGCCGCACTTAAAACTAAGATTGATTGACCACTCCCCCCCCCCTATTAGCTTCGAATTGGTTTCCAACATAATGCATTATATCAATACCTAATTTAAAACCAGATATATTTTATTTCAATTTTAAATTACATGCTCATCCGTCTAAGACGTTAACCAAAACGTAACAGAAATATATTAACAACCACCCCCTCGCTGTGCTCGTCTGCTTGTCCCGGCCGATTGGTTTGAGTTTTTTATTAGTTTGTCGATTTACTCGGATCTTTGATCTGCGACTTCTCTCTCATTTCGACAAGACGTATCACATATGTGCTTTCCAGACTGAAGTACATGTATATAAAGTCATACAATGTATTAAAGTTTTGCTGTGCAAAAAATTCCGGTTTGACTTTGATACAACAATATTTGTCAATAGCTGACACAATTTAATGTCTTTTCAAGACAAAAATCATACAATTTTAAAATTTAACATTTAAAAACATAAATATAAAATCTTTTAATGCTCTGACAGTACAATTATATACAAACATGTAAAAATCAAACAACACAATTGAGAATGGTTTGCAAAAAAAGATATCCTGGATTGACTTCTAAGTTCTATTTGATAGATTATTGTTTGTACTTGCTCCTTTTGTACAGGAACCATTTTGAGTACATATATGAAATTAATACATTTATATGCATGTCAATACAGTTGAGTAGATGCATATGAAATAAATTCTAAATTTCTGTAGACTTCATATTCTATTAAGACCTAAATGAACTGGGATCATTCTTCTTTCTTTAAATGACAATAAGTTGTAGACAAGATAGAATACCAACAGTGTGAATAGGATTTAGACACCTATCTTGCAGAACCCTTCGCTCGGTAGGGAGTCGTTGTTTACACATTTCAGACTGTCATCATGCTATACCACTGAGAGTTTGGATATTCAATCAGTGGGCTTATATCCTCTTGGTCTAACAACAGTTCTCTGATTTTCAAATAAATTAATTTGGTCTAAGTTCTCATTGGTCTATACTTAGTTAGTCTAATTCTCACTTGGTGTAATTGCTGATTCGTCTAATAATAGCCAAATTGTCTTAATGAATTTCCAGTTAATTCCCAAATATATATTTTTGGTGTATTCAGTCTGTTTCAGGAATTGACCATGTGGACAAAACAGACAGATGAAATTAGATGCAATTAGCAGATTTGGCTATGGGGTCATTCCATGCCTATTCACCCAATGAAAGTGCAATTTTGCACCCTTCCGTCTCAGAATTTGCTCAAATTTGGTACACATAAAATTTAACATTACCTTTCCATGGAAACAAAAAAAATTAGCGTAACGGTCCGTGCGTTTCCAAGCTATGGCCGCCCTTTTTTATTTGTTTTGGCAAAAGTGGGTGTGACCTTCCATTTCAAACGGCACAATGCGCGCCTCAACTGGTTGACCAATTTTTGTGAAACTGTACCATTTAAAAGGAAATTCAAAGAGGAATTCAAAATATGGTATCAAAATATTATTGGAGCAATTTAAAGTGCTATGGACCTTTGACCTTTCCTTTAACCTTGATTTTGACCCCAGACGAATAATATTTTTACTTATTTTTATGTATGTTAATTGTCAGTAAAATTTAACATAACATGTAAATATCTAGGATGATATTTTATTTCTTCACCTTTAAAACTCTTTTAAATGTAATTTTCAAGGTTACTGTTACCCCCACATAGTGATATTTGTGTTGGTAATGTGTGTACAAGACTCCATTATCATGAATACTTTCAAACTGAAGTAACATTACAATCAAATACCATTAAAGTATTCCATATCTGTTTCTGATTGCTTCAAAGATCTCAAGGATGTATCCAGTTTGGGACAGTAGAGCTGACTACATGTAGGAAGCATTTTGTTTCTGTCAAAACCGCAGATTTCTGATAATTTGTATGTATACCTATTGCACCCCAATCAAAAGGGCTGAACAAATGTCTCTATTCATAAGCAAATGAAGTCTACGTACATGAATACATTATTATTGTGTTAATGTTTCCTTTATTACCTGAAAAGTTTAGTATCCTGTTTTAATTGAATGTAATTAACTTCAGTTTGGAAGTATTCAAGTAAGCCTATAATGGAGACTGTACACACATTACAAACACAAATATCAGTATGTGGGGGTAACAGTAACTTTGAAAATTACATTAAAAGAGTTTTTAAAGTGAAGAAATAAAATATCATCCTAGATATTTACATGTTATGTTAATATTTTACTGACAATTAACATACATAGAAATGAAGTAAAAATATTATTCGTCTGGGGGTCAAAATCAATGTTAAAGGAAAGGTCAAAGGTCATAGCACTTTAAATTGCTCAATAATATTTTTGATACCATTTTTGAATTCCTCTTTGAATTTCCTTTTGAATGTACCAGTTTTCACAAAAATTGGTCAACCAGTTAGGCGCATTGTGCCGTTGAAATGGAAGGTCACACCCACTTTTGCCAAAACAGATCAAAAAGGGGGCCATAGCTCGGAAACCGACGGACGGTTAAAGCTATTTTTTTTTGTTTCATGGAAAGGTAATGTTAAATTTTATGTGTACCAAATTTGAGCAAATTCTGAGACGGTAGGGTGTAACCCATTGGGTGAATCCAGATGGAATGACCCTATGAGAGAAATTAGCAATTAGACCAATGAAAACTTTGACCCAGTGGCAATTTACCAATCAACAGTAACCAATCATTGTCCTTGTTGCGTAGACTTCTTGCATAAAAGTCTCACTGTGAACCAATCGAAATCAGGGTTTCAAATCGACCGCTCAGAGAGCCATGGATGCCCATCCTGCAATGAGTGTCAATCCACCAATAGGAGCTAGTCCATTAAGAGCCTTTGAACCAGTCAGAGCTGAAAAGTAGCAAGTGCCTGAGAACAAGACCATACCCAATGTCACAAGGCTTCCCACCTGGATTAGAGATAGACAATGGAATAAGACAACGGTCGGTGAATATAAGACAACGATCAGAGAATATAATCAGTCAATGCATGAAGTGATGCTTGAATAAGACTAAAGCAATGGAGGAAAAAATAATATCTTTTTTTATTGAAGCTTTGTAAACCCACACCACAGAAATATCTGGTAAACCGATTTGCAGCAACGATACTAATACTGATTTCAGAAAGGTGTGACACATTTTCCTTAAGTTAAGCCCTATCTATATCAAGTTCTAACACCAATTTAACTACAGGGGGTCTCTCAGGGAAAATTGTCCAAAGGGAGTACCAGTAGAACTATGTAGGTAGTTGTCCTGTCAGTAGTTGTCATGGGGGTGTCCTGATGTGGTGTCTGGGGGTAATGGTCCTGAGCGGGAAGTCGTCCAAGGAGGTAGTTGTCCTGGGGATAGCTGTACTAAGTGGTACTTGTCCAAGGAGGTAATTATCCTGGGGTGTCCTGGGGCTAGCTCTCCTCAAGGGTAGTTGTCCAAGGAGGTAAATGTCCTGTCAGTAATTGTCCCAAGAGAGTCCTGGGGATGTCCTGGGGGTATCTGTCCTAAGGGGGTAGCTGTCCAAGGAGGTAGTTGTCCTGCCATGTCCTGGAGGTGTCCCAGGGTAGTTGTCCTGTGGGTAGCTCTGCTAAGGGGGTAGTTGTCCAGAAAGGTAGTTGTCCAAGGCGATAGTTGTCCTGTCAGTATGTATGTAGCTGTCCTGGGGTGTCCTGGGGATGTCTTCGGGGTGTCCAGGGTAGTTGTCCTATGGCGTTTGTTGTCCAGGGATTTGACTTACTAGATTAGGATGTCTGGTGAACTGTACAGCAAGAAGAGCCAAGGTGTGGATGAAGTGATAGCGGTTTCCAGTCTCAAATGTCTGCAGAAATAAAGGAATTATCATGCATGTGATGGATTAACCTGAACTTGGGATTTTACTTTGGTATGACATACTTTCCCTATTATTTTTTTTTCATCTTGGACTTATAGTATTGAAATGGTTAAAAGAGTATACAATGAGGAATCATATAAAATGAAAAGTTATAATTAAACAATTATAACATAAGTGCCAAGTACATGTCCTACCCCTATGACATCACAACTTTGTGACTGTTACAATTTGCTATCATGATCAGCTTTTTTTGGGGGGGGGGGGCAGCATAAAGATATTCATAACTTTATTGAAATTTATATAGAACATGTTTTTGGTCTGGATTTCCCCTTTTACCTGTTGAGGACTGAGCCCGAATATATTCGGGCTAAGGTCTATGGGAAATGCGTGTGATAGCCAAATCATGTCGTCTCCAACAGGTTAATGGACAGTATTTTTAAACCAAGTAAACCAACTCTATCATACAGAAGACAAAAGGCTAAAGTAATTCAGATCTATAAAATCACAATGACCTATTCCAGATTGATGACAGTGAAAGAAAATCATTATTCAAATAATCAATGGAAAACAAGATTGTAAAGTGTCAATGATTGAGTTAAAGGGGACCAATACCCAACGAAATAATCATTTTTATACGAAAGAGCACAATCAGAGGAGCGATTTGAACAAAGTTCCATCAAAATCGGTTATAAAATAAGAAAGTTATGGAAGTTTGAAAAGTCTTGTTTTACCTTCTATGGGGATCCTCAAACTGGCAACATCGGCTTCAAAATGGCTGATTTTATGGACAACTCTCCATTGGTTTTGTACACAAATTTTTAGATTTTCCCATTTTCTTTCAAAATATGTCTTACCTCCTTCTGAGCTCAACATATGTTGTGTGAAATATATTTTCCCATGACATATTTTGAGCTCAGAAGTAAATAAGACATATTTTGAAAGAAAACGGGGAAAATCTGAAAATTTGTGTACAAAACCAATGGAGAGTTGTCCATAAAATCGGCCATTTTGAAGCTGATGTTGCCAATTTGAGGATCCCCATAGAAGGTAAAACGAGACTTTTCAAACTTCACAACTCTCTTATTTTATAACCGATTTTAATGAAACTTTTTTTAAATTGCTCCACTCATTATTCTCTTTCCTATGAAAGTGATTATTTCCTTAGGTATTGGTTTCCTTTAAGGACAAAATGTTCACTAATGCAAACAAAATGTAATGATAATTTAAAAAAAAAAACATCTAAAATAATACTTTGTAGAGAGTAGATGAATTCATGGCCGAAAAAAAATATGATAAGGAAAAAAAATGCATAAATAAGGCCTATCATTCAACATGTGCATAACATTAGAGGCAACATTACTGGCTCATTCATTAAATTCACTTACATGTTTCACTTCAGGAGGTTGGTTTTTCATACCTAGACAAATCAAATAAAAATGAAGAAAATGCCACTTTATTTTATAGAAAATTCTTTAAGTTAAATAAGACCTTGAGTTGAACTCAAATTTTAATTTAAACAGAAATTCATGTCACGATCATTGATATGCTAACTCTGACCCCTGTGACAGAGATAAGGCTCTGACTTCTGAGAATTGCTGTTGTCAATATTAACAATGTTATTTTCACTCCTCTCTGTTCGCACTTGAATCGACATTTTTTTAAACAGTATTTATCAAACGATTCTCAACTTAATTAATATAGAGTTGATCTAGACTCTACCCCGGGTCTATATTGAGTTAAAACATACATATTTGTAAGTAAGGACACGTTTGTATAACTGAGCAAATTGCCATGTAGCCGATGATCACTGATTTGTCAATGTCATTTCATGACTGTCACTTTTTTTTGTCATCATGCATCAACATTCGTTGAATTGACGTGATCATGTTGATTGATGTCCGAGTATTGCTGCATGTCAGGAATATCGTAATAAAGCCAGTACATATAATATTCTTTTATTTGATATTTAAATGTGAGTATTAGAGTCAAGATAGATCTATTCAGCAATTTGCCAATAAGCTATTCATCTTGTTACTGTTAGGGGCTTACATCAGTCTACACATGTGGGACCGTACAATCATTTTCAAACACAAAGTAGTAATTACCATGAGCTCCATACGCTCCCAGAGCTACAGCCAAAGCCCCTGAAATTCCTGCAACTCGAACAAAGAGTTCTCCAACTTTAATGATGACAGTCATCTTGCTTTGAAGTAAATTAAGAGCTAAAATTGTAAGAATGTTACAAGATTTTGTCGTCTGGCCTGGCAGCGAAAAAGTTGTCAGTTTAAATCCGTAGATGGCGCTCTATAGACTACAAAAAAAGAAAGAAAAAGAAGCGTCCTTGGTTTCACAGTTTTTTACACCGATTTCGTGCATTATCTCCATATCAAAAAGAGGCAAATAAACGATGGCTTCTGGAGCGGATGATGTTCAGAGGGATAAGAAGTTTCATTTCAGGGAACTGGATAAGACCTGTGCAGCTTTAAACAACAAAGAAGTGCAAGATTTGCTAATGAAATGGTATGATTCATAGTTTATTTTCGATCCCCGTTCGTCTTGATAGCCGCTGATTTCCCTAGCCAGCTACGGCCTTTACAAAGGAGCTGGTCGGCCAGGCCCGGGGGGCCCGGGGGCGGGGCGAAGTGAAACTCGCAGGGGCTATACTGCCCCGGTCTGCAGTGACAAAAGCGACATTTCTTGTAAAACTAAAAGAGCAAAATGTGTCCGTCATTTACACTGATGTCAATCACCAATGTAATCTCCTGTGGTCTTAACTAAAATATTTCAAAGATGGATAAACTTTGATTTTGAGACATGAAATTTGGACAGCAAAAAGATGTCACCGAATGAAATTGATAGTCTCTAACATGTTAGATCTAAGTTACGGAAATATTAAAAAAATCAAATTTGATTAGGAAGTAGCCTATTTCACTAGTGCATCAATCCCTGCGAGTGCGATTTTTTCGTTATATGCAAGAGGGCTTACAAATTACAACGTGAAACATGTGTAGCGTGCGCGTGCTCCTCTTTTGTGTACAAATTACTACTGCGCGCGCGCACATATGGTTACGCGCACAGCGTGCGCAATGCTTTCAAACACAATGTGCCGATCTCACACAAATTTTTTTTTTTAACTTGGCATCTCTGAGCATAGTGTGAAGGAAATGCGGCTAAATAATTAAGGAACTGCCTGTGCATCTAAAATTTGAACTTAATTTCGAAACAATTTAATGTAAGATATCATTTTAAGATTTATCAAAAATCATTCCATTCTTTAGAATGATTAATTTAACCAATCAATTTCAACTGGCAAGTCATTATTTTGTAGACCTACTTTAGACCTAGATCTAGACTTCTAGATCTAACGTTAGATCTAACGTTAACATGTTAGAGGTCTATCTAACTTTGTGTTAGATTTTAATCTGGCCTTGGGCTTGGCCTACCGAAACTTAAAGAAAAGGGTAATTTATACAAAAAAAGTAGAATAGATTCTAATTGGATTTATTTTCAGGTTGCAACTCCTTTTAGTTCTAGAAACATAACTAGATATTTTTTATATGAACTGTTTTTTTAAGAACATATGAGAGATGGGAATCAAGAAAAAGAATAGAAGTGAAAATTTGGCTGATATCTTTTGTTTTTCTTACACAGGGGAATGAAAGGGCGGATGTTTGTTCAGTATTTCAGCTATGACCAGCTCTTTCAAGCATACCAAAAAGATGACTTCATGTTGGTAAGTACTCAATCCAATTCAATAAGTAATATACAGTGCGTCCCAAAAAGAACTATACACTTTTGAAATGGCTATCAGATAAAAAATATATGATTCTTGGGGAAAAAGTTTAGATATATATAAAGCTCATATCCTCAACTATCATTATGACACCAAAAATTCTGAAAATAACCCATTCTTCAGTGAACCAAGAACCGTATATTTGTTTATTTGGTAGCCATTTCAAAAGTGTTCTTTTTGGGACGCACTGTGCAAAAATGCACTTTCCTTGTTTGCTTTTAGTAATAGTATCCATAAGTAATAGCAGCCAAAATTATGATGGGGTTCATGCAAATCTATTTTTCTTTGTGTCTGAAAGTAATGGGCAAAGGTGAATATTGCAAAGACTGTAAATATATATGTTTTATTAAATATTACATTTCAAAACATGCATGTACATTTAAATTGAGAAGAATGATTTTCACCATGCCTGTTGTTCAGAAGGGATTTTTTTTTTTGTCCTGGGGGGTGTTTCATCAGTATTTAAAATCGAATGTAAGGCCTTAAAACCTATTTAAAACTGATTTTAAAGTTAAATTTGATTTTAAATATTGATGAAACTCCCCCGTGGTATATTAGCTCAGATGAGTAGTGGAGCCACATATTGATTCCTGAAATCCTGTCTCTGGACAAAAGGGCCCAATTTATAAAAATTTAGTTATTTGTTTTAATAAGTGCTCCTGCAGAGCTCTGCTAAGCCCTGAATTCAAAATGTCTGATTGAAGTTCACTTGCCAATCTCAGTTTATTTCACACGTGCATTTGATGGAAGCACCTTACATACATGTATCTATTTATCATCTCAGGATTTCTTCCAAGACCCTGTTGTCAAGGCAACCTTAGGTACCGTTTCAGACAGTGGAGTATGGGGCCCATCAGGCAAGTGTAATGATCAACCTGTAACTAGAAACTTAGAACTTTTCACAAACAATAATCTTTGAAATCCTAATTGAGTAATTGTTGAGAATTTACAAATAATGATAATTTATTTCCATTCAAACTATTCAGATAAAGCTTTGACGATCAGGCTTTCACCCGGAGCTTTCGCCCATGCAGGCCCAGCTCTATGGAATGAGCACCATCCTTACGAAATTGTACTTCAGTAGAAACATTTAAACAACACCTAGAAACACTCCTCCTATTCAACGCTTGTTATTCCTAGCTTGTTACTTTCGCTTATTGAATTTATGTGTGTTATATGTATTTTTCATTCTCCCCTCTCCTCCTTTTTCCATTGCGCCTTGAGCACTCCACTGAGTGGATTTGGCACATTACAAATCATATAGATTTTATTATTATTTCTTAGAGATCCCCCTTTTGCTATTTTTTAATAACTTTTTTGGCATAATTATGTGGGATTTTGAAATTTGATTAGGAATCATGTGGGAGAGGAGGGGGTCTCCAAAATGATACATTGTACATAAAAGATAATAAAAGATCTATATTATTGTTATTTTGGGGTAGAAAATTCAGAACAATTTAAAAAGTCATTCAGTACAGCCTATAGAGGCAAGAGAACCAGAGAGTTGATTATTTGTCCAGTTGTGCAGGATAAAAAAAATAAAAATAAAAAATATTGCAGTTGTAAGGAGGAAGACTAACTAAACCTTGAAAGGAACTGTGCTGTTACTATGCATTAACCCTTTAGCATTCAGAGGCTGTGTGTAAAACAGCAACTTACTCGTCAGAGTATACCTGTTAATATGTATTGTAGAATCTAGAACACCCCCCCACCCCTCCTCCTCCTCAGGAAAAAAAAAAAATAAGAGGTGGTTTGGTGAGGAGTGTAAGCTGATTTCAAGGTAGTTTGAAGGCTAGTTTGAACATCTAGTGATGTTTTGACTTTATATTTTTAACCAGAATACTAAAAAATTACATTATATTCGTCAGCAGAAAGAGCAAAAATCATGGACAAATATAATAATATATACATGTATATCTATAAATAAATATATACATGTATCTATCTATATCATCTTTGTTAATGCAGGTTTTTCTGCTGCGAGAGTCGAGGTACTTCCAGTGGCATGTTCCGTTACCTCCATGACCTTCTTTGACCGTCTAGAAGGGGAGGAGCTTGTCAGAGAAGGGGGACGCATCGTCAAATGCTTTGATGAATTCTATGAGGATTTCACAATATCAGATGAAGTTAGAAAGGTATGATACACAAGAAGTTTTTGTCTCGCATGAACGAAGTTCCGCAGAGACCTAGTAATCATTTTTCCTGTTCGTCTGTTTTGAAACTCTCAAAGAATTATGTTAAATTGTTTAGTTTTTGTGTAACTTGCTCTCATTTCTTTATTTCCGCATCATTTGTGTTCAAACTTAGTAGTACAAATGATACTTGGGTAATATCAAATATGTGTTGATAAGGATGATGGGGTCAAAGGTCATCTAGGGGTTAAAAGGTCAACTAAAAGGTCAACTTTTCTGAAACTTGTTGTTTTCGTAATTTCTCCATCAATTGGTACAAACGATTTCTGGTCAGTTTCACTCTTTGTTTAAAAAAAAAAGGAATGTAATAGTATTCTCAGAAGAAATTGATCTACTGACTTGGAGTCTAAACAAGAATTATTTAATTTGATGATTTACTTTTTCCTAAATTGCATTCAGATGATTCTTCTTGAGGACTCAGATAATTATGAGGTCTACTCAGAGGCTGAAAGGGAGCAGTTCCTATTCCATCTCTTCGAGCATCTCTGTCTAGGAGGTTCCCTATGTCAATATGAGGATACCATCACACCTTACTTGGATACAACTAAACTACTATACAAAGATCTCATCAGGTAAACTTCTCAAAATTCCTCTGTAGTAGCCAATCTACTCCTTCCATTTGTTTAAAAGATTTACATATGTACCAGTAACCAATTAAATTATTCTTTCAAATTTGCAAAAAACTTTGAGTTACAGATTTACAATGTGTAATTGTCTATGGAGCATGATTGTTTAGCACTATAAGCGCTTAGAAACACCAAGATGGATATTATGTATTAAGCTCTAGATATATAAATGTAACTATTATTATTATTGTTATTATGATAGATTGGAACAATTTACTATAAAATGGTAGACTTAATTATGTATCATTATTTTGTTTTCGTTCTTTATTCTAAATCTAGTGTTCAAAAAGATGCATCAACCAAAGAGCTGAGAGTAACATCACATGTCTTCAAAGTCAGAGTATGGGTAGGTACTAATCGCTTTATAGATGTATACAACTGGTTAATCTAGTCCCATTTAGTCTAAAACATGTTCATCTATACTTATTTGGTCTACTGTATTTATGGAAATATTTGCGGTACATTAATTTTCGCGGATTTCGCGCAAAGAGCGACAGGTGCGAATTTAAAAACCTGTGAATATATAGGCATGATTTCCTATGCATATATTGAATGGGTTCAATTGTGAGCTTACGGACATGCAGCACGAATTTAAGCACCTGTGAACATGTTTTGAGGCCGCTCAGCGCGAAAAATTAATCGCGCGAAAATAACAGAGAATACAGTATAATGTTCATCTAGAACCAATTTCTCTAAATCCTGTTCAGATAGTACCTATTGATCTACAACCTGTTCAACTATAGTTTTAAACCATTTGGTCTAAAACATGTTCATCTAGAACCACTTGGTCTAAAACCTCTTCATCTCTATCCACTTGATCTAAACCTTTTTTTAAAAATCTAATCCCATTTGATCTTAGACCTGTTCTTCTCTTCCTACTTGGTCTTAAATTCACAATTCTCCTTATCAGCATTAAATGATATGCAAGAGCAAAATATGCGTTAATCTTGTGATAGCCTTATATTCTACATTCTTCAATGATGAATTGTTTCTTCCTTTTTTTTTCAGGATAAAGATGATTTTCAGTTCTATCCATGTGACCAAGACCATCGCCAGACCTTTGCATACTTCACAGTGGACCCGTTAAAGAGACATGTGAGTGTTTTGTACCACCGGTTTGGGAGCGGTGTCTTCACATAACACAGTTTATCACCATTGGATCTTTGCATACTTCACTGTGAACCTTCTAAAGAGACGTATCACTGTTCTGTTCCGTTAGATTTGGCAGGGATGCCTTCTCAGAACTTTGTATGCTTCAGTGTGAACCCTTATAAGATACTCATCACTGCTCTATACAAGTACCATTGCTTTTGGAGTGGTGGTGTCTCATAACACTTGGCTAATTGTCACCGCTGGATATTTTAATATTTCACTGTGGACCCACAAAAGAGAAATGTCAGTGTTTTGTACCACCAGTTTGGCAGCAGTGTCTTCACATAACACTTGGTTTATTGTGAACGCTGGATATTTGCATGCTTCACTGTGGACCTTCTAAAGAGACATGTTAGTATAATTGATTCATCAGCAGTGTCAAAACAGTGTCGCTGAGCTTTTTACTATCAGCCCATTGCATTCAAAAGAGATGCATAATCATGTCATCTGTTTGGGAGTAGTACCTTTACACAATGGTCCAGGTTTTCCTCAGTGGTTAAAACCATCTGGAAACCTACCAGTACTCAATATTGTATGCTCTCATTGAGAGGAGTATATATTCTATGTTATGCAGTTTTATCTTTTTGACAAGACTTGAATGTAGTCCATGATCTCATAACATTAAATACCATATTTTACTTCTCTTCAGCTTTAGTTATATGATCAGACCATTGCTAGACATGTATGTTTTTCATGGATTATAGTAGGCCCTACAATGTCCCTTGCATTAACCCTAACTTACCTGGGGGGGGGCCTTTAAGGCCCCCCCCTCGACATTTTTCGCGATAAATCTGCAGTGCGAAATTTTTTGATCGCGCCGCTCACTGACTTTTTACTTTGAAGTCTTGCGCATCTTTTAAAACCATTTCCGCGTAAATCGGGTGTACCGTTACGACGTTCCACGATTTCAAAAAATTTCCGTCAGACCGAAAATGGCTCAAAAACGTGATTTCATGTACACAGTCAATACAAAATGTGTTTTCAGTTAGAATTCATAAATGAGTGCTTATTTTTAATATTATTGACAAGAGTCATTTAATTTTATGCTATTTATGGCCAAAATAATGTCATGGACGAATTGTGTCGAAAAAACAATGAAAATAAAAAGGTCAAAAAACAAAGAAATACATGAGAAATTTAAAAAACAATAAAATACATAAGAAATCGATTTTGGTACCGGAATTTTTTTCCTTTACAATTCTCAGGAATGCTATAAAGAATATTTTCACAAAAAATTAACTTTCTAGGAGCTTTATTTAGTGAATTAGAGCAAAAAGTATGATTTCATGAATAAATTAGCATAATTAATTCATATAAAATAAAATTAATGAATTTAGTGTAATTTACCTATGCAACCGCGTAGATTATGTTCTTCTCTACCTTCATGCAAATTTTCGTCGCGATCGCGCGATCCGCGGTCGAGATCTTAGGGGGGGGCCTAAAAGGCCCCCCCCCAGGACTTTAAGCTCACAAAATAGCCCAGGTAAGTTAGGGTTAAGTACATTGTACAGTATAAATAATTCAATTTTGAGACAGTTTGAAACATATCATTCCATACTACAGGCGGTGTTATTCCAATGATATATTAGAGAGCCCTCTTTAGATGAGGATTTGTCTTTCATTGTACATAGTTTATTTGGAATTTAATAAATGTTTTCTTATTCACTTCTTACGCATTTCAGATTTTATGAGGGACATTGTGAGAAAACAAATGATAGAGGGAAGAGTGAATGGGAGTGAAAGAAAGAGATAGAGAGAATGAGAGAGAGATAGATAGATAGATAGAGGGAGAGAAAGAGAGAGAGAGAGAGAAGTAGCGAGAGAGACAGAAAGAGATATAGAGAGTGAGACAGAGAGGGAGAGAGAGAAACTGACAGACAGAGAAAGAGAAAGAAAGAGAAACTGAGATAGTCAAGAGATGGGTAAAGCTGGAGAAGGAACATGAGAGAAGAGAGAGAGAGCAGCAGAGAGAAATAGAGTGAGGGATAAGGTCAAGTGAGTAAAAAAAAAAGTGCAGAGAGGGAGAGCAAGAGACACTAGATACAGTCAACTCTGATTATAACAAGGTGCTTGGGCCCAAGCCGATAGACCAGTTTACTAAGTTATTAAAATTTATCCATGTTTCTTTCTTGGTGACAGTAACAAGGTATTCAAACAACCTGTAATAAAAGAATGAACTACAAATGTACAATACATGGCCCAGTTTGCAAACATTAGTTGTTGCTATAGAGGGATAGAGCAACGTCCATCTGGAGCTGCTCAGCGGCTGCCAAGCCCATGGGACAAGGGCAAAAAGAATATCCGATTAGGAAAATAAAATTTTGAGCATTTTTTTTTTTAATGTCAGACAAGCCTCAGGCAAGCTTTCAGGTTGTCAAGAGCAACATTTGTTTAAAAAGTATGCATAAAATTATAATAACTTAGTAAACTGGTCTATTAGTTATAAAGAGATCTTATACTAAGCACCAAGACGCGTTCAGATGCTAGAAATAGTTACCGGTAGATACACCTTGCTATAGTTGAAACTCATAAAGATGTCTGGCTGATATCACAAGTTACAATGTAATTTTGCTGGTCCCAGATGTATGTGTTCTTTAAAAAAAAATTTTTTAGTCATGCATACATGTATGAAGAGATTCCCAAGATTCCCAAGATTCCCACTGTATGATGCAATCTCTTACATGTGCTTGTTATAAGAGGAGATGACTGTATACATGTATGTATACAGTTAAAGAATGTCAAGAAAAGGGAACGAAGGAAATTATAAAAAATGAGGGGAAAGTAAGAATTAGAGAAATATATACATGCATGTAGAAAACTAGATGAAATAAAGCAAAAAAAAAAGAACCCCCCCCCCCCCCCCCAAAAAAAAGAAAAGAAGATAATGCATGATACATTGAAACAAAGAATGAAGGAAAGGGAAATAAATGGGAAATTTCCTGCACTCTCAGAGTGACATATAATCAGGGTGATCTCAAGTTCATCATTGAAAGCACAACTTAGAGTGCCTCTCCTAGCTCAAACACATCATCAGAATTTACACAAATGTGTGAAATCCCATTATTGATAGCTCATCACCTGCGGGGTGATTGATAAAAAATTACGATTGATTTTTTCACGGTAGCCTCATTTGGAAACCAGGTAAAGTGATGGATTCAGATTTTGATATGATCAAGAGTAGGGTTAAGGCTTGGGTTAGGATTAAGATCATCAACTTTGGAGCATCCTGTCCATGATGAGGCTAACGAGCAAAAATCAATCGTAACTTTTAAGCAATCGTAAGTCTTTGTGTTACACCCCATAGTGTCTTTGATCCAAGACCAGGTTCATTTTTAATTTGGTGCTATGCTAACCTAAAACTTAACCTTACAGCAACACCAAACTTCAAATCTTCCAATACCACCAGAAGGAGCTTTTTTTTTTAAAGCTCAAAATAACCAACCTAGAAAAGCTTATTATATGCACTGTCACTATCAATTCTCGATTATTTCTAATGGTTATTCAGAATATAGAAGCAAAGAATAACAATAACACCATATGTTACATATAACACCAGTGGGGTGTAACACAAAGACTTACGATTGATTAAAAGTTACGATTGATTTTTTCTCGGCAGCCTCGTCATGGACAGGATGCTCCAAAGTTCATGATCTTAATCCTAACCCTAGCCCTAAACCTACTCTTAATCATATCCAAATCCTAATCCATGACCTTACCTGGTTTTCAAATGAGGCTACCGAGAAAAAATCCATTGTAACTTTTAATCAAATCGTAAGTCTTTGTGTTACACCCCACAGTTCTTTATTATGATACAATATCATCCAAAACAGCTCATAGCTCATATTTCATATTCAATTAAGTCATTTGTCTAGTCCCAGTTCCTATCTTCATGACCTTTCACCCCACCCCCCCCCCAAATAAACAGAGTCATTGGCCCGAAATTCACAAAGTGGATTCTGCAAAATCCACGGATCCGTGGGTTATGCAAATTGTGTAATAATTACGCTAATTTTACGCCCTACCTGTGAAAAAGGCGTTCTCCATATGAAAATGCGCGACTTTGTCATAACGCGCTAGATTTACGCCAGTTGCTATGGTTTTGACATAATGGGCCCACTGTTTTGAATTAATGAGTCCACCATTGAGTCAACGGTTTATTTAAATTAATTTGAATAAACAGCAGACTTAACCATAGCGACAAGCGTAAATCTAGCGCTTTGTGACAAAATCGCGCCTTCGTATTGGACCTTTCTCACAGTACGCGCTAAAATTAAGCGTAATTATTACACAAAATTTACATAACCCACGGATCCATGGATTTTGCAGAATCCACCTTTGTGAATTCAGGCCATTAAGTGCTTAAAATCCATATGTAGGTCAACTAGATCCAAGCAATCTAAAATTACTCTGATCCCGTTATACAAGTAAAACACAATAATTCACTTCTGCATTGATTAAATTAAACTTTTTGTGGTACTACATATAAATACACATGTAGCTTATGAGCCTCAATACTGTTAACAAGACTGGGGTCTTCAAAGTGGGGGGGGGGTGTATTATTAAACTTGTAACACTTCAACACAGCAGATAAAGTGACAATTAGTACTCCTGTGTTCCTTACACAACCTGTTCAATTTTGCATAAGCAAGAGTCTGAATCGGGAGACTAAAATCTAAGCGATATACTGGAAAAAGGGCTTTTTCACTCGGCATACTTTTTTCAAAATGACAATTTAGAGTCTGTGCTTGTTAGACTACATGTAGCTGATTCATTATAAAGATAAGAACAATAGTGATGGTGGCTTCTTGTATAGTGCTCAGGTACGTCATGCGATGTCATTGAAGAGTACTTCAACATTATTACCCCGGTTTTGCCTTAGTGCATAGCGCTCTAGCACATCACATAACCATTTGCACCTGGGTGAGGAGAAGCATTGTCAATAAAATGCCTTTCTCAAATGGATACAGGTGCCTTACAATGGAGTCTTTTCTTGAATTTCTCAAAAACGAATTCCTCATCTCTTGGCAGGCTTGGGCATCAAAAACACTTTAACAGGTTTACAAAGGTCGACTGTTCCTCCACTGCTACTTGATGAGGTCTCCCCTTTAGATGAAGTGGAAGACCCCAGTGCATTGGGTTCATAGGTCATCACAATGCTTACTTCTACCTGGCATGGTTCTGTCAACAAAAAGAAAACAGGAAAATATTGAATATTGAAATATTGAAACAGGGTGAAAACAAATCTTGTTCTTCATACTCTATAGATTTGTAAAATCCAATTAGAAGAAATATAATGAGCACTGAGTGCAAATGCCGATTCATCTATTAACCAAATTGCCTTATTGCATTTTCGTCTAATTCCCCTCCCCAAAAAAAGAAAAAAAAGAAGAGAAATAGTAACTATTATCAGTCAGTTGCAGGAATAGACTACAGTAAATGGTGTTAGACCGAGTAGACATTAGACAAAATGAATATTATTCCAAATGGGAATTTGACAAAACGGTAAATAGACAAAATGGCAATTAGACGAAGTGGGAATTAGACGGAAAGGTAGTTAGACAAACTGGTTGTATATAAAATGTAATTAGACCATGTGGAATAAGGTCAAATGGTCATTAGTCAAAGTGGGTTTAGACTAAGTGGCAATTTACAGGTTAACTCTTCTTGCCTAACTTCAGTGGTCAGTTTCTATTCACTGTAATAACACAAAGAATAAATCTCACCTGACCAAAGCCCATGTGAGAGGTACAATGTAGAGGTAGGTCTCAGTCATGAAGCGATGTCTCAAGTTACCTTTGGTCTAACTTCCCTTTGATCTAATACATGCTTGGTCTATTACTCACTTAACCCTAAAAAGACTGGGCTATTTTGACACACATAAAGACTGGGGGGGGGGGCTCATTCAGCCCCCCCCCTAAGATCTCGGCCGTTGAGTGCGCGATCGCGCCGAAAATTGGCACGCGCATTACCCACGGCATACTCTCCAAAACAGATGAGTCATATTCTCCGAAAAATTTCATCACTAATTAATTATGCTAATTTATGCATAAAATCTAAGATTTGCTCTAATTAATTAAATAAAGCTCTAAAAGTGCTAATTTTTGGTTTACAGGCTCTTTGTAGGCTTCTGGTGAAATGTGTTTGAAAAAAAAATCTGTATCAAGATTTTTTTTCTTATGTATTCTATTGTTTTTAAAATTTCTTATGTATTTCTTTGTTTTTCGACTTTTTGTTTTTTATTATTTTTTCGATGGAAATCATTGGTGACATCATTTTAATCATAAACAACCTTAAATCAATTGATTTTAATCAGTTAAAGAGAAAATAATGATACATTTATGAATTTTTGCTAAAAACATAATTTGCATTGGATTTGTACACAAAATCACGTATTTGAGCAAATTTGGGTCTGACGCACGGTTACAAAATGGTCCTTAATTTCGGAACCGCGTACCCAGGCCACGCAAATTTGGTCTCAAAAGTTGCGCGAGACTTGAAAGAAAATAGTCATGAAGTCTCAGCGAATTTTTTTTCCGTGTTGCGAAGTTATCGCGAAAAATGTCGAGGGGGGGGCTGAATGAGCCCCCCCCCCCCCCAGTCTTTTTAGGGTTAAACTAATGAACACTATGCAACAGCCATATGTCCTTCATGTTTATTTCACAGACCGTATTGTTAAAATCAACGAAACACCACTGGCATTGAAGTCAACTAATGCGGCGGTCACAACTCGTCGTAGGCTACGGGGCACGTGCCATCAACGTAGCCTGCGTTGCATGTACAATGCACGCACAGGTCCTGGGTCAACTTCTGCGATTCCTGCGTTTCTGTAGTAAGGTTATTGTAAAAATTCCTGCACGTCGTACATGCATTGTACCCGCAAGGTACCTCCGCTGCAAGAATTTTTTACGAAATCCATCGTAGGGAGTTGCACGTCGAAGGTACGGTGAGTTGTGACCGCCGCATTAGTCGTCTTCTAGTCTTCCTTGAGTGTTCTTCCATTACAGATATTTCTCAATGGTATACCATTCGTAGGCAAATGAGGGTTCCAATTATTTAAATTAGTTTCAATGGTGTTTCATTGGTATCCAATGGTATTTCAATGGTATACTTGATCACTTTATAAGAAGCCACCATTATTATTATTATCATTATTATACCAATGAAATATCATTGGATACAGTACAAATAAAATACCATTGAGGATTTCTGTAAGGTTTCTACAAAGGGATTCACTATAATAATACAAAGATTAAATCTCACCTGACCAGAGTCCATGTGAGAGATAGATTTCAGTCATGAAGCGATGTCTCAAGTTACCTAAGATCCTAAAATCACTGCTACGTGGTATAAAGAGCTGAACAGTTGGGAACGAACCTGTCGTATAAAACCATTATAGAACAATTATTGAAGATCTGAAGAGCACTTCATCAACGTTTCTTGTCTGAAATTGCCAGTACCATTAAGACGTACGATTTCTTGGTTGCCTCATTTAGATAAGGATAAGGATAATGATTATGATCTTTACTTGATATTGATTGGTTGGAAAGCATTGTTACTATGGTAACTGTCGTATAAAACAGGACTTGTCGGATAAAATCCCTTTTTCTCACCAAGTGATCGATTCACACAACATCGCATTTCAAATTCACAGATCAATCTATATAAGCCCCTACAGAGGAGACAAAAATGTGCACAAATAACTACATTGAAAAATACTTTCACTCTACAGTAACTTTTGTTGGAGCTCCAGGGTTAGCTGCAATAAGGAACTACTATGTAGCTCAACACTGACTTGTCTAAAAGGCATCCAAACTTTATTAATAATCAGGGCGTCTTCAAATTTTGCAATTTTATATCATTCATTGGGTGCTGGGCCATGCACACTGTTCCCTGTTCTCATCTAGACCTGGATTATGTTGTCTACATTTGGGCAAAAATTATTAGACCAAGCTCATTTTCTGTTCATTTACACTTATAATGAAAGTCCTATACTCAGATGTAAATGATATGATTGCTGAACTACATGTATGAAGAGAAGTAGAATTAGTCAGTGTTTAATGTTTTCTTGCCACAAAAAAGCAAGAAACATAAACAAATAAGCCTTATGAAAAAGAGCTTGATCTAATACTTTTTTTTCCCCCGAGCTGTATGTGATAACTTCCTAATCTCTACAGTTTCTCTGTGATCATTCTCACCTGGATTCTGATGCTGTCCAAGTCCCGAACATTCTCCAGCTCTGCGTCCACAAATAATCCAAGCGTGAGTCCCGCGGTGAAGCGTAACGGATTATCACTCCCACCCGCCGGCTCACGGATCTCTGCCGAAACGCAGCTGACGGTGTTGGCAAGGCTGAGGATTGGGGGTCTGTTGTGGATGAGGAGGGGTTGCAGGAATTTGGTTAGGATACCGTGACGTGCTGCGGAGAGTTTGAGAACCTGAGAGAAGACTGCATGTGTGAACGAATCCGGGCTGATACTGGCTAATGTGAAATGTCTGAAGAAAAACGTGAAATAAAACGTTGGTTTACTCTATTATCATGGGTACGAAGCAACTGTACACAACACAACTAGAACTGGAGAAGCATAAATTAAAACCATTGCTGTGTTTTCTGTATTATCATCATAATACGGATACATGTACATGTAGTTTCGGCGCTTAGAAGAAGACGGCATGTGTGAACGAAGGATGTGAAGAGTCATCCTTGGTTTTTAGTAACATTATCACCATTTGAAAGCGACTGAACACATGATAACTAGACTACAACTGGATTATCAAAGAAATTGCAATGATCATAGAAGACTGTCAAAAACTAAATTTTATGTGTTGTGCAACTGTTTTTGTAATGTCACAGACTTCTATTTGATAAGAACGCTCACACCAATTCGCAAGTCTGATATTATAATCAATTTGAATTGAGGATATCCCACAATCAATAAATTTGATTTTTTTTTTCCCCCCCTTTTTTAAGTCCTTTTTAACCAAACTTGCATGTTACTGATTACCAATAACGCATACAATACAGACTGGGCTAGATGACTGGAGGAGTTGCCACCACTACTGCTACCACTACCCCTCAGTTGCACCACAAGTTGCTACTACTATTGCTACCACATTATCATGTTTATCAACAATAAAATAACTCACTCTTGCATGGCTGATGCTCTTGTAAGAAACCTCTGGGCCAGATGACTGGAGGAGTTGCCGCCACTTCCACTGTTGCTACCACTACCTCGGAGCTGTACCACGAGTTGCAGAGCCCAGGCTCGGAGACGGAGTTGTTGTACCATAGCCAGTTCTGATTCACTGCAGCCAACGTAAATGTGCTGGAGTCTGTAACTTAACTCAATCACCTTCACACAACATGGAATATAATAGGGTTTACATGTAAAACCACCACACCGGCCACGTTACAGACTTCGTTCTAGTGAAGTTGAAGTTGGAATCTTACACATTCCAAGGGTTGTTTCAAGAAGGAGAGAAGCTAGCTCAGATTTTTGTGGTCCCAAATTGTGGAATAGTTTGCCATCCCATTTACGGTCTAGTATATCAGTTGAATGGTTTAAAAGAAGTCTAAAGACTTAACTTTTTTTGTTGTAGTGTAATATTGGAGAGTTGTATGGAAAGCGCATGGAGCAGTTTTTATTGATTATGCGCTATATAAGAACCAGTTTATTAGTATTATTATTATTATTAATCAACTTGGTCTAACAACAGCTGGTCCATTTCTTAGGTTGTACATGTATGATACCATGGGCTAAACCCATTCGGTCTACTGACAGTTTGGTCTACAGTAACTTCCAACAATAGTGTAATAATTAAAATCAGACAATAATGTCTGCTTTATCTTATCTTGGGCCAGATTCAAAAGATACAATGTAGTTCTAAAAACCATGGAAAATATGCATTTTTGAAAACACAAGCCAGAATAGAAAATACAGACTAGAGTTGAAAAACTTGACAGGAATGACTGGAGGATTCATATTACATCAGGCGTGGATCCAAGATTCAAAATTTGTCAAGAAAATGCAGGCCCAATTGTCTGAGGCTGTAACTCAACTCAATGACCATCATACAATTGGGAGAATGATAGTGATGAAAATAAATGATTTATATTCCAAAGGGAATGCAGGGGGGGGGGGATGTCACTAAGTCGTTTGTAAAGTTACGCATGACTTTACGAATGACCGGTCATCAGTTTTTGTTCTTATCAAAACTCATTTGTAACACCTCCTGTTCAATTTACAAGGTATATTTGGACTTGATCAAAATGTTTTCCATTAACGGCGGAAACAATGTAAATTCTATTCTAAACTCCAATTGCCAATGTGTTAAAAATAACATTCTCTACTCCTTGAGGAACACTCCCATCAGATACCAATGGCATACATGTACTAGTCTGACCAAAATAATTTCCTCATGCAGTGGTAGACAGGTGCACCATGTAATTTGAATGGTTCACTTACCCTTTCCGATGCAGCGAGGGCAGTCTCAGCACTCTGTTGAGGGCACAGCATGGCAGGTACATTCCAATGATCTCCACTCAAAGCCTGTAACATGGAGACAAAAAAGAAAGGCTTTACCATTCATTTCACAATAAATCCATTGGGAGCCAATGTATGGGTGATGGAGGTGTGGTTTGTTTACTGCGCTCATAACCCTACTGGGTCATATGGGCACTGGTTGAGAGAACGGTGTATCATATTCCTACATTTATTCCTGTTGTGGGTGAGGGACTGACTTTGGTATGGTCATGTGTCACATATTGGGGTATAGTAAAAGGGTGGAGGCGTTACATTTTGGAGGGAAAATTTTCACATTTCATGAGCTGTACAAGGTCTCAAATTGTCGGTAATTTATCAGGCTACATTTCTGTAAGGTTTCAGCTTTGTCCTGCTCATAGTTTTAATACAAAGATGATTTGAGTGGGGTAAGGTAGGGAGGGGAGGATCCTACGGTGGAGGATCCTATGGTGGAGGTATGTGTTAAAGCATAGGGAATTCCCATTTTCGCTACTTTCTTACTCTTTTTTGCGTTGTATATTTGTATCCAATCAGTCAAATAGGTTGAGTGATATATCAATCTCTTTGGAATTTATCTGGTTTTAAATAAATGTGAAGTAGATTTCTCAAAAGTCATTTAATCAATTAATTAATCAATTAAAACAAAACTTCATGCACGCACGGCTCATAGACAATGCATTGCAGGCATCAAAAATTGCAACATGCCAATTTATAGCAACAATTGTGTTTTTTCACCCATTTTCTTTGCATGTACGTAGATACACAAATCAGTGGAAACATATCTTTTGAAATATACTTTGTCGAAGTTGTAATTCAAATGTAAAAGCCAGGATTTCTGCCAGTTTTAACCAATTTTTTTTATACACTCTGTAACGCGGTTTGAAAAGAATAATTTTGCATTACAAGTTTGTATTTTTTAGAAGCATAGGGTCTTATTAACACAGTCTAAGTTGATTTATTTCAATTAATGCAAACAATACGAAATTAATTACTATTGAAATTGTGAAACTTTTTTAACCATTTTTCTTGTAACACCTTGTATAGCTTTAATGACACACCCTGTACAGGCAAAAAAGTATGTTAATCATCTTCCTTACTATCCCAGCTTTCAATATATGTATACTTTTATACATGTTTGACTTACCATTAAGAAAGTAGAGATGTTTGTTTGTGACAATGTACGTTTCTACAAATGTTTGGACATGTAACGCATTTTGAACCCAATTCATGACATACGGCCGTATACAACCCAATACCAACTTTTTAATTATGTAATCAGATGCTGAAAAACTGCAAGCATGACAGGGATAACTTGAGAATTTCTACATACGTAGGTCTTTGCACATTAGCCAACCTTGTGGGTAGGCAAGTAGTGTAAGGAAACACAATTATGTTCATCGTGTACATGTACATGTAGGTTCTAGGACACCTACATGTACCCCTTACCATCTCTAGGACAACCTTCTTTTAAGGCAAGTACATGCACACCCATGACAAGTACCCCCAAACAATTATCCCCGGAACAATTACTTCCAGGACAATTACACCCTGGAATTACCCAGGAAATCACCCCAAGAAAAGTATTCACCAGCACAACTATCCCCAGTACAATCACCCCATGACAACTACTCCAGGGCAAATACCCCCAACTCTAATCCAAACTTGGGACGGGGGGTTCAAAGATCATCACACCAATTATCTTTTTCTTATGAATATAATATATTATGTGATAAGAAGGTTGCCATAACTTACCTTAGCCAGTGTTAGTTGACATTCAATGTACATGGCATATAGCTCAGCTGTGGCTCCTATCTTTGGCTCTAACTCACTGATGCGCTGCAAATCTCTGTATAATGACAGACAGACAGAGAAAATTAAAGAGTGAGAGAGACAGAGAGACAAAAAGAAAGACAGAGAAAGACAATTAATTATTATTATAGTGTAAGTATCTATAACATACAAAAAAGCTAAAAAAAATTATTTTCAGAAACTAAAGTGAAACGGAAATTATATTTTTTGCCCATCGATCATTGGCCTTGCAGCCACTGAGAAGCGCCGGATCGACGTTGCTCTATCCCTTTCTTGTTGAACGCCAAACAAGGTAGCAGCAAAAACGGGTATGAGTAACTCCCATCTTTTAACATCTTTTGGTATGATACAGCCGGAGATCGAACCCATGACCTCCCAATCATGAGGCAGACACTCTATCAACTGAGCCAACACATGGGTAATGATTTCACCATGGTTTACAAAAAAATGTTTGCCTTTGAGTTCCAACATGGTTTGATAGACTATTCTTTCTTCTCTATTGCACTAACCTGATAGTGAGTTGCATGATGTTAATAGCAGCTGAGTTTGAAAGACTATCCAAACCTTTCAGCTTGTCTAAGGTTTGTTGCAAGAAGTCTTGAGGGTTGGTCTGTCTGCTGACTACCCTGTCTTCTCTATCTGATAAACCTTGTCTCTGGGATGGTTGAATATTCTAGGAGATGAAAGAAAGAAAGAGTCAAGACATTATGTTTGTATTCCATGCACGATTTGAAGTTAAATTTGAGGAAATACTGGTCAGGACAATCAAATAGAAGCAGCTCATAACTTGGATAACTTGGATAACTACCCGCACACATATCACACAGATATGGTGTAAAGTTTGGGCATGAAACTGTTCAATATGCTTAGCACATACATTGTAGTTGCTGCACGGCTGTATAAAGTAACCATGTGTTGACAGCTTGGCAAACTTTCCTTTATTTGCCCATGAATCAGCTACAAATGTAGTATACAGTTCTTCTAAAATCATTTGGCAATGAATATTTATTTTCAGTTCCATCCATTCACTTAAAACATGTTTTGATTCTGTGGGACATTAATTTTTCACATTACTAAAACTGAAGTTTATCTTTATAACCTACCTCAACTGTCGGTACAAGGTGAGGCAGTGAGTCCCTGAGATAGGTATAATGTCTGAAGGTATACTCAGGGAATAGGGCTGGCATAGTAGGAGAATTGACGGCAGAATTTAAGATCATAATCATTACAGCAATGTCTGGTTCAGATAGTAGTCAAGGACAAATACACTTCACTCATGTTATAATGGAGAGCTCAGGGGAGCATTTCATGAAACGAAAATTCAATAATTCTCACTGACAACTATTATTAGCTACTGAAATGCTTGCAATCTGATTGGCTGAGATCAAATTTGTCAAATAAAACGTCTGACAAGTCCTTTCATGAAACGCCCCTAAGGAATAATGTTAGGAGTTGATCGCAATCAAGTGAACTTATCTCCAAGACTGTCTATGTGCATGTGCATATATGTGTAAGTATTACTTATTTTGTATCAGCATTTGGCATAAGGATTAAATGAAAGAAATGGTGTATCAAAACCCGTATCTTGGCAATGTTTGGACACGAATTCATACAAACTGGCAAGCATTACAATATCAAACATAGTTTATGTCTTTGTAATTTTATGTTATGAAAGAAATGAGTTAGGAAAAAGGGGTACCCTTGGGATTCGAAGCAGAGATCTCCTAGTTACTAGTTGGGTGCTCTACCAGCTGAGATATAGTAAGCCCACGCTGGGTCTATTCCTGAAACGGGTAATTTCTTCCATGCTCGAGTGGTCAGAAGCTATTGAAACCTGGCATAAACCGGAAGGATAGACATCAACTTGGAGTAAATGCGAGGGATCACGGTGATGTTATGCTAATTTATGTTAGAGACATTACTTTACAGTGTGTAGCACTTTAAGAAATGTTGGTAATTTGCGTAAGAAAGGATGATCAAATTAGTCATTAAATAATTAGGGTCTCGCATACTGAAAGGATACATGCTGGATCATCCATGTCTGGTTCCGGTGTATCAAAATATGGATGCGTACCAAGAAGGTCTGGTACTAAGGCTAGAGTCAGGTCTGGATGAGCTGTACCAAGATTCTTCAAGCAGCTGATGAAACGAGATTTGATTTAATTCATTATTTTCTCTTCATTATCTATATTCAGACAAAAGTACTCGCTTACATATATTTGAATTGTAATTCAATACGAGGGATTTATTAAGCATATTTTTTAGATAAAATAAACTGGACAGGAGATAACAACGCTTCAATTTATTTGCTTCACTGCCACGTTAATATTATGCTTTGGAATTATGTATTTGGATAATAAATACTCAATACTCAATACTCAAAAATACAAGCTCAGAGGTAAGCAACCAAGGGAACCTACATGTATCGCTTTAACCCTCAAAAGACTGGGGGGGGGCATCATGGCCCCCCCCTCGACATTTTCCGCGACCATTTCGCCGTGCGAAATTTTTTGATCGCTCCGCTTGCTTACTTTATACTTATAAGTCTCGCGCATCTTTTGAAACCATTTTCCCGAAAATCGGTCATACCGTTACTACGCTGCACATATTTCAAAAATATCTGTCAGACCGAAAACGGCTAAAAAACGTGTACAAGTCAATGCAAATGGAGTTTTCTCACCTTATTCATAAAGATATGATAATTTTCACTTTCATTGGCTGAAATCAATTTATTTTAGCATTATTATGCTTGAAAATGGTTCTTCAATAATTTTGCGAAAAAACAAAGAAATTCATAAAACAATTAAATACATAAGAAATTAATTTCTACGCTAGAATTTCTTCTAGTACAATTGTTAGGAATGCTATAAGGAATAATAATACACAAAATTAGAATTCTAGGAGCTTTATTTTTTCAATTAGAACAAAAAATATAATTTAATGCATGAATTAGCATAATTAATTCATATAAAATAAATCAATATTATTTTTCGCAAAAATTAACATCGCAGTCTTGTAGATTACATGATACACTACCATCGTGCAAATTTCCTGCGTGGTCGCGTGATTGGCGGCCAAGATCTTAGGGGGGGGGCCATCATGCCCCCCCCCCCCCCCCCCCCCCCCTGTCTTGACAGCTACCAAAACACCCCAGTCTTATTAGGGTTAAGTTCTATCCAAGGACCTTGGTAATGGGGGCTAATGCCTTACCAAAGGGCATATCGGCTTGGTTTTAAAACAGGTGTCTCCCTGTTTAATATACATTGTAGTAAGTCACTACTCTACCAAATAAGCTGTCACATCCCTTTTTTATTAAGGTATTATTTTGTCTTTATAAATTCATTCTCTTTTCAAATCACAAGAACAACAGAGCATATCATTGTTACATGTATCTTTTGATATGTTGTTTGTTTTTTATTTTTTCCACTTTAACGTAATATTCAACTTTCTGATATAATTACTAATCGGTAAGTAAAAAAAATGTGTGGCATTGATGGAAAGTTTGTAACCTTAAGTTTCAGAAAAAAAAAGAAGAAACGTTTCCTTCAAGATATCAATGGTTTTGAGCTAGCATTTGATTGTGACAATGTACATTTCTCCAATGTTTTTTGGACATGTAACACATTTTACACCCAACAAATGACACCTGGCCAACTACATATACTTACTTCCATATAGAGAGTCTGTCATGGGGGTACTTGCTTAGATTCCTAATCAGAAACATCAGAGCCTTGTGGAGACAGGACTTGGTAACCATAGCGATTGATGAGAGCAATTCATGGAGAGCCTCTCTCACCTCCTTGGAAGAATCCTGTCAAACAAATCAAACATAATATTGAAATTAATTGGAGTCTACATTATTGTTTTTACTAATAAAGGAATCAGTACGAAAAAAATAACAATATTTAATCGTCCTTGAACGTGCATTGAGGACATCTACTGCACATGGACATGCATAATATATTTATATATTTATTGAGATGTGTAAAGACTGATTTAATGTACATGAATATTACAAAAACATAAACTGCAATATCAAATATTTACAAATATTTACACTGCATGTTAGCATTCTAGCTTGTCATGATTAAAATTGCTTAGATGGTTTCTTGTATTTCATTTATGTTATATGTGATGCATCACATCAAAATGAGAGACAAGTCGCCAGAAAAGGGTCAAACATAATGGCAAATTAATGCCTTTTTTATCGCTTTCACTTCATCTGTTCTTGATCAATCATTTTATAGAGCACACATGAAACATTGAAGATTCAGAAAATGAGAAAAGTAATTTCCCCAAAATTATACATTATATGTATTATTATTTTACTGATTTCCTTGACCCTTTGCTGAATTTGCTCTGCGACTTGTCTCTCATTTTGATGTGATGCATAACATATATTATCTACATAAACTTTATCAACTCACATCTAGAACGTTGAGAATAATCTCGAGCTGATCTTCTCCGAGCTTAATATGGTGATTGATCTTCCTAAGACTGTGGATGGCATTCAAACGTATGCTCTCAATCTCGTTATATTGCACGATCATACAATAATTCTTGTAAAATATGTCAAATATAACTTTATCAACTCACGTCTAAAACGTTGAGGATGATCTCAAGCTGATCTTCTCTGAGTTTGATATGGTGATTGATCTTCCTAAGACTGTGGATGGCGTTCAGACGGACGCTCTCGATCTCGTCATTAAACATATCGACAAGGAAGTCAAGAGAGAGGATGGCAAACGAGGGAGACTGGAAAGCCAGTTCACACAGAGAATCTAGAGCTATGGATCTCACCTCTGAATTGCATTGATTAAACAGAAAAAATATATAGACAAATGATAATGGTCATAATAACAGTGGTTACAAAAGTAAAGATAATAAAAAGAATAAGAACAATACAAATTATAGTACTGTGATTTCTACTGTTACTGTAAATTAAGTAAATTGGCAAATTTTGTTATCATAAGTGGCTTTAGCCAAGCTGATGATACTCTCAAAGAATTTCTTCCTGAAATATATATTCTTATTATCAATTCATTTCTGGTGGAGAGAAGCAAACAAACTTCCTTTTCTCCTTCATAAATACACCAGATACATGTATAAGGTGAATAGTAATAAATGTAATAAGCTTAATAGGATCGATGTTTGCCTTGTATATACCAATCTTACCACAAATGCAAAAACAAAAGTATACCAATCTCTTTGTTTACAAAGGAGTGAGCTTATAATCGTTACACTACTAGGAGTGTGATGTTCCATTAATGGCTATGACAAGGTTACTTCCCATATACAATGGGATCAATCTATTAAGTTTTCATTAACTTCTTTTGATCCTACCACATTTTTATATGCTTCTAATTGTTTTGTAGTGTTTAATTTGCAAACGTTTTTCTATTTCATAATATTTATTTTGTTTATGTATAATATGTTATCGTATGACATCATGTTTTATATGTACGTATTTTAATTGTATGCTTTTACTTTGTGCGTTTTTTATGAAAATGTGGAAAATAAACTTTGAACTTTGCATTTATTCAATATCTCACCTAAATATTCATCTTCAAGACCGTGAACAAAAGCACCGCATGCCCCGGAAGTGATCAGACTAACAGACTCAGGATCAACGTCTTCTTGTGGTTTATCATCTGCCCATTTCTTTCCCGTTGACCACTCTCCTGATGTGAATTGCTCCTTCTGTCTCTCATGGGCAGACTTCTTTTTCTGTACATGAGTAGTAATAATGAAAGTGTAATTTGTGGGGTTCCACAGGGTTCTATCCTTGGCCCTTTGTTATTTCTAAAGGATTAACATCCTCTTGTGGTTTATCATCTGCCCATTTCTTACCAGTCAACCATACATGTACTTTTGATGTGAACTGCTCTTTCTGTCTTTCATGAACAGACTTCTTTTTCTGTAAATGATAAGTAATAAAATCCTGAAAATGTAATTTTTGGGGTTCAAACCTCGGCCACATCTTATTTTCAATTTACATAAATTTCATATTATCTTGCCAGTCAACCATTCTCCCATTGTGAACTGATCTTTCTGCCTCTCAGATCTATTTTTCTGTAAAGGAAAAGTAATGCTGAAAATGTAATTTTTGGAGTTCCACAGAGTTCTATCCTTAACCCACTCTTATTTTCAACACACATAACTTTCATTTTCCTGCCCATCAACCACTCTCCCAATGTGATCTGCTCTTTATCTGTCTTTTTCTGTAAATTAATAGTAAAGAAGTAATTATAGATGTAGTTGGATTTATAAAAAAGTTCTGTAAATTATTGCTATCTTGTATGGATAGAGAGTGTTATGGTAAAAAGACAAAGTTGACATTTTGATCTTCATCATCACCATCATCATCATAACCATTATTCATGTTCATCATCATTTTATAAAAATGATTCATTCTCACCCTTAGTCCTGACATGAGTTTCTTATCCAAAGTCTGCTCCAGAAACCTGGTACTGACTGAATGCAGTGAACCCAGAAGACCAGCTGCCTCAGCTCGGACCTTGGTAGAAGAATCCGTTACCATCTCACAAATCTTAGCGAACCCGTCATCCACGAGTCTCAGAGTCTCCTCACTTGTTCCTGGAGCTGAGACGGTCTCGTCAGGGTAGACCTGGCCTAAGACCCAGACAAGTTTTAAAGCAACCAGACGGACTCCTTCATGGTCATCCGTCAAAGATTTGATAGCCTGCTGGTAGAGATCTAGGTCCAGTTTCTGTCCCTGTTGGTGCAGAGAAAGCTAAAAAAAAAAAAGTAGTAGGAGAAGTTTAGATTACAACATAGATATCAACTAACTCAGCCCACTGGCCCAAGGCCCCAACTAGTTTCATAACAACCAGAAGGACTCCTTCATGGTCATCCGTCAAAGATTTGATAGCCTGCTGATAGAGATCTAGGTCCAGTTTCTGGCCCCGTTGGTGCAGAGAAAGCTATAAAAAAAAAGTAGTTGGAGAAGTTTAGATTACAACATAGATATCAACTAACTCAGCCCACTGGCCCAAGACCCCAACTAGTTTCAGAACAACCAGAAGGACTCCTTGATGGTCATCCGTCAAGGATTTGATAGCATGCTGGTACAGATCTAGGTCCAGCTTCTGGCCTCGCTGATGCAGGGAAAGCTACAATTCAAAAATTGGTTAGTTAGATAAGAGAGGACATGGACTGGATAAGCTGCTTGTAGAGATGTAAGTCCAGCTTCTGACCTCGTTGGTGCAGGGTAAGCTACAAAAATTATCATGAGAAGTTTATGACATACATGTACTACATAATTAAAGTTGGAAAAGTGCTTTCATAATTTAATCAACACAATAAGAAAAATATATTCTGTTTTAAGGTTGGCTTTTGCTCACGAAATATAGTTGCTCTCAATATTAAATTACATAGGTCTGAGGGGATGAAATCATATTAAAGTTGAAGATGGCATTTCCATACACACATGAACAAGGCATAACTATTTAAGTTTAGACAATGAGATCTGAGATCTTGGCCGATAAACTCTCTCTTCAAAGTCCTCTGCTATTTGATTTTGCAATTTCTTTCATTGAATAAGTAGCCATACATCGAAATGAATTCGAAAAAATAAAACCACCATGAAAATACACTAATGGAACCCAGAAGATCAATGCCAAAATAAATTTGGTAATGGCAGGATCCGATCTGCTTCAAGAACAAATAAATTTGAGAATGAAAAACACAAAGTTTTTTTTTCTCACCATTGCTTGAAAAGCGGCCTCTCTAACGCGTGCATCCCTGTCGCTGGTATATTCTCCCAGCATCCTTTGCACATTCCCCTTCCGTCGCTCTTTGCCACTCTTTCCTGACGACACTGCGGCTGGTTTGACATCACACATCCCCAGCTGACCAATCATACTCAAGCTGGAGCACCGCACAGCATGGTTAGAATCCGTTAAATGCTTCAGTGGAAAGATAGAATATTGTTTTAAAATATGATGAAGTGCTACAGATATATGTCTACAGTATCAAAGACTAAAGGTTGTATCACATGGCAGGGGATAAACAAATTACGGGTTTGATCCCGGGACCAGCACTTCGGTCCCTGGGCAGGGACTTTTATCTACAAGTGGTCATAACACGTTACTTTTTAAATAGAATATGTTCATCACGAGAAATGGCTGCCTGAGATTGAATCCAGGGTAACAATAGTTTGTAAAGCAAGAAATTAGACTGCAATTTTCACGGAATACCAGACTGACCTATGTGTTTATAATCATGTTGGTAAAATGAGCTCAATCAAATAAATAGCCATTTGAATATCATTCAAAGCTACTGCATCTCTTAAATAGAATGAATTGTGAAGAGTAAATTACCTTCTGAGCTAGCTGAACAAGCTGACGATGAAGATCAGAAGTCAATGGAAGGCTTCGGCCAATCACAGTGAGCGTGGTAAATATTTGACCTTTGACCTTGTGAGACCCTGCATGAAGAATTGAAAATATGACATTCCTGAATGAACAATGAAAACAACATTTCTAGATTAAATTACAATATGATATCAAGTATTCCAGAATTTCCTTCTTCTTCAATTTCATCTATTTCTATTTTCCCTTTTCTTTCAGTTCGTATTTCTTATCAACTGCATCTATTTAGTCCATGGCGAAGATTGGTCATTTTGTGTTTATTTCATGACACAGTTAGAGCCCGGGAGCTAGGGCCATGTTTTCCCCAAAAGCTTGGAAGTTTACTATTTTTTTCGAATATAGTAGAGTACCCCTTTCTTTAAAAAAAAAAAAAAAAAGTTTATCCTGTTTCTTACCTTCGGTAGATAGCAAGGTCATGAGGTCATTGGCTATCCCAGCAGCACTCACACCAGGAAGTCTAGAAATATGACCTAATAGTTCAATGACCTTTGACCTGACATGGGGTCCTTCCTCTTTGTTGTAGTGCTCAAATAAGCTGTTGATGATACTTTCTGTATGGGAGAGTGGATACAATTTTAAAAGCAGAAATCATAATCATCATCTGAAATGCATAGCCATGATTTTTGGATGGTCGCACAAAACAAACAAGGTCCTTTTGAGGATAAGGTACCTTTTTCCAAGAACATCATCATCTTCTTCCGCATTTACCTGCAGCTTCATGGCTGACTGGCAACTGATTCTTTAGATAAAGTATCATCATCATCGATAAGCCTTTGGCTTTTGCTGGCTCCTCCACTCTATAGTTAATTTATTGTATTCCTTAGTAGTATTTCTTGTATAATATATAGTTATTAATATGTTTTTAATTTATGTTCTCATGTATATATGTATGTATTTATGTATTTATGGATCATGTGTATAATGTTTATACCGTGTATCGTTTTTTATGAGCGGAATAAACTTAAAATAAAATAAAAATCATCATCATCAACACCACCATCATCACTTCATCATCATCATCATCAGGGCAAGTGCTGGGCAAGTGCTGGTGGAACTGAGCTGAAGTGCTGGTGGAACTGAGCTGAAGATAGAGGTTATTTATCAGACTTTTTTTTTTCTCTCTCTCTCAATTGACATTGTCAATTCAGCAGGAAGAAAATAATTATTATCTGTTTAATAATTTTTCTGGGTTTGCATTTATGCAGATGACACTGGAATATTTTTCAAAATATATAATAATAAAAATAAAGGAAAAAAAAATATATATAGACTTCCATATATATATGAGAGAAATGTCAAATTTGCATTGGCGATAATAGTCAAATATGACTGATTGCCATTAAACCTAACAAAAGAAGAAGAAGAATCATCATCATCATCATCATCATCACCATCATTATTTTCATCATCATCACCATCACCATCATCATCATCATCATCAACATCATCACCATCATCGTTATTACCATCATTATCATCGTCATCATGATCAACATCATCATCACAATCATCATCACCATCATCAACACCATCATCACCACCATCCTCATCATCATGATCATCATGATCACCATCATCATGATCAACATCATCATTACCATCATTATCATCATCATCATTATCCTCACCACCATCACCACCACCCTCATCATCATCGGTATCATCATCACCACCACCACCACCAATCATCATCACCACCATCATCATCGCCATCACCATCCTCATCACCATCATCACCATCATCACCATCATCATCACCATCATCATTACCATCATCCTCATCATCACCGCCATCACCACCAACATCATCATTAATATCATCATCACCATCACCATGATCAACATCATTATCACCATCATCATCATCATCACCATCATCATCACATCATCATCATCACCATCATCATCGCCATCACCATCATCATCACCATCATCACCATCATCATCACCATCTTCCCATCTTCATCACCATCATCACCATCATTTACCTGCAGCTTCATGGCTGACTGGCAATTGATTCTGCAGCTCAAGCAGCTGAGTAAGGGCCTCTCTTGAAGTTCCAGCTTTTTGGAGATTGAGGGTGACCTGGGAGGTCGGAGGTCGGGTCACTAGTCTGACCTTGATAGGGGGTGCCTTTGGTTCCTCCTGTTATTAACGTAAACAAAATCATATTGCTAATCATCAGCATCAAACTAGATGGATGGAGACTGCTTGCTGCCCAATGCACTATCCAATAGAGGAAGAACTAAAAAATCATCAGCATCACCATCATAAGTAATAATGTTGTGATTGTCATGATTAGTTTTTCCAAAAAGCATGAAAAGCAAAGGGCCTAAAGCACTCCAGTTCAAAGCATCATTATCAATGTAACATGATAAATGTTATCAAAGTATGACCTACCTAAGTACGAGATATTGGCCTAATTGACGATAATTGTTTCATTATTTACAATTCATTACCGTTAATTATAAAATCATTAATTTTTTTTAAAGCCAAGGGTCCATTTAAATTTTTCAAATCAAGACATTTAAAGAAAAAAATAGGGGATCTAACGGTTAAGTTCTAACGTTACCAAATAATACCTGGTTGGCAGCACCCACGTCCAGACACACGTAGAAATTTTTACTCCATAATTTATGCACGACGCTCAAATGATCACGTTAGCATATGAAATACACAACCATTGTGCCTTCCAATGAACAATAGTCACGATAAAATTTAGATTCTTCATTTATTTTTTTGGTAAGTCCTCATTTCTTTATACGTTTTCAACGGTCGGGCGAAGTCCGACAGTGGATTCATTGAAGTTCCTTTTTATATTTCTCTTCTTTATTCTAAAAAGTATTCAAGAGTGGCTTTCGCGTACACGTTTTGTGAAGTCAAGTCTTGCAGTTTTTCTTGCGAAATGGGTCCACTTTTGTTATGATTGACAGCGCGCAAGACAAAAGCGGTCTTTATCGGGAACAGCTGAATCGCGTTGTTCAGTTACGGTCAACGCACTTCAATCATCGCAACCAGGAGGCGGAGCTCCACGCGATAGCTAATCAGAGCGCCCAACAATCAAAATGCATTGTTCTCTAGATCTAACGTTAGATCTAGCTCTGTACAATGCTGTACGAACGAACTAAACAGTTAAATAACTGTTACTTACGTCTTAGGCATTTCAATGTGAGACAGTGACAAGTGACAGACAAAGAGACAGTGACCAGTCTGTCTTGATTATGAACTTACGCTGGGAGTTTTGAGCAATAGATATTCAGATCTAGAAGGCTAGATCTATTGATTCTTTGAAATCTTTGTTTGTTTGAATGAAATTGAAAAGAATACTGATGCGGAGGACACTACACAAATAACATTATACGGGACTGTGGTAAATAAAATATTGAAAAAACAAAAGACCAAGGCAACAATATAATTTGCTTATAATACCTGAATTATTTGACTGAATTCCTCATATGCCCTCTTCTTTAGATGAGCTGCCATCTTGTAGTGAGAAATAATGGAGCAATCTTCTGGGAATCTTTAGTTTCGTAGAATTTATCGTAAAAACAAATTCTTGTGTTGTGTGAGACAAACTGCAAAATGTAAACAGCGCCTCCAAGCGACGGAAATTCTGCGGGGAAATTGAAAACAAATTGGAAACAAACATCAACGAATTTTCCTAAAGTACAGCATTATTCGGCATAAAGTGGCGGTTAGAAGTGGAAATAAAAGCAGAATTAAGAAACACAGGTAGATATGGCATCAACAGAGCAAAACTCTCAACAGACTAGGATGAAAAAGAATGTAAGCTCGGATTTTCTCACCCCCGTGCATCCAATGAAGAGGAGTCGGATCTCGGTGGCTACGCCTGCCCGCAACTCTCCCGCTACCTCAATTCAAATTCCCGCTTCGCCATTTATGAAGAAGCTCGGTTGGGGAACTGGCGTGTCGGTTTATTTGCTCGAAAGGTTTGTCAATTATTCTGATGCTGGTCTCAATTTCAGCACAAATTAAGTGAAGTATTATTTCACGATTTATCATTCTTTTATATGTCACATTTATGATGATGTCATTTTAATTAGGATAGGATCTAACGTTAGATCTACTTACTTAACGTTAGTTTTACAAAAACATTTAACGTTATTACTATTAGGGGGGGGGGGGGGGCTAGATTTAGAATCTAACGTAGAAAGCTAAGTAATTATTTTCAAGAACAATGTAGACTCTAACGTTAAACTTAATTTTTGCACTCTAAACTTTTTGTCAATGATTGAAATTTTTGGAATTTTCAGAGACAGTCAGTAGGAAATAAAACTTGCTGACATTGATTATTTTCATTTTTTTATTGTATCAAAATGGATTCAAGAGGTTAAGATTGAAAATTTATCGTAGTTGGGTGTATTGTTCAAGTTTTATTTATTTTTTCCTCCACAGTTCATTGAAATAATTTTGTGCAATAAAAATCCTGCATTTACGTTGGTGCGCAGACATGGACACTTCGCAGACTTAGGCACCCTTACCATACAATTGTTGGCTTGTGCTGCCAGATATGACATCATCAAATTTGCCTGGATTGGCTTTGGCAAGGGAGACCTTGTTATATTGCTAAGACCTAAGATAAAAATAGATGAATAAATAAAATAATAGGGCCTAATTAAATTAATATTAAATTTATTTATTTATTTATTTATTTTATTATTTGTTGTTGCTTGTGAAGGAGTCCCAGACCTGATGGGAGTGGACGATCACCCTGGGCAGTCAAAAAGATTCGCAGCAAGTACAGGAAAGACTCGGGATTCATTGATGTGGAAGGAAGGCTTACAAAAGAAGCTGAAATTCTGAAGGTAAGTGAACCGTCTTTATATTCACGATTGTATGGTGACTTGATATAGATGTCTACTAGGCATTTTAATTTATTTACTATTTACTATTTACTGTATATGGGGATCCTATATTGCTTTAATAGACAAATAATTTCAATTGTTTTTTGTTCATTGGAGACTTGTAGCAGGGCCGTGATAGTAAATAGCTTTTTAGCTGATCTCAGCGTTTTGATTTTTTTTTTAGCTTTTCCTTTGTACAATGTATATAGAGCACTTGCATTTCAGCTCAAACACACCCCTGATGGAGCAATATGAACTTGACAACTCAGGAGATTTCTAGAAATTTCTGAAGAAAATTGGTAAGAGGTCCTCTTCTGGACCATGTTAGAAAACATCTGTTGATAGGTGGTAGCACATTGGAAAGAGATAACAAACAAATTTATGATAAGATCATTTTCACAGATTTGCTTCTGAAGAAAAAGTCCTAAAATTAATTCTTTCTTGTGGGATATGAGACCAAACACATCACGTTTCCTCCACTCTCTAATTTTTGCAGAAAATGAGCCATGTGAACATAGTGGAGTTCCGAGCCCTGAGTACATCAGCTGATGGAACAATGTGTCTTGCCATGGAGAACGGTCAAAGGTCATTGATGGATATGATTGATGCACGCAAGGAAGCAGGGCAAGGTAAAAGGGGTTCCATGAATTTTGTTCCGATAACAATTGCTCTGCTGTAAATTCCATACTACTTTAAATGACTAAATTCGACCCTGAACTTATCATATAACCCCATTGCAACCCTAACCTTATACATATCTTTAGATGAAATAAAACCTGGAGCAATTGTTGCAGGAGTGATGTTGTGTCACTGGTAAAAAAGGTCAACTCTGATGACCGAAGGTCCATGAATAACTGTGGCCCATGAGTCCCATGAATCAAAAAGAAGTTCACCTAAGATTGACACCGAAGGTCCATTATATGTACGTCCCCTTCAAATTTGTTTCTTCACTCTGCATGCCTTAGTCTCACAGGCCTTCGGCTTTGTGGACCTCTGGTCTCCTACATGTAGTCTTCAGTATAGCAGGTATTTCGGTCAACTAGGCATTAACCTTCAAAGAGTATTAGCCTCGTATTAAATCACACAGAAAGCAATTCGAAGCTTGCAATTATTGACATTTTTGGCAACAAATTCCAACATTCTTTGAAGGTAGAGGCTTGCATGGTTGATTCAAATACTGTGACAAGGTTTAAGGTTCACCATTTAGTTAGTCCTGAAAAGGACTGTTTCAAAGAAAGTAAAAACGGATAGGCAAAATAGAGAGTAGAGAATAGAATTAGTAGTATTATTTCGTGATTGAGTCCTGAAAATTAAGGACTGTGAACCAGATGAGAAGGCGAGATACGAGGAAGGCTTGTAGTAGTAGTTTTATTTAGCATGTCCATAATTGATGGATATTTGGTAAATTAGGTAGTAAACTAGGATATAGAAAATAGTATGGAAGATTATTATTTTTTTTTTTTTTTATCAAAAGATTGAAAACAAGTACTTATAATACATTGATTCAATCTGTTCCCTCAGGTTCGTTTCCAGCTGCCCAGATTTACAAGGTTGCCTCGTCACTAGCTTCTGCTCTGACATACCTTCACAACAACCTCAAGTACATTCATGGTGACCTCAAGAGTGGCAATGTCCTGGTCAAGGGAGATTTTGAGACGGTCAAGCTCTGTGATTTTGGCGTGGCTCTCAAACTGACAGATGACCTAAATGGCTTAGAGGTAATTTACTTTGGAAGAGAAATTCAATGTTTTCATTTCTTGATCTCAAACTGACAGACGACCTAAATGGCTTAGAGGCAATTTACAATGGAAGAGAAATCAATGTTTTCATTTCTTGATGCCCTGACATTCAAACACTTGCTATTATCTTACCCCCAATCTGAAGGTTAAGGGTTTGGGTGTAAGCAAATTGAAAGACCCAGGGAATCAATTCTTCTTAACAAATTGATGTATATGCAAATGAAATGATTTTTGAAAATCCTATCCAGATTGGTGAAAGTCTGTACAAAAATCCAACAAATGATTAAAACATTCCATATATATGAATCTCAAGTCAATAGATTTTCATAATTTTCTTATTCTTCAATGCAATTTTCTTCAAACTTTTTGCTATCTGTCCTAGTTTTATTGATAGCAAGATAATATTCCTTATCAATCAGGCTTCTCTTGTGCCACACTGTAATTCTCATTCAAATTATAGATGTGTCATGTTGGTCTTTTCTTAACTACCTTTGATCGTATTCCATGTTTGGCGTTCAACACGAAAGGGTGCTGACAGTGGCTGCTAGGCCCACGATGAATTTTGGCCAAAAGAATTTACGTTTCAACTGTGTTTTGGGCAATAAAATTGGGAGCACTAGTTTATATTTTTATTTTTTTATCATTTAGAACCAAGAACATAGCTCCATTGGATCACAGCCATGGAATGCTATGGAGGTTCCCATAGATAAGCCACAAGACTGGATATGTTCTCCTATGGTCTAGGTTTCTCGTTCTAATCTGCTTTTCATTCTTTGAAGTAATAGCGGCCCAAGCACAGATCCTTTTTGAACACCAATATTTATGCATAACAAATTAGATTTCTTCAATATAACTCAGGACCCAAATGTTAATTTTTTGGGGGAGTACACATACATGTACATGTAGGTGGTCAGCTACAAGACTGACATGTTCTCCTGTGGTCTTAGCTTCTTGTTGTAATTTTTTCTTCATGCTTTCTCACTCTTAGAACCCAGATGATAACTACGTTGGTTCCCAGCCATGGAATGCAATGGAGGTACACATAGGCGGTGATATCAGCCATAAGACGGATATGTTCTCCTATGGTTTGGTCATCTGGGAAATGATGTCCCTCAGCGCCCCACATCTTGATCTCCTGGGTGAGTTGCTTTTCTGTAATGTTAAATTTTACTCCTGCTATGATAAAGAGTAACTCATATCCTATTCAATGATACCAAACTTATACCTGTGTTGTGACTAATGACTGAGCACTTGGGCTTTAAAATACAAACATAGAAATTAGAATGTTCCAAGTTTGGGCAATAGTCCAAGTAATCCTTTGTCCCTTATGAATGGACTAAGGAAGGCCGACCTCAAACAAACAATGAATGATCAGAAAGCCAGTGCTGCAGTCATCCATGACAGCACAGGTATACTTTTGGTATCACTGGATAGAACATGAGTTACTCTTTTTCACGATATGAAAATTAATGACACAAAAGTTATACAATTTTAATTTTAATACGAGGCTCTCAAAATTTGGTTTACTTTTTTTCTGGGGTGCACTGTACGGCAAAATCCTGGTACATGTATATATTGGTTCTGAACATTTAGACGGAGGAGCACATGATTGAAATTGAGACTTGGAAAACCACCTCATTTTAAAATCTTGTTGTATCTGGGCTCATTATAAAGGGAGAAGACTACAAGAAGCATTTATTTTGCAGGCTCTTATTCTAAGGGGGGGGGGGGGGTCCCTGACTCGGCCAATTAGACGCAAATTTGCATGTTCTTAGGATTCTCTCAACTCCTGAACAGAACACTAATCTAAAAGCCCTCTTTGCTTGTCATCTTTAATGGTTGTTTTGGAACCTTGAAAGCATGTGCATGGGTATAGAGTCACTCCACAAATAAATACAGGTCAGCAAATATAAATATACTTATCACATTTGAGTTTGATTCCCGGTTGGGTCATATTAAAGACTTGAAAAATGGGACTCTCTGCCTTCTGGCCAAGCGCTCTGCATTTCAGAATGGAGAAGGGTAATAACTTTTTTATCATGTTATGCAGGGCCCGCTGGATGAGCAGTTGTCAATAATGAAGTGCTACCCTGGGTAAAGGAAAAATTATTATTATTATTTATTTTATTATTTTGTTGTACAGATTATGGAGATGAAAGTGAGTATGATGATGATGAGACAAGTTTTGATGAATCTGAATTTGAAGCAGCCCTAGGAACCAGACCCCCTCTACCCAAGGAGAATCTAGGACCTGAGTATCAGGATCTAATAGAACTCTTTTGTGCCTGCACTGATGAGGATCCAACTAAGAGACCTAGCGCTAAAATGGCCCTTGCTGCTCTAGAAAGTGTTACAGTTTAGAGCAAGGCATATGAATGTCGGACTATGAATCAAGGACGAGAGTGCCAGAATTTAATAGAGCTTTACTGGGCCTGTACTGATGAAACCTAGTGCTAAAATGGCCTAAAAGTGTGACAGTTTAGAATAAGAGTTATGTATTTTAGACTTGAGTTCCATCGTTTAAAGAATTCTGCGCCTGTATCAATGAGGGTTCTGCAAAGAGACCTATAGTGCTAAAATGGCCCTTGCTTCTCTGTGAAAGTTTAGAACAAGATATGAATGTCGAACCACTTACCAGTATCCAGTAGAACTCTTACACCCTATATGTGCCTGTATCTAGGAAGACCCTTCAAAGAGACCTTGTGCTAAAATGGCCCTTGCTGCCCTGGAAAGTGTGAAAGTTTAGAGCAAGACATAGAAATATGAATGTTGGACTATTGAGAAAGGAATCCAGGACTAGAGTGCCAGAATCTAGTAGAGATCTTCTGGGGCCTGCACCACCAGGAACCTTGTGATAAATGGCTCTCGATGCTCTTGAAAATGTGCAAGTAGAACTACTGTGTGCGTGTACAGACAAAGACCCTTCAAAGAATCCCTCTGCTTAAATGGCCTTTGCTGCTCTTGAAAGGGAAAAAATCAATAGATATGAATCTAGCACAAGCATGTCAGGATGTCATACAAATGTATAAGGGGTGAAAGTTTTGAGTTCTAGATCTGACTATACAGTCTGTGTCAAAAAAATTGGTACAGTCGGAAAAAAATTATTTAGGTGTGAAATATTTTCAGATAATGTGTGTATGTGGTACCAAAATAAAGCCAAAAGATTTGCCTTGCTGATGCGCTTTGGTCTGTATAATTTGCTTTTGTAAAACAAAAGTTATGCTAAATTTTGTGCGACGAGGAACACATCGAAATTGAGCACTTCATGGCCATTATGCGAAACCTATACACAAAGGCATGGGACGGCGTGCCAAAAATGGATTTTTCTTGATTGTAGAAAACTAGTCATATTTCAAAAATTACACCATCAAATGTGATGAAAAAAATTGCAGGTGAAAGTCTGATCTTCCTGCTTTATGAAAATACCAAACAATAGCAGGCTATGATTAAAGTGCATACTATAAAAAAATGTTTTCCACTTGTACCATTTTATTTGACACAGACTGTAGTCTGAGTCTGAATGTATAACCCATTACCAATTGGTTCTGATTGGTTTTAAGGGCCAGGCAATATGTTCAATCCTCTCCCATTATAATGAGGTCCTCAGGACCAAGCCAATAGCCTTTTTAAAATTAACACATACATATATGGTCTTGTTTTTGGAATTCAGACCATGCAAACCACCTCGTTTTATCAAAATCTTGTTTTGTCTCTGCTTTTTATAACAGAAGTAGAATAAGTTGCACATTTGTATATAAACAATAGTTTTGAGTGCTTAAATATTTGATTGTTGATTACATTGGTCACTCTCAAGTGTAATCCATATTTGGTCAGACATCTCTCTGTATTCACATCAAAGTGACTCCGACTGACCCTGGTTCAAATCTCAGTCACATATCAGATCGGTTCTTAGTCATTACTGGTCATATATCAGTGGTACATGTCTATACCATTTCCAAAATTTATTGACACAAGAATAAAATGTTACTCAGTCATATAGATAACAAAATTTCTATATCTGTCTTATTGAATGACTTGTATATTTTAGATACATGTAAATGTATTTCAGGGATTTTTTTTTTAACAATTAGCCTCTTGTGCTTTTTATATTCTTGTCAGAATTATGTAAAACGAAGATGACCAACCGTGCGTAATATGGTTTTCATGTAGAAATTAGATTGAATAGTTCTAGTGCAGTGGGGGATCCAGGTTGGAGCTCAGGGGACATGTGCCCCCTCTATAATTTAAAAACCACTCATTGACTCCACAGAGCAAAAAGGGCTTATTAAGCCCTTTTGGGGTCTGCCGCCCCCTCTATAATTAAATCCTGGATCCGCCACTGTAGTGCATGAGGCTTATTCATTTGGGTATTGACATAGGCCTACTGTAACTCAAATCTCTTGGGACCGTAGAAATCTATTAAACATAGGAGAAATTATGAGATGTGAAAAACTCATGTCTTGCATAATCTGGACTGAAAAATTGCTTTGACTTATTTGATTATTTGACTTGTATTAGGTTGACTTATGGTCATGTGTCACATGTTGGGGTATAGTAAAAGGGTGGAGGCGTTACATTTTGGAGGAAAAATTATCCCATTTTTTCACATAGCATGAAAGTGATGTACAGTCATGAGCTGTGCAATATTAGCTCATGTTGTAGATAATTTATCAGGCTACATGTCTGTGAAGTTTCAGCTTTGTTATGCTCATAGTTTTAATAAAAAGATAATTTGAGTGGAGTAGGGTAAGGGGTGGAGGATCCTACGGTGGAGGCACGTGTTAAAGCATAGTGATTTCCTATTTTTGTTACTTTCTTATTCTTTGTTGCATTATATCTTTGCAGCCAATTGGTCTTATGGGTTGGGTCATATATCATTCTCTTTTGGAATTTACCTGGTTTTATATAAATGTGAAGTAGATTTTTCAAAAGTCATCTAATCAATTGATTAATCAATTAAAACATACTTAATGCACACATCCTCATAGACAATGCATTGCAGGCATCAAAAATTGCCACATGCAATTTTATAACAATATTTGTGATTTTTTTTTTTTTCGCCATTTTCTTTGCATGTATGTAGATACATGATTAAGTGGAAACATATTACTTGCAATAAACTTTGTTTGAGTTGTAATCCAAGTGTAAAAGACAGGATTTCTGCCCTTCTTTGTACTATTTTTTGTACTTTTTTTGACACCCTGTAGCGTGGTAAGAAAACATAATTTTGTAGTACAAGTTTATATTTTTTAGAAGCATAGGGTCTTATTAACACAATCCAAGATGATTATTTTCATTTGGTGCAAAGATTAAGAAATTATTCGCCAGTAAAATTGTGAAGTTTTTAAAACCATTTTCCCCTGTAACACTCTGTATAGCTTTTATCACGCACCCTAAACAGGCACAAAATATGCTAATTATCTTCCTTTAAATCTCTGCTTTCAATGTAATATACTTTTATACATGTCTGATGTACTACTAAGAAACTAGAGATGTTTTATTGTGACAATGTACATTTCTACAATTTCTGTACATGTAAGTAACGCATTTTCCACCCAACTCATGACATGTGGCCTTATACAGAGTTGACTATATATTTTTTGTAAAATGTAAATATGTATGATAGATCAGTACTTGTGTTTTATATCATTATGTATCATGACGCTTTGATACCTTGTAAGAAAATAATAAAACGATATTCATAGAATATGAATGACTTTCTGTTCTTTGTTTTTGGTTTGTTTTATAATAAAGGGACTCTGTGAGTTTAAAAAAAAAAAAATAATGAGGACTCTATTTCAGGAATTTTCCTCAAAGAATTGACAAATACCCCTACTTACAAAATTTAAAGGGGAAATGCTAAAAGACTCCTATTTCAATTATTTTTGGGGATATTTCCCCTACCAGAGTCCCTTAACCCTAATCAGACTGGGGTGTTTTGGTAGCTGTCAAGACTGGGGGGGGGCCATGATGGCCCCCCCCTAAGATCTCGGCCGCCGATCGCCCGACCGCACCGAAAATTTGCACGATGGTAGTGAGCCATGTAATCTACAAGACTGCGCTGTTAATTTTTCCAAAATAATATGAATTTTTTTAATATGAATTAATTATGCTAATTTATGCATGAAATCATACTTTTTGCTCTAATTGAAAAAATAAAGCTCCTAGAATGCTAATTTTTGTGTATTATTATTCCTTATAGCATTCTTAACAATTGTACAAGAAAAAAATTCTCGTTTCAAAATTAATTTCTTATGTATTTTATTGTTTTATGAATTTCTTATGTATTTCTTTGTTTTTTCGACCTTTTGTTTTTCTTTTTTTTTTACGCAAAAATCATTTAAGAACCATTTTTAAGCATAAATATGCTAAAATAAATTGATTTCAGCCAATGAAAGTGAAAATAATCATATCTTTATGAATTAGGTGAGAAAACTCAATTTGCATTGACTTTGTACACAAAATCACGTTTTTGAGCCATTTTCGGTCTGACGGATATTTTTGGAAATCGTGCAGCGTCGTAACGGTATGACCGATTTTTGCGAAAATGGTTTCAAAAGATGCGTGAGACTTAAAAGTAAAAAGTCAGCAAGCGGCGCGATCAGAAAATTTCGTGCGGCGGAGTGGTCGCGGAAAATGTCGAGGGGGGGGCCATGATGGCCCCCCCCAGTCTGATTAGGGTTAAATATACCCCTTTTCCTGAGAAATCCGGAACGAGCATACTTGTTTGGTTTACCACCTGAGTGGTGGGAGGGGGAGTTCACGGAATTTGCGATTAAAAAAAAAAAAATTTCGGACTTTTGGATGCGACATTAGCAAAACCTTTGCATGTCCCGTGAAATCGCCCCTAAAAGGAAGAGACTATTCAGACTTAAAAGAGGGCAAATTAGGAAGCTAGAAGAAGCCATACAGATGAAGGGGAAAGTACCTTACTCAAAGAGAAGTGAATGGAATGGAAAGAGAGAAATAGACTTCTGACTTTTCTGAGGGGAACGTGAAAAGAGATAAAAGAAGCTGCAAATGAGTAAGTGCCGTGCGAACTCCTAATCTTACAGACTGGGTATATAACCAGGGTTTGAAGATATTAGTAATAAAAGAAAGATTCATGCCAAATAGTTAGATTCGTGTTCACAGGTTGATCTATCAGGAGGGAGGGGGGGGGGGTCAAAGCGGTTGCAGCCCCTTATTAAAGGAAGAATCAGGGATAGAAAAAAAAGGACAATAATGACGAAGAAACGTCCGAGACGTCTCGGAGACGGATTTGGGACTACTTCAGATTTTTTTTTCATCAATTGTAGCGGAGACGTCTCGGGGACGTCTCCTGAATATCGGAGACGGATTTGGGACTACTTCAGACTTTTTTTCAGAAACTGTCGCGGAGACGTCTCGGAGACGTCTCTAATACTTTTTATCCGTCGCGGAGACGGATTTTTATTCTGTCGCGGAGACGTCTCCGCGAAGTGAGATTGCACCTTTACTTTGGGGGAAGTGGATCTGCCATGGTCACAGTCAAGTAAGGAATCAGAAACGAAACGAAAGGAATTTTCCATTCTGAGAAGAGGAGCATATTATAGGGGGGGGGGGCGCCGGTAAAGAGTGCCGGAGTGCCCCTCCTCCCCCCTCTCTGTTTGTTAAATTTTGTATGTAGGTCCATTGGTTAAAAGGACTCAAATTTGTGCCATATTTCCGATTACAATTCTGTTTCATTATTAAAATATAATCAATGACATTACGAGAATATAGGGCTTAATTTCAAAGTAAAGAAAAAAATGTTTGCACCTATCACCAGGTCTACCGTGAAGAAAGGATTTGGCCGGATTAGATAAAATATTAAACAGGGTCACTCCGATCGGACAAATGGTATATTGTGTGTAATCCGCCATTGGATACAAATTTTATACTGTGAATGGAAAAAGGGAACTTTAAAAATCTATAACATCCGTATACTTGGGTGGATT
>CALNVZ010000674.1:32365639-32382626 GCA_940671915.1 Paracentrotus lividus
ACTGGCTGGACCATCTTTGAAGAACATCATTATGTAACATTTTATTATTGTGTATGAAGCTCGAGTTCACAGATTTTTCTTTTCTTTTTATCCTGTTTTGTATAGGTGGGCTTTTCTTTGCCAAGAGGATGCGAGAGGCAAAGCACGTAACCATCATAGACCCATTTCAGTTGAAGTATGGGAATCATATGGGAGGACTTCTGTTCCTAGGAGCAGTCATGGGAGAACTATTTTGGACTGCATCCATTTTGGCTGCTCTAGGTGAATTTACAATTTCTTTCATTTTATCGTATTTGTCCAGCATAGGCCTACATGATTAATAATGATAAAAAAACAAAAAATCATAATAAGTAGGTATAGGTTTCCTCCAGTAATTTTCAGAGTACTGATCTTTTAAAAACAATGTTCTATTTAATTTAATTCATGTTTGAGAAACATATTTGCATTCAAATTCATTTCGCGCCATTCAATAAAGCGATGGGCCTACATAGTTATTAATTAAATTTCGCCCCCAGTAGTGGCTCGTATATGAATTAAACATCTCTTCTCATTTTCATATCAATTTCTAGGCCTCCAATTAATTTAGGATCATGCTCATTGAAATAAATATCAAGTTTACTAAGAAGAACATCCGATATTAAAAATATTGATGTATTTTTGCTGTCCAGATGATTGATAATTTGCCTTTGTCTTTGGTTACGATTTCAACTGTGTCTTGTATGAAATCATTAATACTATTTTTCCATTTACCCATCAAATATGCATTTCCAGTTTTACTGATGTTTTTTTGTTGTTGTTTTTTTAATCAACATTCAAAGAAATGCATTTCGTTAAGTAACATTCATCGTCATCTTACCCCTTTGATTAATATCCGCCCCCAAATAAAATATAAAAGAACCGTGTTCCATGCAGTTTCTTCTAGTTTATAGGCCTAAAGATTCCCGTTTGAATGACATCATTAGGGCATGGGCGTTTTGTCTACAATGCTCCTCCCCACCCACGTGTAAATGGGTACCCGATATGCTTGAGCGCTACGTACTTGGCCGCTCAGCTATGACCGGGGTAATAATGTGTAAAACATTCTTTGTAAAGCGCCATGAGCGTCATGCATGACGGACCTGAGCGCTATATAACCACCATTATTATCATTATTATTATATTCTTTTGTTCGGTATATATAAATACCAGTTATCACTTTTTGTCTTATGGCCCTATTTCAGGTTCTACAATTAATGTGATATTGGACTTAGATCAGAACATCTCTGTGATTGTCTCAGCCTGTATTGCAGCGGGTTATACACTACTTGGAGGTCTGTTCTCTGTGGCTTACACAGATATAGTCCAGCTAGCTCTCATATTTGTCGGCTTGGTAGGTAAAACAAGTTAATACTATCCCTACAGAAGTTTCATGTATACGCACATTTCATTTTTTATTTTATTGAATTTCATTTATTTTCAATTTTAAAAACATGAGACATGTAAAATATATATTCATATAACACAATATTTAAACATATATATTGAACTTATCAAACATATTAAACATATTAAAGAGTAATAAAATGGAGGGATACCCTATGGAAGCCAAATGCTTATAATAAGCGTCCCGTACACAAACACACACACACGCACACACAAACACACACACACACACACACACACACGCACGCACGCACCAATAAATAGAAAAATACAAAAAAGAAGAAGAAGAATAAGTAGTAGTAGTGGAAGAAGATTGAAGAAGAACACTGAAGAAGAAGAAAAGGGATTTCAATAGCCGTTGGATTTTTTTTAATAAATCAAAACAAAATCAAAACATGCAATTAACTTTTACTTTTTGTTATAAATCTACCATTATAGTGGCTATGTGTGCCATTTGCACTCACCAATAACGCTGTGACGGCTTTACCCGAGACTACTGATCGCTGGGTTGGAGAGTGGGATAATCGGCTAGCAGGACAATGGTTCGATATTGTTTTATTGATTGTAAGTACAATGAAATTTGACCGAACTATTTCCCTTTTTATAGTTCGCTATAAGTTTTTAAACATAATTTTTAATGTCTTAAAATATAAATCCCGACTTAATGGAAAATATTTATTCGTTTCTATTGTATAAGCCTATATTGACAGAAGCACCATGACACCCATGTCTTTATATTCTACTCAAACGTCCATCGTTTTAAATTCTCGATTGTTAGATCTTTGGAGCCAGTACTACTTACTACCGTACATGCAGTGGGCAGCCAAGGCACTTGTCCACGCCCTACTCTACTGCAGACCACGCCCTTATGTCGTTTAACAATCTCGCTAATGTTAGATCTTTTAGGGTGTTTACCATGGCCTCCATACTACCAAGGGGCTTTAGCAATCAAGACACCAGCCCACGCATGTACCTGCCCTACCCTCCTATAGACTACGCCCTTATATTGATCTTTTACCTATATACTATATTGTTAGATCTTAGGAGGTTTACCCTGGCCTCCATACTACCAACGAGCTCTAGCAATCAAGACACCAGCCCACGCATGCACCTCCCCTACCTTCCTAAATAGACCACGCCCTTTATATTGATCTTTTACCTATATCCTATATTGTCAGATCTTAGGAGGTTTACCCTGGCCTCCATTCTACCAACGAGCTTTAGCAATCAAGACACCAGCACAAGCCCCTCCCCTACCTCCGATAGACAAAGCCCATATATTGATCTTTCACCTATATCCTATATTATCAGATCTTGAGAGGTTTACCCTGGCCTCCATACTACCAACGGGCTTTAGCAATCAAGACACCAGCCCACGCATGTACCTCCCCTACCCTCCCATAGACCACGCCCTTATATTGATCTTTTACCTATATTATCAGATCTTAGGAGGTTTACCCTGGCCTCCATACTACCAACGAGCTCTAGCAATCAAGACACCAGCCCACGCCCAATACATCTCATATGGAGCAGGTCTTGGATGTCTCATCCTCGCTATACCAGCTTACATCATAGGTGCAGTGGGTGCAAGTACCGGTAAGAGTCCCTAGAGAAGCTTATCAAAATACATTACAAGGGAGCTGGGAAAAGACAGAAGAGAAAGATGGAATGGTACTGATAGAGAGACAGACATACACACACACACACGCACACACACACGCACACACTCATACACGACAACATGCACACACACAATCCCCACCCACACGACTCCACCCACACACCCTTGTGTGTTTCAGAAAAATAAAATGCATATCACAGCCATTCTGTAAAAGTTTCAAATAATTCAGCAGCCGCATGGATTCGCAATCAGAGATCGGCGAATTTTTCTGCTAGTTCATGTATCATAAAGGTATAAAATGTTATAAGAAAGATGCTACATAGACGTACTCGAATCTTGGAGGAAAGTGTGGTTCTTTCCAATTCATATGCTTGATCTTGTTTGATCCAATTTAAAGAATAAAACGATGGAATTTATTCGCTTTAGATATAATAATAACCCATAAAGTAGAATGCATCTATTCCCTCCCCATATCCATGCTTTGTCATCACCGAGCAATGTAACGATAGTAAACCATTTAAGTGCTTTTATCGTAATACCTGAATCAATCTCGATTAATGTATCTTCATTTAGATTGGTCGTTGACAGCCATCAACCTGAACAAGACCGACCCATACCAGACACCTTCCATCGTCCTCCCCGCCGTCATCCAGTTCCTCACCCCACCCGTGGTCGCTTTTCTTGGACTTGGTGCAATCTCTGCAGCCGTGATGTCATCCACGGATTCGTCCATACTCGTATCGAGTTCCATGTTTGTCAGGAATGTCTACAAGAATATATTCAGACCATCTGTAAGTGCCGGGACCGATATGTGGGTGTGTGCGAGGGCGTATTTGAGGAGGGGGTGAGGGTGTGCGTGTGGATTTGTATTTGTGGATAGGTGTGTGTGTGTGTGTGTGTGTGTGTGTGTGTGTGTTTGTTCTGTGTGTATGTTTGTGTATCTGGGTGTGTGGGTGTGGGTTCGTGTATGGGTGTCTGGTTAGGTCTACGAGAGGGTGCTTGTGTATGTGTGTGTGTGTGTGTGTGGGGGGGGGGTGTAGATACTAAAATTGACCGGGGGGCTGCACACGGAAGGAAGGGAAAGTGCCAATCAGACCAAAAGCAAATTAAATAAACTGGTTGTAAACGAAATGGAATCAGACCATGCATGATGATTAGACCAACCGAGCAGTAGTCAATGTGGGTGAGGTTCCCCGCCCCCGACAAAAAAAATTAAATTAAAATATTATGTTTGTTTATGAGTTTCATGAACCCCCCCCCCCCCACCCACCCTCCAATGTTAAATTATATTTTCGGTGGGTGGGGTGGTTGGGGTGGGGTGGGGTGTGGGTCAGATACGGATGTATTATCCTTACATAACTGTGATCACTAATCATCTATACTCATCTTTCTGTTCTATAGGCCTCTGAGCGTGAACTATTGTGGGTGCTTCGTATATCTGTCCTTGTTGTAACAACCATTGCAACAGCCATTGCATTGGTGGTCGATTCGATCTACGGCCTTTACATTCTCTGTGTCGACTTCGTCTACGTTATCATCTTCCCGCAGTTCATCTGCGTCCTCTTCGTCGAGAAGTCGAACACGTACGGCTCACTCGTATCCTTCATCATTGGGCTCTTCCTCCGCCTGTCCGCTGGTGAACCCTACCTCAATCTCCCTGCATTCATCCAATATCCATACTACGATGAGATCTACGGACAACTCTTTCCTTTCCGTTCATTTGCTGCAGCCATGGCATTATTAACGCTGATCCTCGTTTCGTACATCACCCATTTCATCTTCACGAAGGGTTATTTGAGTGAGAAGTTCGATATCTTCAAGTGTGTGGTGAATGTTCAAGGAGACACGGAGGATATCGTCCATGCTCAATCTGAACCAGCAGAAGATAAATCAATAGAAAATCTCACCATATTATAGGGCGGCGGCCGTGGGGGGGGGGGGGGGGGGGGGGAGTGGGGTCCCCACAAAGCGTCGAAAATGGTCTGTTTTGAGCCTTTCGGCGGTGTCGACGCTTTCCTTAAAATAGGGGTGTTTTTTTTTTCAATCTCCATTTTTATTTTTTTAAAATAGGGGTGTTTTCAGCGGAAATTGCTGTTTGGAGATCAAAATTTCACGGTGTTTACGCCATTTAGGGTATGCTTTTCACAGTCAGACGTCGAAAACGGGTGCAAATTTGACTACATGCAATGAGACGTTTAGGGTCCATTTTCAAGATGCGGGGATACGCATGGGTAGCACTTTTTTTCTTTGAGTGACAACCCCCCCCCCCCTCCCGGTGCATTTAGAGGCCAGAGGAGTAGCCGGTCATTTCGCGCCCCCATTTTTCTTCAATAAACAATAAGGTAGGCCCTGTTACAACCGGTAATGACGCAGCGAAACGTAATGTCACACTGACGCATTATTCACGTCTGGGACCATCCTGTGACGTCACCATCCGAAAGACGTGACTGGGATTCAAACCTCGGTCCCATCGCCATCAGTGTGTAGGCTGATGTTCTTTTTCCATAATGTGAACAATTAATATGATTTTAGTCATTTTCTCTAAATAGTCCCACAAAATTGTAAAAATCGGAAGACAGCAAAATATCATTTGCGCTAACTGGCTGGTTGACATATGACCAAAATGAGAAATTATTACTTATGTGCACCCACAAATATATACACCGACACATACCCTCATTTACACAGACCCTCACACCATACACACCCACACCTTTCTCGGACACACCCCCACAGACACACATACCCTATCTCATCCACATTAGGACACACACAAATACACACCCACACCCTAAACAAACACATACACACACACCCTCACTCACAATTTCTAAAACATTTGTTAGGGAATTACTACGTAACAAACATTCAGTGATGGTCTTGGTAAAAAAATTAAAGATCAATGTTTTAAGAATCAGAAAAGGGGAAGACTTTTGTTTATGAATTATTTACTGTGTTACCGGTGCTTGTGTGATGATGTGCCTGTGTTTAAGGGAGGGTAGGTGTGTGTGTGGGGGTGTGTGTATGCGTACACGAAGTCCGAGAAGCAAAAAGGCAGACGTAAAGCAGAGAAGCAATGGCACAGAACAAGAACCGATCATTGTCTGTACGATCTACTGTATTACGGACACACCCCTGCATGTCTTCGGGCCTTCCTATTGGCCCAGAGGGCTTAAACGAGTAAAATAGAATGACTTTTATTGGTTTGTCTGATTTGTCTGAAAAAAAGATGGACGGGTACTCACAGAGATATGACAGAGAAAAGCTAATCATCAGAATACCGATTTATGACAGTCATAAGGATGTCATATCTCTCAGAGATATGACAAAAGATATGACAGTAGTTATGACAGTTTTTTTTTTAGAATACCGGCCCAGGTCACGTACAGATAGAACACGGCGGCGACGGCGGTCGATATCATGTATTATCTATGGTATTTGCAAATGATCTACAGAGGGCGATGAATCTAGAAACATTGTATTCACGTGGATACACGGAGCAATCGTGTTGGGTTGGCGCCAATGTGTGGTCACAGTCAATAATTACATGTAGAATCCAGGAAATTCAAATATATTTATTCATCATTTATCAAATGGTCCAAAAACCTGTGAAAACTCGAGCGAAATTCGTTTTATTCAAGGCATAAGCAAATTGGGGGTAATTTTGCTGGCTCCCCTCCAAAAGCCTGTAATATGGGGTTATTTTGACACCCAACATCTATTTCCTGCTATGATTGCATTATGTATAAAGTTAAAATATAATGAAATATGGCCCCTTGACAGGCCCGTAACTAGGATTTTTACGGGGGGGTTCGACATCTGAAAAAGTGGACCTTTTTCAAGGATTTTTTTTCGAGCGCGAAGCGCGAGCGAAAATTTTGAGTTAAACTTTGAGTATAATATGCATTATCATGATTATAGACTCTATTTAGGAGCTAAAAACTGGAGTTAATTGTGCATTATATAGTCTCTACTTATAGTATCCGCGAGCGCGAAGCGCGAGCTGAAAATTTTAAGAATCTTAATGGCTTTTCTTTTTTATTGTTCATTGAGTAATGAATATATAGGAATGCGAGCGCGAAGCGCGAGCTCAAAATTTTGAGAACAAAATTGGAGTTAATTGTGCAATATAGAGCCTATTTAGTATCCGCGAGCTGAAAGTTTCGAGCTAAACATCGTGCCTTATAGACTCTTTCTAGGATCCATACTGAAGATACATAATAATCTTGGCTCATTAATAATCTTTGCTATGAATATTTTGTGAGCTGCAAGCACCTAGGCCCCCCAATCTAGCCCAAACACAATTGCAACAATTCTTTTGACAAGGTTTGTCTCCAGCAGAGAGCACTGGGTCCAACCCTTTTTTTAAATACTTATTGTTTGTTAATTTTGCAGTTCGATATCGCATAGTGACCGAGCAGGAAAATTTGGGGTTTTAAAAGACATATGAAGTAAAGAAAAGGAGCACTTTTTAGTATTGTAAGTGATACTTTTTAAGAAATGTTATTATCCATGGGACTTTTAAAGAGTATGAAAGGCTTCTTTTTAGTATAAACAGGGCATTTTTAGCTTAAAAAAGGGGCACTTTTAGAGTGCATGAAAAAAATGGGGGCACTATGCCCCCTGCCCCCCGGTTCTACCGCCTCTGTTACACCCCAATATCCTCAAGCGCGAAGCGCGAGTAGAAAACTTTGAGCTCAAAATTGTAGTTTATTGTGCATTATAGACCCTATTTAGTATCCGCGAGGGCGAATTAGGGTTTTTTAAAAGACATATGGAGTAACAAGGGGTCCTTTTTAGTATTAAAAGTGCCCCCTTTTTAAACATAAATTGTCCACGGGACTTTTCAAAACTCTGAAAGGCTTCTTTTTAGTATAAAGATGACAACTTTTTTTTTACTTAGAATGGGACACTTTTTGGTCATTAATAAGGGCACTTTTATAGGGTGGATTAAAAAGTTTGGGCACTGTGCCCTACCCCCCCCCCGGTTCCACCGCCTCTGCCACTAGGCCTTATTTCTGTTATATCATAATTCCTAACATGAAGATGAATGCATGATGAATGAATGAATGAATGAATTTATTCAAAACCAAACATATCATACATTGATTACAGTTACAATACATTTACAGGAGTTTTGAATAACATCATTTAAAAATCCAAAAATAGAACACAAATGCAAACGAAAACATTCCTGCGAAATGGTTTAAGTGTAATTCCTACGTAATTTGTTCTGAAAAAACCATGAATTATCATCCTCAAAATAGAATGTTGCGAGCGCGAAGCGCGAGCGAAAGATTTTACATGTAGGGGGACTGAAAGCAAAGTGTTTTAATCTTCCTTTCTTGTATTTCTATTCAAGTATCTGCTGCATTTCTGCCAAAAGTGGGAGTTTTAATTTTTTTTTTTTTTTTTTTTTTTTTGTCAAGCGGACCCTGCTCGCCTGCGGGGGGGGGGGGGGGTTCGTTCCGAACCCCCCGAACCCCTGGTTACGGGCCTGCTTGACGTACGTGTTGTGCAGTGATTCATCTTTTCATACAGGCGAAAGAAATAACGATAGCTCTCTTATTCCTTTTATTACGAGCTTTCGGCCATCAATCCGGCCTACAAAATGAAACAGAATTTGAATAAGTTGTTGACAACTTATGTTCGTTTCAAATTTCGTTTCATTTTGTAGATTTATTCAACTTTATTCAGATGATTAAACTATAACCCATTTCTTGTAGTATTTTTTTTAAAAGTTTGAGATATGATCAGTTTTCTACAATTAAAAAAAAAAAAAATCCTGACCAAACCAATAATTTGTAAACATTCAAAAACTAAGGATTAGTGTCCCAAAATGATGAAGAATTATGAATTCATTTTCGACAACCATGGCCGACTTTTATATAATAGGGTACATGCAGGTAATATGGGCCAGCAGGTAATATGGGCCACCTGAAGCAAATCATGTCGTGACCGGTGACCGGTGACCGATGTGAGCACCATAATGGTGTTCATATGAACTGTATACGAAAATATATTGTCGTGAAAAAAATCTGATGCCGAAATTTCTCTGAGAAAATTGCTGAAAACCAACAAGGTAGGTTAAACTTACGGCATTTTTTTACCCTGATGTAAAATTTGATATTTCACAGAATGTGATGGTGAAAGAGTGTTTGAGGGGGTAACCTCAATTGTTTTGTATATTTAGTAAGCTTATAGTTTCATTTTGATCATACTAGCGTGTGCAGGTCAATTTGTTTTAGTGAAGGGGTGCAATGTGGAATTGAATGCATGCCTGACACAGCAACATTAGTGCAGGTAATATGGGACATCCAAAATGGCGGAAGTGATTCTGGTACTTAGTATTGGGATGAGGCATCAATCTTTTTGCTACGATTTTTTTGGGTATATTCACAGTATATAATTAATATTAATAATTTATTGTATATATATAGGCCTATATTGACTTGTATAATGAAAATAATATTTAAATGATATTAAAAAAAAGAAATAATATACAAAATACATAACAATGAAATATATAGTCAAAGGATTTACTGAAGGGTCTTATAATTTCAAATTATATCTTAAAGTTAATGATTTTCATCATTTTAAGCAAATTCCAGACTTGGTAGAGTCATTGTAGTTTTTAAAACATACATTAAATACATGTGCCCATATTACCTGCACATGCAGGTAATATGGGCACTTTGGTAATGACGTCAACATTTGAATATTGCAGACAGGGGGATTGGTGATAATTGTTTTTCTTCACAATAAAAGTTAGAGCAGTTGTTATTGATTCATATAAACAAAGATTAGACTGTGTGTCATTTCGTAATTTTATGCAAATTAGGCAAATGAGCTTAGGGGGCCCATATTACCTGCATGTACCCTATGCACCATGCGTTTATGGATTGTAATAACATAACAAATGTCAAAATAAAGGCTAAACTGAAATAATATTTTTGTATAAACAATAATTGATTGTAAGAACATAAAAACTGTCAAAATAAAAGAAAAACTGAAACAATAAATGTTGCAAATTGAAATGCACCGTAACTTTAAAAAAAATTCTGACCAAGCCAATTACTGGGAGCATTCAGATACAATGTCAGATAACTATTAATGATAGAAAATTAATTTCTGTGCACTTTGGCCTCGATGCCCCCTTTGAGTGGAAGAATCACCCCCTCAAAAAAGTATGCATGACCCAAATTTGATGAAATTCGAGGCCTGAACATATTACTTTAATATCGTCATGTTAATAATATATCACTATCCTGTTTGTTCCGTTGTTATTAGGTTTCATGTTTGAGAGATTTACATTGGCATACATAAATAATGAGATATATTATGTATTACAAATGTTTGAGAACAAAGCAGCTCTAGATTTCATGGTGTACCGTCTGCTTACTACACTGCAGATGCATGCTGATTATAATTTCTAATCTTCCCTCAATGCACGTATGTTCGTCCTCGGATCTTGGTGGGCAAAGTGGGTGGAGCTAGTTGCTATGGGCAACGAAGCGTTCGTTAACAGCTTTTCATGTATTTTTCATGCTGTAAAATGAGTCTGACTGCAATATAATTCTAAAATCCACTGAAATACTAAAAAACAAAACCGGCAAAACAGTGAATATATACACCTCTCCTTTGGATATTGGTGTATCAAATAAACCAATTCATCAAACAATTGGGAGATTTTTTGTTCAGTTTTATGCATCTTGAAAGCATCATCAAAATGATCATCAAAATATAGAAATTATGTAAGCTTTTGTAAAATAATACATTTTCAATATCTCGCAATTTTTGGATAGTTGGAAAATGTTATGCCAATGTATATTAGAAATTTTCTGAACTGATGCCGTTGTTCGCTTAGATGTCATAGTTTTTTTTTTTTTTTACTTTTTCGTCTGTATTATATAATCAATCATGGAGATGGAAGTTGGGAGTGTGGAAATACAGTGTATGTATATGTTTCGTAGGATCATGCCGCTGAAAAGAGAAAAACTGGGTTCATATTTCATGAAAAAAGGTTTTTGAATATTTTAGTGGATTTTAGAACATATCAATTCTAGTTGTAAACTTAAGAGATCGAGGGCGCTACCATTCTACTCAAAGCGAACGCGCCCATTGACCTTCTTTTTTTTTGGGGGGGGGGGACAGTTTTTCACTTTATTTTCTTTATTGTGGCGAGCAACTACCTTTTCGAAGAAATGTTCACTTTGATTAAGTACGCTAAGAGTCTGAATTTTTCAAAAATAGGAATAACTTATTGCAAAGGAAAGAAAAAGTCCTGTCACTTTTGTCAATTCGAAAGCCTAGTCAGATCAAATTCCTGTACAATATGGTATATTTCGCTCTCAAAATAGCTCATGCGCTGCATAGTTTTGATCCTCAATGCATTGCCGCATTATACTATTATAGCTTATTGTTCGCAGGGCAATTAAAAGCTTGAATTCTCAGCTTTCCGGAGATGGTACATTCATTTTAATTGATTAAAAAAAGTCCTGTCACTTTGAACATAATCATAAGAGGTTCTTTCCTCGACTAGTCAATATTTACGCTTATCACATGCATATCGCATAGAAACATGTGAACAGTGTCTTCGCAAGACTTGTGACAAGTTCACAATCTATGTCATTCTTTTGAGCATCAATTTATATGAATTGCATATTCTTATTACAACTTCAGCACAATAATGTTATAAGCTTGCCCAAATGTGTATTTCCTCCATCTGGTCTGGAGAATCTTTTAACTAACAACATGATAAAAGTTCATCAATTTCTTTCATCTCCACGAGTACTTTGCCCAACCGAACGGACAATACCATTCCACTGCAGGGAAGTCTTCTTACGCGAGTTTTTGTGAGCTAATTTATTATTGCAGCCAGCTGTATAGATTTCTGCGCTTCTCAGCCGTATTTCCGTCACTTTGTTGCGTCTGGCCTCTTAAATAATGGACGCGCCTTGTTTAATTACGATTTAATGCCGCACATTGTATACGTTAACTTTACATTTTACATAGAGTAGAATTGATATGTATTGCAGTCAGACTCATTTTACAGCATGAGAAAAACATGAAAAGAAGTTAACAAACGCTTCATTGCCCATAACAACTAGCTCTAACCACTTTGCCCGCCAAGAGAACACGCAACCAATAGGCGAGGAACATACGTGAATGAGATGTGTTAGTTTTGAGCTTCCTAACCCCAGTCTCTATTCGCAGCCGGTTAAGTGTTACCAATTCCTCCGAGGTAGCTCAGAACCTATCGGAACCTTGGTGTCAGGCGAATAGCTGTGGGTGAACCTATCGTCACTTCCGTGATCTGACCAAGACACCACGATGTCTACCAAAGGTGAATCAGAGCTCTTTACCGAAGGGGAATCAGAGCTCTGGACCGAAGGGGAATCAGAGCCCTGGACGGAATATGAATCAGAGCCCTGGTGTGATATATCCAGTATAATAACTATCGACTACATCACATTAGCCGTTGCCATCTTTCTGATGACCATCACGGTCATTTTAATCCCCTGTCATCGTCGGCTTCGTAAGCAACACTATATTTTCCCCTACAACCTTGTACTCTCAGATCTAACGTCCGCAATTTTGGTCGTGATTTTAATTGCAGTAGAGCTTCCCAGACAGGTAAGTCTCTCTAGAATCATCTAAATTGTTATCATTCTTAAAACAGTATGGTTTTTTTTGTAATTATTTTTTTTATTGCAGATCAGGAAATAAAACGTTAATTAAAAATAAGTCTTTAAAGCTTAAAATAATATAAGCTCACAGCAATTTTCATAATGAACCTTATAAGAGTTCTGTACTTAGCACTTATTAACATATAACAAAAAATGTCACAGAAACAGAGATGCTAATGTCCGTCCTTAGTTTCTCCTTTCATTCATATTAGCCCACATAGCCAAATCATTTCATCTTTCATATGACAAACTTTAGAAATGAAAATATCCTCCACGCATCCATATCTATCATTTTAAGCAAGCTGCCAACGGAGAGTGTCTTTGAAAAATAATGTGTTGCCGCTCCTTCAATTGATGAATATTATTGTGCAAAAATCTAATTACAACGTAACTTACTTCTCATTCTTTTTCAGCCCTTCTTGCTTGTCAGAATCATGTTATTTGCAACATATTTTCAATCTATTCTAAGCATCGTTCTTATAACTGGCTACCAATTCATCACCATTCGTCTAGATCCTTTCGGAGCTCTTAACATCATCACCACGCCGCGCATGATAGCAACCTGTGTACTGACGTGGATGATATCATTCGCAATATCTTCGGCCGCTTATGCCACTAATACGAAGGCTTTCTTGTTAGTTTTCCTTCCGATCTCCTGGACCAGCAATATCATCACAGGTCTGTGCTACATCTTCATCTACCGGTCCTTAGCCAAGGTCCCATGCGATGGTAGAATCACCTTGGAGCGTAAGCAACAAAACCAGAGAGTTCTTCGGACCTTTGGTCTTGTCTTTGGAACCACTATCCTCTGCTGGATCTTGGCCTGGGTCGGATCAACCTTATCTTTGACAGGTTTTGATGATATGTGCCTGTCCCAACTTGGTTTCTTAATGATTAGCGTCAACTGGATTGCAAACTCAATTATCTATTGGTGGCGTCTTAAAGAGTTTCGTTCAATGTTCACGTTCTGCAAGAGGCGCCAAGAGATTGGCGTAATTGAAATATAAAAGAACCCGCACACAATTGGGGTCAGTTCGGCATCGCTTTTGATATAGGTTTTCCCGGTCGACTTTAAACTCAGTACAATCGAATTCGTTAAGTTTAGTCAATTTAAACGATACCTTCCTGGAGCGGGGCTATCGGTAATGTAAGTTAACGTTTAGAGCAATCGGTTTCGTTTATGTTCTTTCATAATCGTTAATGTTCTTCCAAATTCGTTTATGTGCAATCAAAAGTATTTATGTGCAGTAAATTTCGTCAATGTGCATGAAATCAAATTCGTGCGATCAATTTAGAAAAATCACAACTGTAAAAAGGAAGTGGAGGTGAGTTTGCAGCAGTCGAATTCGTTTTTAGGCATGCAATTTAAAAACGTTTTATCCGTGTGAACACACGAAGCAAGGGGTGGCGCCCATGGTAAACACAAAATATATCTGTTAACAATAATTTGTATTCAGAGGCTGCGGAACGAATTTGAAAGGGGGGGGGGGCACTTTATTCTGAAAAGGGGGCCCCTTAGCTCAGTGGGATTATAAGCAAAATTTAAGGGATAGGGAGGGGCTGGGTCCACCCGGGGGCTGGTTATAAAAGTCGTATTTTAATTTACCGGTATGATGTTCAGTATCTTTGTGGCTTTGTTTGTTTTTTTTTTTTTTTTAATCATCGTTTTAAAGCCAGCGCTCCTATACCAGAATTTATCTGTATCCAAAAACTTCAATTTTGAACTAATGATTGGAGTTAATTGTGCATTATCATTATCAATAATTTTGAGTTATACAAATTGAACTTGTTTGATATCAATATCCCTTAATGATTTTGGTTAAATAAATTATGGTATAAGAGCGCTCGAAAAATGAAAAAAGACGACCTATTTTTGCGGGCAGCAGGCACCAAGGCTCACCCTCCACCCATGGCTGCACAATTACACCAATTTGTTGATTTTCGGCAAGACCCCCTTACACTTTGTTACACATAGGCAAGGTCGCATAGTGACCGAGCTGGAAAATTTTTGGATTTTAAGACATTAAAGGTACCCCCTTTTAAAAGAAAAGTGTACATTTTGGAGTTTAAGCAACATTAAACTTTTTTTACACACTTAAAGCAAAGTGTGAAATAATTGCCCCCCCCCATGATAATGTTAAATACCAAATAGATTTACTTGTTTTAAATTATTTTTAAAAATATAAGTGCGAGAAAGGGCATTTAAAATACGTTTAGAGGGATCATGTAAATAGGCCTATGTGCTTCTGACAATACTCTTTTACAATAGTATAAAAAGTGTCCTTTGAAGCTAAGAATAAAGAGCACTTTTAGTAACGAAAAGGGGCCATTTGTATTTTTTTTTTTTTTTTTTTTTTTGCGGCATTAGGCATCAAAAACGTCATCATGTAACGCTCATAGGGATAATGTTAAGTTGGTAAGTCTTGTCGATCTTGCATCTTTTCTCTCTCCCCCCCCTTTTTTTTTTTTTTTTTTTTTTGCTGGGGGGGGGGGGCGCCTGTCCACCAGCTATTTGGTCTAATCTGAATGTTATGTAATACATTCTTGATCTAATTGTCACTTGGTCTATTGACCGTTTTTCAAATTACAAATTCGTCCAATACCAATAGCAAAATTGTCTAATTGCATTTTTCATTTTAATTCCCAAAAGACTTTTGGTCTATTGCCAATTTGTTATGCCTACTAGAATTGATCAAGTGGTGATAGACAAAAAATTATGTTAGACGACATGAAATTAAGCGAATTGGAAATTAGACAAAATGGTAAATAGACGAACTGGTTGGAGGTGAAATGGAAATGAAATCAGATGGTTTTGATGAGATCAAACGGGTATTAGTTTTAGTGGGCTTAGACTAAATTACGATTGTGTATATATAAAGCTCAAATTTTGGGGATATTGCATGTTTCTGATGAATAGGAGTGAGGATGGGGGCTGCAGCCCCTACTCTGTTTTATGCACATCATTTATTTATTTTTTTTTGTAGACATTACGTTTTAGAGCAGACATATAAAGTTGTTGAATACATACTGATGAAAACGCGGATATTATAATCAGCTTATGTTTTTTGGGGTTTTTTTTTTCCTCCCCCTTTCCCCATGATCAGCCTCTTCTCTAACAAACACACTTCTCGGCCCCCTCCCAAATTTTATTTTCATACCCGAACCTAACATTCCTAATTTGATTACAGTAATTTCGAATATCAATGCCCCAAAACGTATTTGAATTCACTAGAAGACGGGAATTCTACAAATGGACGAATTTGAGCGAACATTGACGAATGCGACTGCTCACAGCAGCAAATTCACTGGCGCAATTTGCAATTCGATTGAACGCTGCTTGATTTTGGCTACTCATAAACGAATTGGATTGCAGATTTTTAATCGCGATCACTATGCGGACGAAAGCGCTCGAAAGAAATATCAAATTGATCGGAGAAAGTTTAAACTTGACCGGGAAAACCTATACTAAAGTCAATATGGTGTCATAATTTAGACTATACAGTCTGTGTAAAAAAAAATGGTACAATCGGGAAAAAATATTTAGGTATACAATCTTCTCAAATGATGTGTGAGTTTGGTACCAACTTAAAGTTTTGTTTTGTATAATTTGCGTTTGTAAAACAAAAGTTATGGTAAATTTTGTGCGATGATGAGCTTATCGAAATTATACAAATATATTGTCTGGGTGCGCTGAATTTATGGCTATTATGTGCGAAACCCATAGAGAAGCACGCGCAAAGTACATTCTTCTTGATTATAGAAAACTGGTCATATCTCGAGATCCACATCACCAAATGGGATGAAAAAAATGTAGAAGAAAGCCCGATTTTCCTACTTTATGGATATATCAAACACCTTTACAATGTGATTAATTTTCATACTTTAAAAAAATGTTTTCCAACTGTATCATTTTATATGACACAGACTGTACAATGCCAAGTCCCCGGGTGTCCAATGGACAGATGACATCGTCATCACTAGGGGCTTTGAGATATGCGGCATCCGTATAAATTTTCTTTTTATATGAAAAGAATGAGCAAGGAAAATGGAATTCAATCCCGATGGAATCATTATTATATTTTATTTGTAAAGAACAAGTTTCCAAATTTATATAGGGATTATTAATAATTATATATATATATATATATATATATATATTATATATATATATAAGAATAAATAAGTTCTGCACCGGATCAGAGTCAGTAATAATAAACAAATGGTAAATAAAGCAATCCGTGACAAATTGAAGTAT
>CALNVZ010000674.1:32389252-32406991 GCA_940671915.1 Paracentrotus lividus
GGGGGGGGGGGCGGCCCGTCCCCTGGATCCGCGCCTGCTACTAGCTCGTCTCTGTGGCAATTCGTGCAACCTGAAATTCATAAAATGGATGACGGCTTTGGTGGCTATTTAGCCAAGCTACGTCACTATTTTTCTCCCACATCCAATTTCTTTCACTTCATGCGGCGGTCACAACTCCCCGTACATTCGACGTGCAACTCTCTACGATGGATTTCGTAGAAAATTCGTTCAGCGGAGGTACCTTGCAGGTGCAATGTATGTACGACGTGCAGGAACTTTTTCCAATACCCTTACTACAGAAACGCAGGAATCGCAGAAGTTAACCCAGGACCTGTGCGTGCATTGCACATACAACGCAGGCTACGTTGATGGCACGTGCCCGTATAGCCTACGACGAGTTGTGACCGCCGCATTAGGCATGTAATGCGGCGGTCACAACTCGCCGTACCTTCGACGTGCAACTCCCTACGACGGATTTCGTAGAAAAATCGTGCAGCGGAGGTACCTCGCAGGTACAATGCATGTACGACGTACAGGAGGTTTTTACAATACCCTTACAACAGAAACGCAGGAATCGCAGAAGTTGACCCAGGACCTGTGCGTGCATTGCACATGCAACGCAGGCTACATTGATGGCACGTGCCCCGTAGGCTACGACGAGTTGTGACCGCCGCATTAGGAGCGGATGAAAGATTTCCGAATTGAATACATTCTGCGGGCCCAATTGCGGAGTCTGGGGACAATGGCGTCTCTAATATGTTTGCGCATGGGCCGATACGTTCTATTGTGTGACGTCAGGCTGCGTCCGCCACTGATATAGATGTAGTCAGAAAAATGTTTTCTGGACGAAACGTCGTTGGTGATTAATTGTAATAGAAGTTAGGACCGTATTTCATGTCTTCTTATTTCTTTGGCCTTTATACCGTATACAATTATCATAATGATGATTGATTTAAGACATTATGGCCCGAATTCACAAACGTGGTTTAGTTAGTCCATGGTCTAAATCAATTGTTTAAACCACGGATTTAGACCATGTAAATTTTGGTATTCACAAACCACCTGATTTAGACCATGGACTAACTAAACCACGTTTGTGAATTCGGGCCAATGGGTTTATATAATATGCATACCTATAGTGTTGTCCGCTACCGTTGGTTTTACAACATTTTTTATTTATTTATTTTTATTTATTTTTTTAGAATAAAAAATTGTATTAGGCCTAAGTTTCTAAATGGCGTGTGTGGGTAAAATGTCAGTGATTTCTATTTTATTTTTATTTTATTTGATTTATTATCATTATTATTTATCATTATTGTTTTTCGGGGGGGAGGAGGGGTAAGTTGATCAATGCGAAAAACTTATTGATTATAAATCCCAATTTATTCGACGTTTCTTTGTTTTTTGTTTTTAAATAAAAGTTTAAAAGAAGAAAAGAGAAGCTTATTATAGGTTTTCCCGTTCAAGTTCATTATTTCCTCACTCTATTTCATTTATGTGCATTCAAATTCACGCAGCTGCCGCTTTCGTGCCGGTTGGATCATACACATTTTAATTTCGAGCAAGGCATTTCATTTACGTGCACGCAAATTTTCGTTTGGTGTTCTCAATTTCATTTATCGGCACTAACATTTCTGTTCGGTGCAAACGAATTCATTATATTTTCTTTCAATTGTCAATTTCATGCACCAATTTCCCGATTCGTCCATTCAATTTAAAACGAAACAGCGACGGGCGTGCTTTGGGGCAAACAATTTCATTAACTCCTTGCCCGCCACATTAATTTTAATCATAAAAAAGATGACTTTTCTCTTTAATTATTAAAAATAGTATAACAATATTTGCTTAGTATGAACTATGAGAAATTATGCCGCAGACCCGGTCCTAGCATTATCAGTGACTTTCAGGTCTTTTGGCCCAGCCATTACAGAGAAAATGAATTATTACGATTGTATAGTCAATAAGTACAATTGTGACTATAGTCGAACTTGGCAGGCAAAGAGTTAATAGGAATTCTTTTTTCCTACTTTGTGCACTTAATTTAATTAAAGTCTTTAATTTTCAGAAATATAACCATATACGCACCTCAATTTTTTTAAATTGAGATTGTGGAGGGATATAATCTCCCATTTCGTGATCTTATATCATGTACAAAATTCTCAATATTCAATCGAGTTTCTGCTTTTAAATGTTTTGTATTGGATTTTTCTATCTTTAATTTTGAAATTGAACACAAAAACTAGCACTCAAAACCAAACAAGACTCAATCATGCATATGAATCGTCAGACAAGACAGTGTTTGTATTTTTCTGAATGTGCATTAATTTTGTATCATACGCAATACAGATGAATAAGACAGTTCATTACAAAAACAATATAGATACTTTGTTCTTGAAAATCCCTCTGATCATTATGGTTGATAATTTCTAGCCATCAATCTCCTGACGAGCAAGGCATCTCGGCATAAAGACTTGTAAACAAAAAATAAAAATACACAAAAATGCTTTTTTACACGACTGTAAAAACCTCTAAATGATAAGCATCTCACTTCGCGGAGACGTTTCCGTCGCGACGAAAAATGTTATAGTTTTAAGCATGTTCGATTTTCTGCGACTCATGAAACGGTGCGGAGACTCGGCCATACATCTCTGAGACGTCTCCAAAACGTCTCCGCAACTGTCTCAAAACCGTCTCTAAACTGTCCCAAACTAGTTATAAATCTGTCTAATGATAAGTGAGATAACATCATAAGCTTTCACGAAAGTATCACTAAAATTTCTAATTGTATGCACTTATTTACAATTCGATTGCCTATTTATGAATTTGTTTGAACGAAGGAAGACAAATAATGCCGAAGCCAGCTGTAAATTAAAATGAGTGCATTTAGGCCTACATGAAATTGTATGCTCCTAATGTTAATTCGCACTAATGCCATGTAGAAGCGTTTGGAAATATAGGAAATTTGAGTGAATAAAAATAAATTTGATTGACGATGTGTTAGCGCGATCGCAATTTGCGTTAAATCGTTTGATCCAAATGTGATATTGAGTGAACGAAAGACGAAATTGAGCGGGAAAACCTATAATTTAAATATTTTTAGTTATTTAATTCATTCATCCTAATTTACATATAATACACGCATTTGGTAAAGTATCAACCTACCCCAAGCATAGGCTCATCTTACCTCATGATTGGGGTAACTTGATCCTCTTACATTTTTTTTTTTTGGGGGGGGGTGGGGTCTGATCTTATTGTTTCGTGCAACACTGGTGAATGTAGGAGCGTGGCGGATCGACACCAATTTCATATCAGTTTCATTATTATTATTCTTATGAAATACTACCGTGTGAAAATATATTTTTGTTATCCATTGCACAATTTAGTTTATAAACTACTAAGCATTGAGATATGCACACTTAATGTTAATGTGTTTTGATCAGAATAAACCATTTATCTATCTATTTCTCTTATTTATCCAAATGAAGTTTACTAAAACCATACATAATCGTCTTTCAATACTATTGATGATTTTTTATTTCCAATGGACCCACTCATTATTTGAAACGCATTCATGCATACATAATGAATTATGTAAATATCTTTCCATAAAAGCATATACAAATTTAGATTAAGGCAGGCATGGCAGGGGCGGCGGAACCAGGGATGAGGGCAGATAAGCACAGTGCCCCCCCCCCCCCATTTTAGGCACCCTAAAAGTGCCTTCTTTCCATGGTATAAAGTATTCATTTTTCTTGTCTGCAATGGACCCTTTTTATACTAAAACGAAACCTGAGTCAAAAAGAGCCAGAGCAGAATCTTCATCAGAGACAAAATGACAAACATGTACGGTAAACTAACACTAATAAATGAATGAAAAGCACAGCTATACATGAAGGGAAGCTAGCACAGAGGGAGATAATAAAAGGAACACATTTTTTATTTCAAAAGGGGCACTCATGACACTATAAATTGCCATTATTACTTCTTTATGTATTTTCAAACTCGAAATTTTTTTCTCGGTTGGGATGACACGTTGCATAAAAACACAAGAACAAGCAAAATGCATGTAACCGATATAACGTCCTGTTGGATGCAAATATTGAATAATGGTCTTGTCAGAAATAACCCGATTATCAAATCAAACGCCGAACTTCCGAATTTGCCTGTGAAATTCTACATTAAGACAAAAGCAAAATGCGGTTCATTAACCCTTTTCGTAAACAATGTCCGTTTATCCGAATAAAGAACAAGGTTCGTTAATCTGACAATGAAATGAGGGTTTTTAATCCAACAATAAGTTTTAGGATTCGGGTTATTTCATTTGTCTTTTTGAGAGTTAATTAGTTTCCGAAAGAAATAAGTCTTTCATATCAACTTAATATACATGTAACAATAATATAAACAGGAAACATATTTATAAACCATGATCCGTCAATGCCTTTGATTGTTTTTGTTTTGTTTTACATTTATGTTATATAATATATTGTCATATTGTTGTGTTTATTTATATGTCTTTAACTTATTGAAAAAGCCATTGGAAGTCACATTTCTATGTATCTATGCATGGACCAATAAAGAATCTCGTATCTTATATCTTGTATTTGTCTTTTAGTATTTTTCTTTTATATATTATCTTATTGGTCTTTTAAGTTATTTCATTTGTCGTAAAGACAAATATTATTAATGAAATGGACACATAGAGTTAGCAATGAAAACATACTCAAAATAGCAAATGTTAACCCCAGACTACTTTGTAATATAAAAATTAGACAGTTGGGATTTCTAGGACATTTATTAGGTAAAGAAGGTTGGGAGAATTCTTTCTTGACAGGAGAGATCGAGGGGAAGAGAAGCACAGAAAGAAAATAAAATACTGTGGATGGATAGTTTGAAGAAATGGCTGGACGAGAGAGGAGTAGAAGATAAAGGATTACAAGACATGATGCAAAAGGCTAGAGACAGAGAGTTGTGGAACAACATGATCGCCAAAGTCAATTGATATGGCACTAGAATAGAATAAAAGATTAACGAACCATTTTTCATTGTCTGTTTTCAAAACCATATTTTATTATCAACCTTTTGAAGAATATAAGTAGCTTTTGGACTCTAACATAAGAGAAGCCGGGTCATTTCGCCTTTTTTTTTTTTGCACTAAACAATTCACCTGCAGTACTGTTTATCAGGCTCCACTTGGAAAGCACATCGACATAAATAATGGAAATATTATCATGTTCCTGGTTGTACAATTATTTGTTTTGTAGATCCCTCGAAGAAGGCCTCAGAGCTTGGCTAAGTAAAGTAGTTTTAAATTGGGTAGAGGCTAAAAATGATATTGGAGAATTAAAAAAAAAAAAAATCTATATTTCAGTGTAATCACATTTGAGACCAAATGGGTACAGTATTAATTTGATTTGGCGCAAAATTGATCATACAACTCGTGAGTGGGGTCTTTCTCAGTGGCCAAGGATTGTTCACGAAGAAGATATAGTGGCTGGAGAATTTCCCACAAAGCCGAGGGCCACGAGGCCAAGGGTCCACGAGGCCGATTTCATGTTTTTTTTTTTTTTTCATTATGATTTTTTTCAATGGAAAAAGTCCGCTTAGCTTATTCTAAAATGAAGTTAAAATATTCTATGAGTTGCGGATAATAACAACGGACATTAGCTGAAGCTTTCGTAATCGGGTCAATATTATGATTATACTCGAATAGCATCACCTTACCCATCTTACAAAATTGTAGTCATGCCGTTGATTCCTTTTAACCGCTTATTCTTTTTGAATGTTTATTTTGAATTTAGTTTTAAAAATTTCTATATTTTTCTAGGGAATTGTGTTTCTTTTCTATAAAAAAGTGAGTGATAGAGACAGTATAAAAAATATTTCAAAATAATTTATTTATACAGAATTAGGTAAAAGGAAAAAAATCGCATCGCAAGTGACCTCAAGGCCTCATGAAATATTTTCGGCATCGAACCTGCTCGAACCCTTCGGACTCAGTGGAAAGATTCGCCTCGCGGAATGCCTCGAACTCGTTGGACATCGGACCTCGGCGTGACAAATAGATCGGCGTGAACTCGCTTGTTGCTACGGGTCGTGGAAGCATCAGCTGATGGCCTCCAACATGAGTAGTAAAGACAATTCTAGTTCCAAGATGAGCAACAAAAATGTCATAGTTAAGCTAAGTGTAGTGATCACCTTGCAAATAGATGATGAGTAGAATTGATATGGCGTGAAAATTGAAATAAAAATGAAAAAGCATCTTTGAATTTTTGCCTCCGGGCAATAATCTTGATAGCATAAAGGATGAATGAATCTATTGAAAAATTAGGGGGAAAACAAAAAACAACTAACAAAAAACAAAAAGACAAATAATATATGCAATGAATCCTTTTTGTCTGAGGCAAGGTGTGCTGCATCTGTCCAAGATCCGCCCACTAATTAGGACAAAATGATTTATCACTTAATTTCCAAACACTGCCTGTTGTCTATACGTGGGTCTTTTTTAAACGCATGCGCTGAACTTTAAAATGCTGCACTTAATTTTTGATCTAGATATTAAATCAATTTATTGCTCTAATAGATTAGGCGTTTCAAATACTCGCCCCAATTTGTTTTTCATAGTTCCAATGTGCACGCCTTTCCTTTATGAATCAATTAACCCGATTCCCGCATCAAGATTTTACACTTTCCGACGTTATATTGTAATCAAATAAATCACGGAAAGAATGCGAGTCCGTCCGACATCATCTTACACGGCGAAAGGCCGTATTGAGAATCAAGATTGCAGTTATTCTCATCGTCAGATATTTAACACTCTGCCGATAGTTAAAAGTGGATCACGGGTGGTACAGCCCGATAGTCCGCGGAGGTCCTATAGTCCGCGGATGGTAGCCCGATATGTCAGCGGGTGTGGGTGGGGGTGTGATTGTTACTCTGAAGAGTTCGTTATATTCCGACAATAGAATTGAGGTTCATTATTCCGAAATAGAAAAGGTTTCGTTGGTCAGAAATATAATAAGGTTCGTTGGTCCGCGAAATAGAAAAGCTTCATATTTTCCCAGAAAAAAAGATAAAGTTCGTTATTCCGAAATTTCTATGTAATCCAAAAAACAAAGTGTTCATTTGTCCTAAATAAGAAAGGTTGTTACATAGCGAAGGTTCCTTATCTCCAAAAAATATAAAAGTCGTTATCGTTAATGATTCGAAACAAGGCAAGTTATAGAGATCGGGCCCAGGACCACCCACCAAAGAGAAAATTGTTGACATTATATGATCACTTTGATATATTCTATATTATTTTGCTTTTCTATTTTATAATAATCTCAATATACGTGTGAAAAAAATCATGCGAGAGCAAGAAAAGGAGGGCCATAAATTGAAATTCTCGTTTCCTCCTCTCTATAAATTCGAGTTAAACTTTTGAAAAATAACAAAAATTAGGAATAACGAACCTTTTCTATTTTTGGAATAAAGAAAATTTGGAATAACGAAAATCGGAAAAACGAACACATTCTATTTTCGGACTAACGAACCTTTAAATATTTTCGGAATAACGAAAATTCGGAATAACAAACATTGTCTATTTTTGGACTAACGGTTTGGAATAACGAACCTCATTCTATTTTCGGAATAACGAACCTTTTCTGTTTTTGGATATAACAAAAATTCGGCATAACGAACCTTTTCTATTTTCGGACTAACAAACCTTTTTCTATTTTTGGAATAATGAACCTTTTCTTTTTCGGAAAAACGAACCTTTTTCTATTTTCGGAATAATGAACCTTTTTCTATTTTCGGAATAACAAAACTTTTCTTTTGTCGGACTAACGAACCTTTCTATATTCGGAATAACGAACCTTCAGAGTAACAGACATCACCCCCCCCCCCTCCCCCGCGGACTATCGGACCCGCGGACTAACGGACCCGCGGACTATCGGACCCGCGGACTATCGGACCCGCGGACTATAGGGCCTGCGCACTATCGGACCTGCGGACTATCGGGATGACCCCGATCGGGGTATAGAACCCGCGATATACAGTGCGTAAAAAAATGTAATCCATCTCTAAGCTCATCTGTTTTGCTATTCATATGTACAATAACATAAAATATGAACTCTTTACCTTTCGAATGATAAATATAAAGCATAATAGACTATATCGCAAATGAAAAGAGAATCCCCCTTGTTTTTTTTTTTTTTTTTTTTGGGGGGGGGATGGGGGGGCAAATGTAAAGAAAAAATGAAAGAAGACTTAGTGGATGTTGTCCCTGCTGCCCCACAGCATTGAATAGGAGTGCGCGCGATGATGTGTGACTCCATTTCACTCAGTCATTAATGTTTGGAAAAACTTGCAAGAATGGATTTTGTACCTGTCACCTTCATTTTTAATTTAGTCGGTAATGAGTTGCATTTATTATTCAAGAAAGGCATCATTGTAATTGTGAACAGTTCGTCTTCTGTAATAGAAATGAATATCCAAAATAGATGAGCTAGTAATACGGTAACTAGAGTACCTTTTTATACACACTGAAAGAGTTATGTAAAATTTTATTCTTTTCCCACGTTTGCTCCTATCGAGTCGATTCCCGAATGCACCCATCCAATTGTAGATATCAATACAATAAGAAATAACCTTGAATGCACACAAAGGCAATTGGATCAATGAAGCTACGTGTAACATGCTCTTGTTCGAATTGTTGAAATGAATAGAGAATAAAAAGGAGATACATTTGGATGGCTTTGCATTTATTTGAATGTTATAGATTTATTTATTTATTTGAATGTTATTCCATTCCATGTTAATAGTAATGTAATTTATGTCTCATTTTTGTACTTTGTTAGCACAATCTATGTTATTTATGTATGCCCTGCTTGTTCTGTTATTCAGATATGTCCTGGGCCTTCTTTATTTCTATGATTGTATTTCTTTTTAATTCCTTTGTTTTGAATGGCAAATAAAGTGATGATTAACTACGTGAGGGCTAGAGTTTATGTTCCACAATTGATATAGACAGCGGTTAGTGCAATATAGTTTTAAGTCGCAAGATTGTTATATTGAAATAGACGCTCTTTGAAATACGAAAAAACCCATGTCAATCATAAGTCCTGTGCCCTGTAACATAAAATATACGATCGATCTCACGTTTGACTTCAGACGTAGGTTTATGGTAAACTGTGTAGTAAAAGTTACAATAAATCCTAAAATTGATAGTATCTCTTTTATGTTACAGGGTACTGATAATGCTTGTACCGTCACCTTGTGTTAAAGGGATCCAGTACGAGTGACGTCACAAAACATTAAATCAAAACTTTAAAAATTCGATTCGTTTGATGTATTTTCTTGACAACTTCAATCACATTATTTTTTAATATTTTAAAACAAATTAAATTTTAGGGTAAGCTTCCCCTTTAATGTAAATTATAATTCTTTATACCACTGCCGCCTATCCTTTGTAATATTTTTACGCATGACACATCACGCTCTGAAGGGGGTTATAAAAGGGAAAAGAGATGATGAATATAACCGTCAAACGACACCCCGAACTGGTAAGAAAACTGATTATTGTTGAAAGTTGACTTTGTTTTGTGACGTTCAATGTGACGTTGAAGATGAGGCTTCTATGGGGATCAAGCGACCTTTCTGAGTTAATGCGACTCCATTTTTGTACAATGCAGTGAGTTAGTACGAATATAGCTCAAAGCCTAAACGCTTTGTTTTTTCTTTCTCTCTCTCTCTCTCTCTCTCTTTTCCTTCTTCCACTGTCTTTGACTCTCTCTCTCTAACTATACACAAACGCACACGCACGCGCGCACACACACACACACACACACACACACAACACACACACACACACACACACACACACACACACATATATATATATATATAACAACATATGGCCCGTTGTTGAACGTGTGTTGCAGTGATTCATCTTATTTAATACAGGCGAAATATAGGACAGTAGACGATTCGAGACGTAGCTCTCCTTCTCTCTCTCTCTCTCTCTCCAAAAAATTTCGCCGTGAACTGTATCATATATATTTAATTAATTCAATAAACGTGATAGATTAAAAAAAAAAAAAACAAATATCTGTTAAATTTTGTTTTAATATAACAACTTTCGTTTGTCAACTACTTATGTTTTGTCTAATTTCGTTTCGTCTTATTTGTAGGCCTGATGAAGGCCATATTGGCCGAAAGCTTGTAAATAAAAGAAATAAATTTGAGAGCTACGTCTCGAATCGTCTATCTCATTTATTTCGCCTGTACTAAAAAAAAAGAGAATCACTGCATAGCACGTTCTTCAAGGGGCCCGATTTCATTATATAAACCCTTCAAAAAGTGTCTTGCAATTAAACTTTGAGCCCTCATATCTTTTTATTTGATTGTTTTGTGATGGTTAAATTTGGATATCATTGGAAAGTTGATTTATTCCTTGTCACATTGATACCCCATTGTGATGGTTATGTTATGCTTGAATGCCACAGTACTCGCAAACTCGAATGAAAGTCAGAAAAGGAAAGTTGCCAAATGAATGGCTATTGCTTACAATCGAGTCTTAACTGTATAAAAGTTTTTGTGTTTGTTTGTTTTGTTGGTTTGTCGTTAGGCGCTCAATACAATGTTGGATACTCTTGGTGAATGTCAAATAATGTTTCAGGTAATTTAAGGTATATTTGTTGTTAATTTGTTTGTAAAAAGAACTGTTTAATAACCAGCGAGTGGTTTGAGCATTACTTGTGTATTGGTTACATACAGGTTATTGCAAGTTTCCAGCATAACAAATTCGCTACTCATCTCTTTTTCATCCATCTCCAACAAACAAAGCAAGCAGTATCAAAACAAACTTTTTTTTGTTGTCCATTCAGCACACAATCGTTCTCTGTTCTTGAACCGTATTTATCCTCTTTCACTCCCCCTCCCTCTGTCTCTACTCATGAAAAATAAGCCACTGCCAAGCAAAAAGCTTGGGCAAGGCACATTTCTTCTTCCAAACAATAAGTGAAAACATTGAGGAATAATGCATGACCATTTAATGATACTCAATAGAAACTCTGCCCTTCAACAATAGCCATTCATTTTGGCAACTTTCCACTTTTGACTTTGATTTGTATTCGGGAATACTGTGCATTCAAGCATTGCACACCTTTACAAATGGATCGGTATCAGTGTAAAGAGGAATAAATGAACTTTCCGCAATGGCCTTATAAAATACATTGAATTATAGACAATTAACAAAAAAGATACGAGGACTCAAAGTTGAATTGCAAGACATTTTTTGAGGGGTTTATATATATATATATATATGTATATTATATATATTATATTATATTATACATAACAGAAAGAATATAGAGTTCATGATTTTAATCCAACGTTGATTTATTTATTCACAAATTTTTCACAAACCTTTCTCCAGTAACGACAAGTTGTGAGAATATATATATAAATTTAAATATAGATATATAAGTTCGGCCTTTGTGAATTTAATTTGCAGTTCTCCTTCATATCAAGAGCACTGAAGTGTGTTTTTATTCGGTAGCCACGCTATAGAATACCATAATTCTATTATTGGTCTACACAAAGCACAAAAGAGCCTTTTATATATTTTTATGTCATCTATTCACTATCACATGTGGCCTGGAACATCCTCTTAACCAAAGGCTGTTTTTCTGAGGTTGTCGTTGTTGTTGTTGTTGTTGTTGTTTAACTTTATTGAATAGTCAATCCTACTGCTAGAACTAGTCTGCTCACTGCGAGAACAATGAGATTTAGATTGGGAATATTCTCATAATCTTCGATTTTGTATGTCAGTGGTGTGCTTTAAGACGTTGCCCTACCTTGACGTTTTTCAGTACTCTAGATTATTCAAGATCGCCCATCCATATTATTCTGGATATGCGCCGGACAGGTATACAAATTAATGGCCGTAGCAAGACTTACCATCTTTGTTCTGTGTGTATGGTGAGTATACATGTGTTGTTGTGAATAGAATATGTCAGGCATATCTGTCTATAGAATGTCGGACTTGCACATTATTAGATGTTACCCATCTCTATGATTTTTTTATGAATGTGCCTTGGACAAGTTAGGAGGTATAGACAGACTTATATTCTTTGTTCTGTATGTAATATTTGCAAGTACATTGTGTTGGTATGAGTGATCATAAATTATGTAAAAGTAAAGTATGTCGGTCTTGTACTGTGAAACAAAGAATGTTGATTCGTAATCGTGGTCAAGAGCTCAGATTTGAGTGTGAGTGTTTAGTAGTCTCACAGCTGAGTCCAATATCAATCAATATCACTTGCTCCCCTGGCAGCGCTTATTCTTTGCTCAAGGGGAATCATTTTACCAACCAAACAAAGCATTTAGATTTAAATAAAGTGAATTTTTCTAGACATCGCGCACATAAAGGGTCTAAAATTGCACATATTCAAACACCAAACGTATGCAAATCGTTGGTTCAGCGCTCAAAGTACGAGTAATGGCACCTGACGCACACCCGGCGCAAGTCAGCGTATTTTTTTTCTCAGTGCGTTTGACTTCTGTTTGAAGGTCGGTTGAGAGGGCTGCTCATGAGGCGGCCTGGGACTTTCATTTTTGAAAATCCTATGTAAAATTTCCATTTTTATTTTTTATAACTGTCAGAATGAATTGAATTGAAATGAAACATTTGACTATTTTCATGCTAGTCTAGTTCTGGACTCTTGAGAAGTTTTTGTTAATAACCCGCTAGATGGCGCAATTCCCCACTCATCCACTCTCCACACACATTCATTTTCTTCACTCATTAATGCAGGTGTCACATTAGCCGTGTTGGCGCACCGTTCGCCACCGTTCTGGCCAAATTTGTGCACACGGCGGCAAACGGTGAGGCACTACGGATGAAGCTGGTTTGTGTAAGCTCGTCGTCCAATCTATCCGTCAAGAACTCGCTGAGGCAACCCGTTCCCGAAATGATTATTAAAGAACGGATTTCGCGTCTCTTCCGAACTTCTCTGCCGGTTTTCGTAGATCAAATGGGGATAAACTTACCCGTGTTATCTTCAGACGTCTATAACCGACACATCGTAATAAGGCTGTAAAGAATCTGAATGAGGACGCCAGCGCCCTTCATACACGGTACAGGACGGAGTATGTCACCGTTGTACGCGGCAACCATTGAATCATAACTCGCCCCCCCTCCCTTTGTTCCGCTTCAAATTCATGAGTACGCCCCTGTTGGCTGAAACCTCGCGATACTCATGGGAATCAGTGCGAACATCATAGTTGATACATCTAGCTTACGAAATCTTGTCCCCTTGATAGTGTACCATACAAGTCCTCTACTCAATCATCTCAATGACATCTTGAGTTAAAAACTTAATTATCAGAGTCAATATTTTTTCACCACAAACAAAAGATATATACCTTAAGGATACTAAATCATATGACTAACACTCGAGATTAGCCTTGGTGATTACTGTACTTTATTTGGGGGCTTGCTTTACCTCCGGAAAAATTCATAGTTGTATAGGGCTCATAGGTTTTGTCGCAGGGTATATACTAATTTACTTTTTAGCCCTCCTGTTTTTCCCAGTTTTTCATAATTCCATATCTCCCAGTGGCCTTGTTTTAATTATTTACAACATTACAATAATATAATTTTATACAAATATCAATTGCTCGGTTCGTATTCTATTTATATTGTTCTATCTTTAGAAGTTCTGAAAAGAGGAAAAAACTCATAAAGTGATGTTTTCTTCGCCCCACAACAAGTTTCTCATTTGAAATAATGATTTATTTTGTATGTTTTCAATTTATTATTATATTGAAATATTTAGGGGGTTGTCTGTACTTTGGATCTGTCTAGGTTCGTCCAAATATCCCTTCATTATTCCAAACAACCATCATCTTATGTCGTTTCCACACGGTCACTCATCCATTCAACTATCTACATTCGACTATAATTGTCAATCTACTATTTTTTTCTAAGAAGGGGTGGTTCCCGAATAAAGGGGCGAAAGAGGCAAAAGCCAAACTAATTCCCATGTTTAGGCCACACACTTTCTATCCGTATTCTGGTCGGGATAAGCGAGAGCTGGTAAACGTTTCTTGTTGTATTGATCATTCTTTGTGTGGCTTCCTTGAGAAATGGTTTATATTGTTATCTCGTCAAACAAACCTACTATACCCTACTTAATTGTAGTTGAATTAATACATGAATTATATTACAAATTATGGGCGTAACAATTAAATATCGTATTTTTGCAATTCCTTTAAGGACGGTTTCAATATTCATAGGAAGTACCAATGGCATTATGCACTGTATTTTATAACCTACAAATATTATATGAAATAACTGTATCTTCTTGTATCATGTTCTGATTTCATTTCTATTTTTTAACTCATCAGTTAACAATCACACATAGAGGTGCGTCGTGTGTAAAACAATGAAAATAAAAATAAACAAAAAACTAATCCATGGATCATACAAAAAAAAAAAACTAACTGCAGAATTATGAATGATGTAGACATTTTTCTTGATGTGATTCTATGGGGGTTATAATTTGGCTAAAAGAATATTGCAATGAAATGATTATGAAAAAAGTATTAGACAATTCATAATATAATGATTAAAAAAAGATGATAAAGTACCTTTATCATGATAACAATCTTTCATTTGATATAACAGGATTTAATCACTTCAAAAGCACGGGAACATTTTCGAGGAGAAATTAAAATAATATTCGATAAAACTAACACAATTTCTGTTTAATGAAACGCGGGTATAAAGTAAAAACATGTAATTTGGGCAAAAACGTATGAGACCAAACTATACTAAAGCTTATTGGGAAAGTAGTATAATGTTTATTTCCAAAGTTGTTATAATAAAACTTTAGAAACTAATGTCAGACAAAACAAAGCAAACATTAAAACAAGAATTGACATTACTTTAGATTAAATGTCCATAAAAGGACCCAATTTTAAATTCTTCTCCCCGACAACGACAATAAAAATAATTCAGATTATAATGTATGTTTGAAAAGATTAAATATCATTCCTCTCTAGACCTGTAAAGAGAGCGACGAGATCGAGAGCTTCGAAAACAAAGGGCGGTTTGAAGACACCATATATTTTTTTAAGACACCATAAGGGAAGATCTGCCAGTTCAGACCACCGCCGTGCACGACCGCTTTGTGGACGGGTGAGGAGCGCTTTTTCCGTCCTTACACCATTCATAAACCGTCTTTAAAATGCCATTATACCGCCCGTACACCGGGTCTCCATCGACCGAGGCCTGCGGTTCATGCCCGGCGAAAATTTTGAGCATGCTCTCATGCTCAAAATATTCGCCGGGCATGAACCGAAGTCAAAATCAGAAGACGGGTCATCACCGACCCACCGTGTATTATCTCCGGGTATCCTCCGTGTCCCGTCGTTCGTATCAACTTGTTTCGCACAGTCGCGAACGGTGGGAAACGGTGAGTCACCCGGCGAAGAAAACTATTTTGATTTTCTTGTCAGAGAGCGTTGAGGCCGGCGGGCAAGCGGTAATCACACGGACAAAAGGAAAGCGTGGACTTTATATGAGGACGGTCAGCCCGGTACCAGGCTGGCTAGGACCTGGTATAGACCCGGTATAGAACGATACAGACCCGGTGAAAATTAAGAAAAATGTAATGTGGCCGGTGCCGTTCTATTGCCGTGTTGGAATTTGTTGTTTTTCGGTGAACGGCGAAAACCCGTTCAATTTACCCGGTAAATGTGACACCTCCATAACCTACCCACCAGATAAATGGGTGAAGAAAATGAAAGTGTGTGGATAGTGGATGAGTGGGGAAACGCGCCATCTAGCGGGTTATTAACAAAAACTTCTCAAGAGTCCAAAACTAGACTATTTTCATGCATGCTCATTCTCCGTGTTTCGTTTTGGGGGTTGTGTGCTTATTTATATCTAAAATTTATATTTGTACCCCATATTTTCCTCATCAGAGTTTCAATATCTAGAACTTTAAATCAGGGGTAGAATGTCAGACGAGACTACCAAACTACTTTCAACCAAATGCCATGAAGAGAAGTACTCAAGCTTCGAATCAGTGACCCACTCTGATGATGAAAGAGCCATTCTGTTAGGATCCAATGGGTCTGCAACATCAGATGCAAAGGACTTCGTAAGATCATTTCACCTTTCAAAGTTATAATATTAATATTAATGTTTTTGTCTCATCAATGAACGTTATGAATTGTCTTTTAAAGCGGACATTGCAGGGTTTTTTTCTCATTGTTATTATTATCAGTATATATACAGTGGTGGCCAAAATTTATTAGAACACCTGATATGGGATTATCAATGCCCTAGTTCATTTGCCGAAATCAGATTAAAGATATCTTTTGTGCACCATGAGCTTTCATGACTTTTTAGCATAGGGTCTTACGTATATTATGTTGATACCAAATTTATATATCGTCGGCCTCATGCCAAAAGGGCCTTAACATTTTTAAAGGCCATTCATATTGTACACATAATAAAAACGGTAAGGCCCTTCTGGCATGAGGCCGACGATAGTTTCGACCATCTGGTAATGCGCACCATTAAAAATAATTGCGCTATGCGCTTTTGGTTTCCCCATAGACTTGTCTATTAAACATGTATAGTCCAAATGCAGAAAAGTAAAATGCCAATTACATATGCCGATTGCTCAAAAAGTATTTGAGGTAGAAATATGAAACTTAGCAGGCTTATTTATTCGAATATACCTCAAATACATTTTAAGTTTCAGCAAATTTGGTCAAATGGGGAGGGTGGATTCGCCCCCACCCTTGGTGGTGAGATGAACAAAATAACCATGCCCATTGAAGGTTAAGACTATTTTTTAAATTTAATATATATATATATATATATATATATATATATATATATATATATATATATATATATACACTGTTAAAAAAACAGAAGATTTTACAGAAAGAAAAATACAGAACCGTTCTGTATTATGTATGATAATATAACTCTGTGTATTTTTATTACGGGAAATTTTCTGAAATTTAACAGAACAGGTCTGTTCTTTAAAAGGAAAAAGGCTTTTTATTACAGGAAATTTGTAAATTTACATACCCCATATACCACCTTTCTGTAATTGTACTGTTATTTTACTGTAAATTGTGTTACCACTTGTGCAGTAAGATAACAGGAGTTCTGGAAGTTCTGCTGCAGGAACTTTTTCTGTTTTTTTTAGGAGAGAAAAAATACAGAATCATTCTGTATATGTATGACAGATTGTGTATTTCGTATAGGCGCTTTGTATCTGATGAAAAGGGAACTTGAGAATGTCGCAATTGGTGTCTCCCATAATTATAAAAACAATGATTGAAACGATCGAGATGATAAATAGATTTTCATATTCTTGAAATAACTCAATGTTAGAATTTGGAGGACGATACCAATTAAGAAAAATAATCGGATTAGAAAAACTTTGGCCGAACTAAGATCGGAAGTATCTCTAATGAATTCGTTACATTATAATCGATAAATTCAAAACTTAAAGAGTTATGGATATATATTGCCACTCCACCTCCATGTCTATTCCGATCTTTGCGAATTAACAGCTATGTGTAGGCTGTATGTAGATGCCAGTTAGCACGAACTCTCTTGTTCCAACTTAGCACACTGAGAACTGTAACAACTGACCCGTGTAACTTCCATACCCGGTCTCCCCTATAGTGCATCTTTTCTGATGTTTAAAATTTGAGAAT
>CALNVZ010000674.1:32415392-32452379 GCA_940671915.1 Paracentrotus lividus
AAAAAAAAAAAAAAAAAAAAATCTCAAGACCGGGATTTTGTCGTTTTATTCCAAAAGGAGCTAAATCCAAAAATATTCATAAAAAAATATGAAAACTACGCTAATTATTTCACAATTTTGCACGGATAATGGAGACTGGTAGCTACAACATATGCCAAAAGATCTGACTGTATATAGTTAAGTAAAGGGGTTAAACAAACAATTCATAAATTACCATAATGGATTAGCGCCTTTTGGAATAAAACATATATTTGTAACCAATTTTTTTCAATCTTCCATTTTTTTAAAATCCGATATGCTGCATTTGAGTCCCATGCCTAAGATGCACTTATTTATCATATAAAATTCATTTTGGTCAAAAAGTGGATTTAGCGCCTTTTGGAATCAAGCTCTTCATATATATATATATATATATAAAATTTTGTAGGTATATAGGATCATTTATATTGAAAAGAAAATTATTACTTGCGGCGCTACATGATGAAATAGATAATCAGTAATTATAATCGTCCAATTTTTCAAGTACCTGTTTTTATTCTTTATCATTTTTTTAAATTAGAATATTAATTTTGTGATTAAAAAAAAACTTGTTTTTTTCTATTATCTATTTCAATTTCTAAGCAATTGAAAAGAAAATGATAATAACTTTGCGAATTGCTCTTAATAGTCCGGAAAACTAAGACAACAGAGTTATTAAATGAAAAGTTTACTTGTTTGAGTAGACCTAAATGTACAGTGTCACGTCATATACGGTAATTACCAAAATGGTTTTGGTATTAACAGTTTGCAGACTCAACAGGTTTAAAAGCAGATGAAGGAAATGGTGAAGAGCAGAAAGCAAAAGCACCGATATCCCTGGTTCAGAAACTGTCGTTTCTCGGGATAGCGATAACCTATATAACTTCAGCTATGTCTCTCTCCGTCATAGGACCATTCTTCCCCAACGAGGTAGCTATGCCGATATCGTGTTTCCCCCCCTTTTTTTTTTGCATTATGAATTCACTCAGACATGACTATATGATTAATTTTTTTTTAAAGCGCTATATAAATCAGGGGGTATTTCCTAAAGGGTCGCATTTAAATTCCGAGTTGCTTGTGGTAAATTACGCATCACCTCAGCGCAAGACGACAATGGAAATTGTTTTGTATAGGGGACCTGCTGGAGTGCATATTTGTGATTTTAAGCACATTTTGGATTCATCATCTGATCATACTAAAAGCAAACTCAGCAAAGGGTCGAGGAAATATGCAAAATAATAATACAAATTTAAAAAGGTAAAATTTTTGGGGAAATATTTTTGATTTTCTGAATCATCGATATTTCATGTCTGCTCTCTCTCTCTCTATAAAAAATAGTAATAACGATAAGAGAAAAGTATTCAGAATTGATTATTTGGCCGATATTATTGACTCTTTGTTGGCGACTTGTGTCCCCTTTTGATGTGCTGAATCACATTCGTGATTGCAGATTTAAATCCCATTTGAACACAACGCTAACACGCTCACTTCAAGACGTTATCAAGTGTAAGAATATAGAGGGTAATGTATTTTGCCCTTTTCTGATACACAAACATATTTAGTAAATAGCATAGATTTCGACAAAAGAATAGGCAAAAAAAAAAAACTAAATAAGAATAAAGTAACTTTAAAATAGGAAAATATTAGGAGGCCATTTGCTATTATGTAGCCAACGCATCACAAAATAAGAAATAAATCTATAGTTAAAAAATAGAGAAATTAAATAATTCCCTATTCCCTTTTCACACATTTAGTCCTCCATTTAAGTGCTGCTCACTCGATTTTTTTTTTGACGTGATATTGTAATAATTTATTGTTAATCTGATCCATAGTCAAACTGAAATGATGACGTGATCTTTATTAAAAAAAAAAATAATAATAATAATAATTTCCTTCACATTTTCTTCAAACTGCAGGCAGAGACGAGAGGTGTCAATCCTACAGAGACCGGGCTTGTCTTTGGGGTTTTCGCTTTGGTCAGTTTCTTAGCTTCTCCAATATGGGGAAAATATGTAAGTATAACACCCCCACCCCAAAGTGCCTGAATCTGACATTTTTTTGGCCCTTGCCCGAAGTTGCCCTCTGAATACGACATGACATAGAGTAATATACATCAATTTTTAAATTTGTTTTTATGTTTTTATGTTGAATCAAAACATGAGATGTGTAGCTAATCGCTCACTGATTTACTTCTCGATTGAAACATATTTCCATAATCATTTCACTTCTTTCTGAAAATTTTATTTTTTAAATCTTTTATTTGTCAGTTTGTCTTTTGATTGGCTGACTCTCCCATCACCTCTTTAATGACCCCCTTTTGTTCCTTTTGTCATCTGTCTCTCATTGCCTTATCTACTTGTAGCTCTGCTTTTTCCTGTCTATATATCCTATATGTATTTCTGTACATTTTATCTCTGACGAAGATTCTGCTAGGATCGAAAGCTCAGGCTCTTTCTGACTCTTTTTTTTTTTATTTTTATAATATATATATCATTTATTATATATTTTAGCTTCCCGTGATTGGTGGTAAGTTCATGTTCCTGAGTGGGTCCTTTGTGACAGGTGGCTGCAATATTTTGTTTGGGTAAGTTCTACCACAAAGAAAAAAAGATGATATATATTCACCAAATGAGCGATTAATGGAAACATAGACGTAGATATACAAATATAATTATTGGTGAACAATAAAAAACGAAAAGATTCTGTACTTTTTAAATATGCATGTAGGTATTCCCGGTCAAGTTTAAACTATCTCCAATCAATTTGACATTTTTTCAAGCATTTCATCCGAAATGTGATCGCGATTAAAAAACTAAACGTTAATTCAATCGACCGATAGCTCCGTTCCATGAGGTATCGTTTAAATTGAATGAACATTAACGAATTCGATTGGAAATTAAGAGTTTAAAATTGACCGGGAAAACCCATATTATAAAAAGTAAATGTAATCTAAACATCTTTGGAAGAGCCCGGCTGAATATAAATTCCTAATGAAAGGCTCTTGGCACATGCCGGTTGTCTCTTTAAAAAAAAAAAAAAAAGATGGGTTGCTTTTTTAAAAATTTTTAACTCCAATTTTCATTACGTGTTTCAAGATATAAGGAGGTCTCCAGGCTGAAATTCACACACACACACACACACACACACACACACACACACACAAAACCAAAAAAAAACAACAAAAAAACACACACACACACACACACACACACAAACGAAAAGGACAAACAAAACATAAAAGCCCTGTTTATCTTAATTGTTGTAGATTTCTGGATCAGATAGAAGGCAAGACCTTGTTCCTGGCCTACTGTTTTGTGATCCGTACTGTGGAAGCGATAGGTTCAGCTGCTGTCTTTACTGCAGGAATGGCAATCTGTGCAAATGTGTATCCAGATAACGTGGCCCGGATGACTGTAAGTTTTGCTCAATTATATATTCGGCTGTCGAACTTTTAGCATCTGTTGATATCCGTTGAAATTCGTTTCCTGTCCCTTTTAGTTTTTACCAATATTTATCCTGATAACGTGGCCCGGATGACTGTAATGTACTAATTTTGGCTCAATTTTATTATTGTATTAGTCCTGCTGTCATACATTTAGCATCCGTTGAAATTCGTTTCATGTCCTTTTTGTCATGTGGCAATGTTTATCCTGATAACATGGTTCGGATGACTGTACGTTACTTTTTTTATATCAATCATTAATGCCGGTGTTACGCTTTTAGCATCCGTTAATATCCGTCGAAATGCGTTTTGTGGCCGTTGCATCCTTTTGGTGGATTTCCATCGTCATGGGATCCCCGTTAAAACAACTAAAAAACTTTGGTTGCTTATAGCATGCATTATGCTAAAAAAAACGTCTTAATTCCTGTCTCTAGCCACGCAATATCTGAACTAGATAGGTATAAAAACCATTTGTTAAAAAGTTTCTTATTTCATTTTCTTTTTACAATGTTTTTTTTCTTCTAGAGTTTGCTAGAAATATTTATCGGTCTGGGTGTTGCCATTGGACCACCTATTGGAAGTCTATTCTTTGCAGTAAGTATTATCCTTAATCCTCATCTATAAAATGACGCAAACTATTCATTTGATTTGAAATTTTTAGATTCCCTGACTCAGTATTTGACGATGATCCCATTATAAGAATTGAAGACAAACACGTCAGGAAGGGGGGGGGGGGGCGACATCTCAAATCGTCGATCTGCCTCAAATCCTGAGATGCAAAATCTTGAATACAAAACTGCTGTTTATCAGTTGTAAAACGTCACGCACATACACATACACACACAAACGCTCAAACACACGCTCACACACACGCACATACCCACTCACAACCACCCACTCACATAAACAAACACACACACACACATACCACACTCAAAAACACACCTACACACCCTCACCCATACACACACACACATACAAACACACATGTATGTGTTTTTGTCTCATTATAACCTCCCGGGTGATACAAATAGGCTACTGTGATGAATTAGTGGGACATATGTCAAGTATTTTTTTATTCCGATTTTTAACATACTAGTATATTGCTCTCTCTCTCTCTCTTTCCTCATCGTAACAGGCCGGAGGCTATGAACTCCCATTTATTGTGATTGGTTCCATAGGGATTACTGTTATGGCAGCTAATATATTCATCCTTCCGAATGTAGGTAAGTAAAGTCGCAAATTAGTCACGAATTCATCTCCTGGCCAGTTAGAAAGAACAAACTTTGTTTTACCAACTATATAAAGAATTGATGAATAATGTCAGTAGACGGGTGCATTCCTATCGTTATCACGAAATATTTCTTTAAGCGATCTGAGCTGAAGCTCTGCAACAAATGGCGTCAGGGTTAAAATGCTTTTGAACGAAAACTGATATAAAAATTAATTTTATTCATGTGCATTTATTTATATGCTTCACTATACTTAGCTTTCCGCTCATGCAGTGTGTTTAAATTACATCTGGTGAGGAATAATAGTGATGTAGTTATTTTGTTCTATCATTCGTTTCTATGGTAACCATACAGCATCATCCGATGGAAACCGTGAAGCTGGATCATTGTTGCCAGTAATTAAGATACCAGCCGTGTGTGTGGCGCTCTTTTGTAACACGTGGAGTTTTGCTGCATTTGGTCTTATAGATGCAAACCTAGCTCTGTTTTTAACATCTGTAAGTAAGCATATCCCTGCTGGAAAGAACACAGCGTCCCACAATGTGTTCACATAATCGACTTTTAAAATGTTCGAATGTAACAGTATGGTGATGATTTCACAGTTTCACACTGTGATATGGGTTTCCACATAGTGTTCACATTGTGGCGTTCGGTCTCACACAGTGAATTTTCCTTCTCACAGTGCGAAAATGTGGTTCACAGTGTTAAAACGCTCGAATTTAACAGTGTGAAGGTGATTTCATACTGTTTTCACAGTGTGGTTCACAGTGTGGTTCACACTGTGGGACACTGTGTTCATTCGAGCAGGGATGCTACATGAAATGGGTAAATATTAATTATTATTTTTAGTTTTTATTTATTTTATCTAAATTTATTTCCTATTTATTTATCTTTTTCTGGGGGGGGGCGAGCATAAATTTCATTGCATAAATAAATATCTTCCTTGCTGAAAGATACTACTTACGTTTCTGGCGATTTTAAACGACAAATGAGATCTCCTCTCCTATATATTTTCCTCAGTGTCCTTAATTCTTAGACACGCTGTATTCATTAAGAGGTTAAATGTTGAACTGCATTCGGGATCTCTTTCAGCTAGTGCTTGATGTAGGCCATATATGAAGAGCTCATTTCCAAAAGTACTACATCTATTTTCCATCAAATTTATTTTTATTTTTAATTAATCTACTTAATTTTAGCATCTCTACACACTGTTACAAACAGAAACATGAATTTTCAATGGGAATGGTGAAAAGAAATTACTTTCAAAAATCATATCATTTCCAAAAGGTACTACATCCATTTCAGTTCGTTTCCAAAAGCAGTATTCATGCCAAAAGGTACTACATCCACTTTTATGTAGTCCCATGTATTTGTTATTATTGCATGTTAATAATGCGTAGTTGGCTGGGTACTACATCCATTTCAGTTCGTTTCCAAAAGCAGTATCCATGCCAAAAGGTACTACATCCACTTTTATGTAGTCCCATGTATTTGTTATTATTGCATGTAAATAATGCGTAGTTGGCTGGGTTCGACAGAGCATTAATGAAAATTTGAAAACTTATGTACTCAATGCAACGTTTGTTTGTTTTAAAACATGGCATCTGTTTAAAGCAATATTAAATAGTATAAAATGTTCCTTTTTGAATAAAAAAATGCTGAGATACATGGCAATTTACATACTCTGAGACATTTCGTTTCCAAAAGGTACTACATCCACCAAAACAAAAAAATAAAAATTAGTTTACAGAAAAACTTGCAGACCTAGATTTTTGTTAGACTGGTTTCCCTTTAGCATCATAGAGTAGAACAATCTGTAAAAGTTTGATTACAAACAGACACTCCTATCAATGAAAATTTAAAAAACGCGTTTTTCTCCGAATCAACAAATATGGATGTAGTACCTTTTGGAAATGACCTCTTCATATAATTATAGGCTATATATGGAAATTGAATTTTAGGGTTTCGTTTTTTAACATTTTACATAATCTGACCATATAGGGCCCTAAAGCGTAAATTTATACAAGCAAGATAAAGTTACTAATTCCTATTAATGATTTCACGACATTTTTTCGTAAAATTCCTGAACAGCCTCCATTAATTGTAAAGCAGAATCTGGTAGGAGTGATTTTTCTCCTCGTTGGTGGAATCTATGGAATATTTGCACCGATATGCGGCTACATAGCTGACATCAAGGTACGTTTTATCTATTATGTCTTTTTAAAGCCATAGATTAGTAAACAGGTCTTCTATCAGGGATGCTTTGAAAAAGAACTCTCTATATTTACATGTAGTAATACGCACATCAAATGTACAGCATATCATCTTCAACAAAAAACATATTAAATACCCAATATGTTATTATTTTTGTTGATGTAGTTGTTTAATATTGTTGCCTCTGTTTTAACGGCGCTTGTCAGTCAATTTAGTTTATTTACAATTTTGTACCATTTTTACAATTTTTTTATTATATTGATGTCATTTATCAGGTTTTTTTTCCAAAGAATTTATTTTCTTTTAATGACAGAAAACTACTCGTATAATGATGGCCGTGGGTGCTTCCCTCAGTACTGTATCGTTCGTGTTTGTTGGACCAAGTCCTTTCCTTCATTTACAAAGGTAAGATATTCTCTGTGTTTTATGGTCGGGTATACTTTCTAATTGCGGAAGAGTGAATCCCCCTCCCAAGGTGCCAAATAACACACTCACAAGGAGTCATAAGAAACGGGGAACAGTTATCGTCAGGGGGCCGCAAGAGCGGTTTTTGGAAAGTCGAGGGATTGAGCTGAAATTGGGGGGGGGGGGGTGGTGAACAGGCTAAAAATCATAAATTTGTGGCCATGTTTTGTTCGTATTTGCACACTTTGGCTCCTCGGGGCCCCTGATTGTTACGCTCTGGAAGAGGTTAAACATATAAATCCAAAAGACATGACAAAGTATCAAGCCTTGGCTTCAATACATCACTTTATGCAGGCGCACGCCATGTGCGCCTAGCTGAACATTTATTGAAAACTTGACCATTTCAAAGAGGAAATTACCAGTTCTGCATGGGCCAGCGGTGATGTGTTTATTTTCTCTTCTACTTTAGTTTATATATGGCATATTATTAATTACATTTCGTTCACAGTCAGGTGTGGATCACCATCGTGTCTCTTTTACTATTTGGTGTCGGTTTAGCTTTGACAACAGTCGTATCGTTCTTGGATATGTTAACGAGTGCTAAGTAAGTTTTATTACTGTTACGTGGTCTATCTTGCATTATCACATCTATATGCCATTTTTTACCATACATTTTATACCTCATTCTATTTTTTTTTGCTGATCCTGTTTTCTGAAAGATAGAAATTACAGACGTGTTCATTGCTAAGTTAGCACAATACATGTAAATTGTGAAATTGCCGTTCTAATATTATGAAGCAAAATAACATCATTATTGTGTGTAAAAGTGTGGTGTTTATTTAAAGTTTGTCCTCGGCTTACCATATGTATTAGCAAGGCACTTTTGCTGATTTTATTTTTAAAAACAAATTTAGGGTGTACGTCCCTATAGTGCTAATGTTACATTTGAATTAATAAAGATTTTTTTCTCCCTCTCTCTTTCCCTTAATCTATAGATGGTATGGACTCCCCGATGACTTGGCAACGCAGGCCATCGTGTCTGGATTGTTTGTAATGTCCTATTCATTTGGGTAACGTGTCACTGTATTATTTCCATTTCATTTGTGTAACGAGTCACAATATTATGGCCTATTCATTTGGGTAACGTATAGTATTATGTCATATTAATTTGTATAACGTGTCACTATGTCCTATTCATAAGGGTAACGTGTCACAGTATTATACCCTATTTATTTGGGTAAAGTATGACAGTATTATGTCCTACTCATTTGGGTAAAGCATTGCAGTATTAGGACGTATGCCATATTCATTTGTGTAACGTTTCACAATATCATGGCACATTCATTTGTATAACGTGTCACTATGTCCTACTCATTTCTTTAACGCAACACAGTATTATGGCCTATTAATGTGGGTAAAGCATCACAGTATTACACCATATTAATTTATGTAACGTGACACAATATTATGGCATATGCATTTGTATAACATTTCGCTATGTCCTACTCATTCATGTAACGTGTCACAGAATTATACCTTTTTCATGTGTATCATGTGTCGCAGTATTATGTCCTACTCCTCTGTATAACGTATCACAGTATTGTGTCCTATTCATTTGTGTAACATGACACAATATTATGGCATATGCATTTGTATAACGTGTCACTATGTTGTGTCATAGACTATCCATTTATGTAACGTGACAAAGTATTAAGGCCTATTAGTTTGGATGTGTCATAGTATCATATCCTTTTCATTTCTAAAACGTGTCATTATGTCCTTTGGTAACATATAGTATTATGTCACATATTAGGGTAACGTGTCACATAGTATTATGTCCTACTCCTTTGGATAACGTGTCACGGTGTTATGTCATATTCATTTGGCTGACGTATCACTGTATCATGACCTGTGTTTGGCTGGTGATTATTTTATAAAAGGTGATTCCTTACCAAAATTTTTATCTTTCTTTCAGGAATTTCATAGGACCGATCGGTGGGGGCGCTCTTGTCACTCAGTTTGGATTTAAATGGGCGGCGACTATTTTTGCTGGCGTAGGTTTCAGCATCGTTCTCTTGATGAGCCTGTTCAGTTTATGGGAGTTCCAATGTGGAAAAGGGTAAGACTACCCCCCCCCCTTCCCTTTTAAGTAACGATAGAAGATTTAAAGTCATTTTTTCGCTCCTCCTAAGAAGATGCCTGAAATCAGATAATACGAGTGCAGAACAATAAGCCCCCCCCCCCAAAAAAAAAAAAAATCAATAAATCAATAAATCAATAAAATAAACACACACACACACAACCAAATCATGCATTATATTATGTATCTATCCATAAGTCTTTATATACTTTTATGACCATACTTATACATTTTTTTCTCTGTTTTTTTTTAATTATTATTATTAAAAGAAGGAAACAAAGCCATTTAAAAGTCGAAGGTTTAAAGACAATTTTTTTTTCGCTTCTCCTGAGAAAATGCCTAAAATCAGATAATACGAGTGTAGAATAATAAGCCCGTCAACCCCCCCCCCCCCTACAAACAGAAAAGAAAACGCAACCATATCGTGCATTGTAGTATTTGTTTATTCATTAGTCTGTTTATACTTTTGTAACCTTACTCGTGAAACTTTTTCTCTGTTTTTTTGTTTTTTTGTTTTAATAATTAACAGAAGAAGGAAACCAAGCCATCTAAAAGAAACTGGTCGTCGCCTTTCTCTATCGTATGAAAGCAGTCTTTGCTGACGTCCAGTCCTTTGAACCAGGTTTAAATCCAATCGGTCTAACAGCAATTGGTCTAAAGCTCTGACTGTCTAATACCGCATGGGCTAAACACATAGGCCCGTATTCTGTTACCTGGTTTAGAGTTGTGCTGTCGCACGAAAATAGTAAGGGTAATGAGACGAGATTGCAAGGCTGATTTGCACGCTTCTCTATGAAGCGTCAGTGAAGCGTGCGTCCTATCGTACGAAAGTAGATTCAGATGACGTCATTCGGGATCATTAATGTACACACATTTTCTAAAGAATCTAACACAGGGTATAGGTGGTTTAGAATTTGATATGGCTTTGCGAGTTTTATGTCGGAGGAAGCTAATTTATCTATTTTCTCGTTAACTTGAAGTTAAAGGTTGTTAAAACTTTGTTTAATAATAGGTGCATTATAGACTGTCCACAACGATTAGATTAATTGCATGTTAATCATCAAAAATGACATTTTCCGACACCGATTGAAGTGTTAGTTTGACCTGACATTTTGTAGAAAGGACAACTGACGCAAAAACCAACAATAAAACTAATAGTGCATGGCAAGTCACTTGTCATTACACTGGAAAAGGATTTTGGAACTAGTTTGATACTAATTTGAGAATGGTTTGAAATTGTTTTGGATGTTTTTTTTTGTCGCGCAGACGTCTCAGAGACGTCTCCGAGATATTCCCAACGACCAGCGCCGGCGATTTCACGTCACGACGGGGAGGCGGGGGGGGGGGGACAGAAACACCCGAAGAGTGAAACATAATAACACTCAAAATTTGCATACTTCGCACATTAGGCAGAAAACTAATGAAAATGATTGCGAGCGCGAAGCGCGAGCCGGAAATTTTGCCTTATAATAACATTTAGCATCTTATTTGACATACATTTTCCCTCTTATTAGCTTCACAAGCTAATCACTACATAAAAATTGTTCATTTTTAAAAAATCGAAGGGCGACGATCCCCTTAAAAATATCGAGGGAGGGGACACGTCCACCCCGTCTCCCGGGATCGCCGCGAATGCTCGCGACAGAAAAAATATATTTATATCGAGACGTCCTGGAGTATCCGAGTGCGGGACAAAGTGAGATACCACCTTTTGGTGGTATCTCAAGGTTTGCCATGAGACTGATTTGAGACTGATTTGGGACGGGTTTGATACGGTTTTGATTTTTTGTCGGGGAAAGATCTAAAAGTGGTCGCCACAGACGTCTCATGAATCTCGCGACATCTCATGAGTCGAGGGAAATAGAACATGCTTATACGAATATGTGTGTTTTTTTTCTGTCGTGGAGACGTCTCTGATGATACATAAAACAATTATCGGAGACGTCTCCGAGTGTTCGAGTCTCAGAGACATCTCAGCGACGTCAGATACCACCTATACGTCCATAATTTCTACAGAGGAGAAACACCATATCATTTTAAACTGAGAATGTAACTAATGTTTTCTTTCAAGACTACTGAATTATTAATGGCACTGACATAAAATAGGCCCACTCGATTTCCTTTTTGCATATATTAGTGGTTGCTATGTGGAGACAAGAAACGTTTTGTCAGTGATAGCAACAACTAGTTATGCAAATTGGATTCAAAATACTAAACGAGTGTTCATTCAGGCAATTGGTTCCGCCCTGAATCTGAACCTTTGGTCCGTTGTCATTGTGCTATGTCAGCCATAACCTGGAACCGCTAAGCTTCTCAAAGAAGATAATCCGTGCTTTGATAATATACCTTGTTAAGCATGGATTACATTTCATCACAATAAAAGAATTTCCGCTCCATTTCAAATATACGAGCATTACATACTATAAACATGTACAAAAAAAATACACACAAAAAGAATGGAAACACAAATTCCACCATGCACATTTCAAAGTCCATATTATTTATAATTACTTGATAGATGTAAGGGATTTCGAGGCCGAGTGATATTGTTTTGAACATTGAGTTTTTTTTGTTTGTATGGGTGCATGATCGTAATAGAGGTTGAATATTTAAATAGTGGAAATTTACATTTTACCCCTTCCCATTATTACCTTTGCCCCTCCCAAATAAGAAAAAAAAGGAAAAACAAACATACAAAATAGTAATAAGGAAGAACATTGATGCGCATAGCAACCTGAAACGTGGAAGACTTTTAACGCATGCAATGTAGCGTGATATTCGGAATCAAATCAACGTTTCATTTGCTTTTGGCCAAATATGGACACTTCACATTTGTGAAAGAAAAATTCGTGGCGCTATTTAGGAGAATTAATTCAAAAAGAATATAAACTCCTTTCCACCTTCCCTGGTTAATTGTCCCCATGCCAGGCACTGAATTGGTTAGATGAATATGCACGTGATATTTAAGAATGCAATACAGCGCAATGCACAACACTCGTGCAGTCAATAGGATAAGCGGCACAAAACAATCAGTTGTTGCGTTCATTATTCAATGGATTTCTCGGTTTTTATCTTGTGCATTTCAGTGCACGAGAAACGTCAGCTGTACGGAAGGTTGTCACGTTTGGGAGGTTTTTTTCGTGCTGTGGATTTTTTCTCGTGCGTTGCTATTGTTCGATTCTATTGTCAATTGCCGTACAACTCTAAACCACGTAACAGAATACGGGCCATATGGTCTACTAACAATTCAATGGTAGAATAAGTTTTCTCCATACAAATTGTATTTCACTGTGTATGTTTAACTCGAGTCATCTACTAAATGAATACAGTAAGCATATTGATATTCAACGGGGCCAACCTCGATTAGCTTTAGCTATTTGTCGCGATATCGGAGACGTCTCCAAAACTTTTTTACTCGTCGCGGAGACGATATTTTGTATTCTGCGTCTCCGCGAAGTGAGATACCATCCATTTACCACATGGGCGATTCCATGCTTTTGTTGTTTTTGTCTCTTTGTCTTTTCTGTTATTTTTGTGTCCCGTACGAAACAGTACTATTTTTAATTTCGATTGTAAAAGATGTGTAATCGAGTCAAGTGAGGTCTTGGTCCATCAATCAAGAAAATATTTTTATTTTCATGCCAAAAAGATGTAAAATGTTGTCAAAATATCCCGTACGATACAACATGGAATCGCCCAAATGCTTTAATATATATATATATATTATATATATATATATATATAGTATATATATATATCTTACTAAAACGGGCCTTAAGGGGAACTGAGAAGAATAGCTCTATTCAATCACGATTCCCCTTAGCGACTTTCTATAGGCGAAAAATTCCCCTTAACGCCAATTCAATAGGGTTAGGGATAGGGTTCGGTGGGGCGAATTATAAAAGGAGGAAACAAAGAAATTCGCCTTAAGGACGAAAATAGGTATATATATATTCATACTTATTATAAATTTGTTAATAATTGGCAATATATATTCTTACAATTTCCGCTTGGTCTAATTCTTGATTTAGTTGGCCTATCTAGAAATGTTATTTTATAGGGGTTATAATTATGGTAAAACGTTGCATGATTAAAAAAAAAAAAAAAAAAAATTAAAAATAAATAATAATAAAATGTCCGCCAATTTGAGAGGACTATGTTTGAGAACATTGATATTCAAGAAAAATTAGGAATACATATCAATTCTAGTTGTAAACTTAAGGGGAAGAGGGCGCTATTACTCTACGCAAAGTGAACGCGGCATAGACTTTTTGTATTTTGCAGAGTTTTTTCACTTTGTTTTCTTATTATGGCGAGCAACTATCTTTTCAAAGAAAATGATCAACTTGAATAAGTACGCTAAGAGTCCGCAATTTTCAAAATAGGAATAACTTATTGCAAAGGGGAAAAAAGTCCTGTCACTTGTGTCAATTCGAAATCCTAGTAAGATCAAATTCCTGTACAATATGGCCAATTTTGCTCTCAAAATAGCTCATACGCTGCAAAGTCATTTCTCCTCGATTACGCGATAATTATATTACACCTTAATGATCAAGCAGTTTTTTAAAATCTTGAATCTCAGCTTCCAAATATGGTAAATTCATCTCGATTGGTAAAAAAGTCCTGTCACTTTGAACATTATCACAAACGAATCTTTACTCGATGGGTCAATATTATCCGCATATCACATGCATATCGAATGTGACGGCGTCTTCGCAAGATGTGACAAGATCACTATTTATATCAATAATCGTTAAGAAAATCGAATCTATGTGAAATAAAGATTTCTGATTACAACTTTAGCACAATGGTGTTATAGGCTTGCCAAAATGTCTTTTTCCCCAATCTGGTCTGAAGCATCTACTACGAAAACTATGATAAAAGTTCAGTTATTTAATTTCATGTCCAGGACTAATTTCCTCGAACGGATCGACTGACAATTCCATTTTACCGACAGGGAAGTTTTCTTAGGCGAGTTTTTGTGCGCTAAGTAATAATTGCATGCAGTTGTCAATCGGTCGCTTCCCGCCGTTAGCGCGGTTTGTTTTTTCAGCTGCGTGCATTTCCACTAAACTCATGAATGTAATGTTGCGTTTCCCCTCCTCAAATAATGGACGCGTCTTTATTTTAAGATTTAATGTCATACGTTAGATTTACATTTCACGTGGAGTAGAATTGATATGTTCTCATAAAAGCAATCCCTCCTAAAAATTAGTAAATGAATGAATAAATTAATACAAAAATAAATAAATAAATAAATAAATGAATGAAATAATAGATAAATAAAAAGATAAATAGATAAATAAATAAATAAATATGTAATAAATATGACTATTTTTCAAGACCATATTGTTGCCTACGAGAGCGAGAGAGAGAGAGAGAGAAAGAGAGAGAGAGAGAGAGGGAGAGAAAAGAGGGAGATTCTGGTTTAAACAAACTTTAGTCTGCAGAGAATCTTGCTTGTGATCAATAATTCAGACACCCTAGATCACGAGGCAGTGACAGAAGCGAAGCAAAGCACAGATGTTAGGCCTGGCAGGGGAATCCCAACAATCAATACATCAACAATAATACCAACAATACATCAACATACCCACGCCTAATAGCATGGCACGCCCAACAATACATCAACATACCCACGACTAATAGCATGGTCATACAAGACATCAACATACCTACGCATAATAGCATGGTCATATACCCAACAATACATCAACATATCCCCGCCTGATAGCATGGTCGCACCCAACTACACATTAACATACCCACGCCTAATAGCATGATCACACCCAACAATACATCAACATACCCACGCCTAATAGCATGGTCACACCCTTAACATACCCACGCCTAATAGCATGGTCATACCCAAGAATACATCAACAGACCCACGCCCAGTGTTACGGTCATAGTCGGCTCGTGCACCTTAATGGCCCGAATTCACCTTTTTTAATATTGAAAGGGAGAAGTTTACTGGTGCTTGAAACGGTTCCACTCAGTCGCAATATGAACTTGAATTTCAGAAAGCTGCTGTGCATGTGACAGCTTCTGTAATAAGATATTTGATGTATCTACTGGTAGTTCCATCGTCAGTCTGCAGATAACGACACCCGTATTAGCGTGTATGTCGTGATTCGTCTTTGTCATTTAATCATGGGTAAATTGCCACTTTAGTATGCCTATAAACCCACTTTTACTATAATGCCTACGTGGTCTCATACCACATGGTCTAATTCCAGATCTGTTTAATTCCATTTCGTCTACAACCAGTTCGGCTGCTTACCTTTCGATTGAATTGCAACTTCACCTATTTAACATTTCGTCTAATACCCATTTTGTCTAATGTCAATTTCGTCTAATGTTCATCATTTCCCATCATTTCATTTGGAAATGAGACCAAAATTCAATTCGACAATTTAGCTATTAAACGAACTGGCAATTAGACCCAAGGAGAATTTAGAACAAATTGTGAGTAGAACCATTTGGGTTTAGTCCATGTGGTATTAGACACACACACAGAAAGATAAAAAAATGACCAACTGATTTGAGACAAAGTGGATATAAAACGTAATCATTATTGATTTCGATTGCGTGATATTTCCCCCCCCCCCCCAAAAAAAAAAAAAAAAAAAAAATTAATAAATAAAAATAAATACATAAAATAATAATATTAATTGTAGCGAACCATATCCAGCTCGGGGTCATAGAATGAATAAAAAGACATAACTTGTAATTAAGGTTCAATTAATCATAATAAAACAAAAAACATCACAATATTATTTGTTCAAAATAAATTTACGAAGAATCCCCTTTGTGCAGATCATACCATATCACGATCGATTCAAGAGATTCACAATCGATTAGGGACTTCTGGTGATGATGACTCACTATCACGTTGTTTTTATAATTCCTTTTTCTTCTTTATTTATTTATTGCATCTTCTATTTTTTTTTTACTGCGACACTGTCAAAAAAATCTATTCCAGACATATCACGTGCATATCCGCTATGCACACTGTAAAAACAAAATAAAAATAAAATAAAAATCTGTATTTTTCCAGCAAATATGTGCAGCGCTGTCAGCAGAGTTGCCATATCTTGTTTGTGAAATTAGGAGTGCTGAATTGTTGTTATTTTTCTCCTGGAAATATTCACGCTGGTGATAAAAAATATACCTCAGGACTACATATTTCTTTGGATTTAACTAAATAAGTGAACTGGTAAAAAAAAATACAAAAAAATAAATACAAAAATACAAAAAATACAAAAAAACTTTGTGTGTTTTTTTTTTTAAACAAGTTTTGTTGTTAATTTCCTCCATTAATTTATGGGGTAGAAGCACACACACACAAAAAAAAAAATATATATATAGTTTCTATATCGTACATATTTATTCCAAACAAAGAATTTGTTAGTCAAATAAAATTGTATGGTGTATATTTGTCATCTCTCGCGTAAATAATTGAATAGCAACTCTGCTAACAGTATTTTGCTGTATGAATACTGATATTGTTGGATGTGGATCCAAAACTTGGCATCTGGTTTTAGGTGGTGATTATCAAATAATAACATTGGTCTACGAATTTTTTTATCATCTCAGTCTGCGGATTTCTAAATAATCAAAAGTAGTTTGTAGTTTCACTCTTCGGTCTTATCCGGAATTGCCACGCTACGAGATGTCAAAGAAGGTATGTCTAATGATTTGCTTTATTTTCTAATTCAGCATTGGTTGTAAAAAAAAATATTCGCCATTCTGCATTTGGGCATACGGTTATTTTGTAGAATTTTGCGAGGGAACCGTCTCCCGGACGAATTTGAATACAACATTATGAAAATAATTCCATAGTAAATCAATTATATTTCAGGGGCTGCGGAGCGTTTTTGAAAGTGGAGGCGCTGGGCCGAAAGGGGGGGGGGCCTGAACAGGCTAAAAATCACAAATCTATGGTCATTTTGCGTTTTTGTACACGTTTGCTGAAAAAAGTGGGGGTTGAAGCCTCCCCCCCCCCGGCTCGCGGCCACTGTATACATTTTGGTAATAATAAAACAATCAGTTAGAAAATATTTCATAAGCCAGTTAAATGGTGTTTTGACTTTCATTATTCTGATCCTTTATGGATCTCAGTGAATCCGTCACCCACCCCCCCCCCCACCTTCACTATAAATTCTTACACAATCAATAATCGATTTTTTTTTTTAAAGAAAAAAAATCCGCATGATCGAATTATCATCAGTACAAAAGAATACAAAGAAGGGGGAAACAACCTGGTGCAGTGGTCCACCTGCATACCCCAATCAGTTATATTGGGAGGAGAGACCTGCGGGTTACAGTGATCAAAGTTAACTTTTCGCCTTCCATGGCACAGGTGACGCCAAAATGAATAATAATAATAATAATAATGATAATAATAAAAAATAATTTGTACATCGCATATTAGATAACTGGAAAAGGTGCTGCGTATGGTACCTTTAAAGAGACCAATCAGAACCCAAGACACACCCCGCGAGGTACCCATAGTAATCCTTCCAAAAGCTCCATCAACCATGTGAAGCATGAGCAAGCAGGCAAGTCGACCAAACGAAATTCTCATCGAGCCGATCGCCGACGAGGCAGACTACTTCATTCCAGGGGAAAAATCGAGAAAAGACGTGATCGACATCGAGATCAACCTCAAAGCAGCGTCGTGATCAACGAAACGGAAGATGATAGGTTTCCTGCAAGAACAGCTGTTGAGGATGTAAAGGCTGATGTGGATGAAGTAGTTTGCATTATGAATGCAAACATACAGCATATTCGTGATAGGGAAGGCAGACTGGAAGACTTGGACAGGAGGGCCGATGATCTTCGCGATACGGTTAGGAGTGTACTTGACCAAAAATCTCATAAATTAGCTTGCTTTCACTGGAAGACGTAGGGCGTTAGACCGATAGCTTAAAAAAGGCTATATTTTCAAAATAGCTCAAACCCCCAAAACCTGCATATTGATAATACTGCGAAAAGAGGGTATAAAATTGATATTAGCTAGAAAGGAACATAGACGCATTTGACACAATAAATCCTTGGTATGAAAGACATAGTAGCCCCGGTATGTAGCCTACGGATTGAATTCGTATTGCAACATAGTCGTTGAAAATGTCTAACAAGCTACAGCCGTTATATTGACATCCTTTATGCAAGATAACAAAAGCGGGGGTTTGAGCATTGATCGCATTTTTGCATTCGGCATACTAACGTTATTCACTACGTCTTGTGTCTTATACAGTGCGTCCCAAGTAAAAGTAAACCCAATTTTGAGAGCCTCATAGTGTATATCTGATGTGTTTAATTATTTTTTTTAACACGAGGAAGAGTAAATATTTTCTCTAGCATTCGTCCAGTGATACCAAAATGGTACATGTGCTATCACGAATGACTGAGCACTTGAATTTTTGATAACTTTTGTGAGGAACACCTTCTACCAAGTTTTGGCAGAAGCAACCTTGGCTTCTGATCATTCATTCATTGTTTTAGGTCCGTCTTCGTGAGTCCATTCATAAGGGACAAAATATTAAAAATAGACTAATGAATTGTAAGGGTTGCTTTTGCTCAAACTTGGTATGTACTATAAGACACATTTTATTATTTCTTTTAAAAGCCCAAGTGCTTAGTCATCCACTACATCACAGTTATACGTTAGGTATCATTGAAAAATAAAGTGACTCATTATTATGAGATAAATATCAAAGTCACAAAACTCTAACATTTCAATATGACAGAGGCTCTCAAAGCAAGTTTTTTTTTTCTGGGACGCACTGTATAATTATGAAAGCCATAGATACAACAATATACATTACAATGTCTGACAAGCCAAATAGGTCACCATTGGAAACTTTTATTGAAAGTTATTGAAGAAGATAGAAAACGAGAGTTTGCAGCTATTTTGAAAATAGTGCCCTTATATGCTAACGTTCTCGATTACGTCGTACGTCTTCCAGCGAAAACACGCTATTATTGCTTTTACGAGGATTTTACTTATGCATTTTGTTTTTAAATTGAATTTTATTCTGTTTCAAGACGATAAAATAAATAATTAAAATCGCACAATATCCCAATCTCAAAATGATTAGAAAAGTGCGTTGGCAAAATTCTAGTGAAATCAATCGCTTGCTTTTATTTCATGCAAAGGCACATTCTAGTAAAATCAATGCAATCTGGTTTCTTGAACTCGGGGACACAGGAGCAACTATACGGACGATATGAAATGTCAAGTGTTCGTAACTTATATTGGTTTCTCATTTGCCATGAGACGGATTTTAAACCATTATTTGTGACGAGTCTGATACTAGTGTTTCCTGAGTCTCCGCAACGTCTCAAGAGTTTTCGCGACGTCTTGTGGGTCGCGGGAAAATACACTGTTCGTCATAAATGTGGAATATTTTTTTCTGGCTCAAGCGACATTATGTTGCTCCGGCTTTAATTTCTTGAATGTGTTTGTCACCGCTTTCACTTTCCAGGATCCTTGCTATATCGTGGACGTTCCCTCAACCCTTCCTGGCGATTTTTCTTCCAAAAAGTTTGTCACCCCCGAAGATGGCCATTTTTGTAATTATTCTCATTTTTGGGGCCCCTTTTTGTTTACGCGACCCCAGTAGCGGACGCAGACCGGAGTCACACAATGAACTTACCGGGCCCATGCGTAAACATAATAGAGCTGCTTTTGTTTCCAGACAATTGGGCCCACGAAATGCATTCAATTCGATTTTCTTGGATCCGCGCCTGCGACCCACCAAGGCCCCTTCAGTCTTACCCAAACGAAACACGTCTGAGGTATAGAGTTTTCATTGTTCTCTAAGTTAAATCTAGTTTTATGGTTACAGGCTCGACTCTTTTCTCTAGGGGAGGGGTCAAAATTTATTTTCATTGGGGTTCAACACTGATTTTATTCATATTTACACCATGGAAATTTCTATCTTCCTAAAATTGTATTGTAAAATCTCAGCCAACATAAATCAAAATAAAATATTATCTATAATTACAACCTTGTCATCAAGGCTTAACAAAAATTAAAGGGAAAATGATGATAATTAAGGGTTAAAGGTTGTTTTTTATTACTTTTGTTTTCAGCATAAAGATGGAATAGAATATTCCGAATTTTCACTAGTCTCACTTTTTATTTCAACCCCTCCTCTAGACAAGAGACCTAAGCCTGTCCCCATAAATCTAGATTTAACTTAAAGAACAATACAAACAATACACCTCAGACGCGTTTCCTGGGGATAGGACTGAGGGGGGCTTGATAGGCCGGGGAAATAAAAAGGGGCCCCAAATGAGAAAAACATGACAAAAATGGGCACCATGGGGGTTGATAAAACTTTTTTGAAAATAAGTCCACGTGAAGGGTTGAGGGAATGTCCAAGATATAGTCAGGGTCCAGAAAAGAAAAAGCAGGGACAAACACATTCCAGAAATTAAGGCTCGAACAAAATCATGTCGCTATAGCGGCAAAAAATATTCTACCTTATAACGGACAGTGTAGAACATATACAGTGCATCCCAAAAAGAACTATACACTTTTCAAATGGCTATCAAATAAAAAATATATGATTCTTGGAGAAGAGGTTTATATGTATATAACGCTCATATCCTTAACTATTATTATGACACACAAAAAAAAAATCGGAAAATAACGCATTCTTCAGTGAACAATGCCCACTTTTGTGAAGGACACAAAAATTAGCCTGCGCAGGAATTCGCTAAATTCATTTATCACCTTTGTATGGCACGTGATTAGAGATTCAACTTATAATGGAATAAATCCGCTAACAGAGTAAAATATATACCGAAAGTCAGAAATAAACAATCAATATTATGCAAAAATGTATTTTTGTCACATTTTTGCTTTTATATCATTGATTTTTGCTTTGACTTCAGTTTATTTTTGTCTTTGTTGGCCGATTTATTCCATCTTTAAATCAAATATATATTTTGCTTAGACTTAAGAGAACTATAGGATGTTCTTTACGGTTTCTTGTTTTGTAGAACTACAGAATAAGTCTTTAATGATCCCAGTCATAAGTGAGAGAGGCATATTGACTTGTAAATCAAATAAATCTTTGAGTTTTGTAGAACAGATCAGTGGTTCTCCATTGTATTCGAAACCATCAAAATGGTAAAAGAAATTGAATTTGTTGCCCTTTTGACATGTGGGGAAACTCTGGTCCCCTCAAATTTATAGCTAAAGATTCTACATTTCAGAGATATATATTTTGTTTAAACATTAATTTTGTCATTTATACTCTGGTAGTATGAATTCCAGGATGTTCTTTGCTAGAACAAGCTAGACAACTAAGAATTACACAGCTAGTTATCATTAACTTCTTTACACTCTAAATAGTTGAAGGACATGTTAAACTGTTAAATTCATATTGTGCCTAATTGCAGAAAAAATCATGGATTTCATAATATTGATATCCTATCCAAAATTTTTTGATTTATTCCCATGAATTCAAATGCTTTCACTATATTCTGAAGTTTTTTTTTTGTCTATTGGTATGAGGAATCAATACCACGCATGGTTTGGAAACATGAAATATTTTGGTTAGAGATTGTGCTTTTTCTTTTAAATAGCTTACCAACCTGTTTGATTTAATGAAAGGTACAACAATTTATAATTGGCTTCTATTGTGATTGTAGATACTCGTTGTTATCATTCCTCCCACTATTCGTCCTGCCTGGTGCTTTGGCAATACAAATTGATATGTACACTCCGTCCTTGCCAACGAATTCTAGAACTTGTGTGGTTTCTTGTTTTAATGTCCGCTTTTTTTTCTCTTGTAAATCCTAAAAGCGTTGTAATGAATTGTACTGCATTTTAATTTCTTTTGATGCATTTAACACAGCAGCAAACATGCTCACATGTATCTTTTTCTTTTTTTTCCCGCCGTAGTTAGTTAAATGTGACGGAGCTAAATATGTAGTCATGTTGATCTACTTAAATGACTTTATTTTTTGTTATCATGGTGACGTGAGATATTTTCGGAAGAAGGATTTGGTTGCCTTTTATTGCATTTTATTTTCATGAAAATGATTAACGATGAGATTTCTTGTCACCAAACAGATGACTATTGAAACTCATTAATTTTCATCTCTCATTTTTATTCTTCGTCTTCCATTTGTTTATGTTCTTTTTTTTTGTATGTTTTTCTATTCTTATCGCTCTTTCTTCTGGCCTGATCGTTCTTTGATAAGCTTCTTTCTTATTGCCACGTGTCTCACATTCCACCCAATGATCCTCTTTGTTTAGCATACTTAGGGAACGTGCTGATGATCCTTTGACAGATGCCATGGCTGCAATGAGTATTTTTCCTTTTCCTCCTTACAGGATGATGATTATTTTCTTTCTTTTAATTCCTGTGATACCGATAATGCCGACATAGCTGTTTCCACGATATTCTCCTGTGACACTAAATTTGCATCTAAATTATGGAAGGCCACTCCTGAATTTAAAATATTATACTGATGAAAATGATACTTGCTATACCTTACAACTTCTGAATATGTTATTCTTTCTCAATTTAATTCAATTTCGCATTATTTTGAAGAAAATTTTTCGTTATTGCACTTCATACTAGAAGTTTGAACAAACTTTGTAAATATCTTAAATATATTTTAGTACAATTATATCTGTTCAGTCATGGGTTTATCTGAAACCATGGTTAAGAAATGAGTCAGTTGTGCGTTATTCTATGTGGTTACATCTTGAAACTAATTCTAGAGCTGAAAAGCGTGGCGTGGAGTAGCTTTGTAACAGTTTCCTCATAAGTATGTAGAATATTACAAGATCTTTGTTTTATGTCCAGCTGTTGAAACGCTTTTTGTTGAATTCAGGTATCAGACTGCAAAAAACATTTCATAAGGAGTTGTTTACGACTCTATTCCGATTTAGTTTTTATGAGCTACAAATGTTCTTTCTATGGATCTTCTTACCCCTGTTTTTATGGGCGTTATTCATCTTTGCGGCTTGATTAGATGTTTTTCAGGAATTTCTGGATTCATGTTGACTTCTTTCTACTTAGTCAACAGCCACTCGGATAACTTCGTTGTTTCCATAATTTGAATTTTTTCAATTCTTTTGGTTTGTTATTTGGTATTGTGTATTTTCAGATCTCTGTGACGTGTCCATTTATTCGTTTTACCCTCATTAATAATTCGCGCGCGGGCTTAGATTTGATGAGTTTCGTAATTGGTAGGTCAATATCGACAATTAAGCAGTTTAGACAGTCATTGGCATATGTTTTATTTTACGATGTAACATGCTTTTTGATTTTTTCTTGACATTGTATTGTTTGTAGGTTGGCTGTGGTTTTAATAGTCTTTATAAAGTTCCGGCATCTTGGAATTTCGTCCATTTTGGCTCACCATATTAGGAATCGTTTTTTCTATTGTTTCAGTCTTACGAGAACGTGTCGGTTTTTCTATTTCGTTTTAGCTAAAAAGATTTCCAAGACCTCTTGAAACACGCTGCTCCCTACATGTGGCAATAGGTAATCACTATGTATTTTATAGCCTCATTCTCAATTTAGCTAATCGGGATTCTGACGCTCACTTTGCAGGACTCCATTGTTTGCCGAGCATTTATTGATTTCGTGTAGTCAACTCGGCCCATCCTTTCGAAGGAATACCCTTATCGGCCCTTTTATTTCAAGCTTGATGACCGCAATGCGAATCTTTGTTTTTACGCCGCTATTCCTAACCTGAGGAATATTATTACACATTCACCAATAATCCTTAAAGTAAAAGGCAGGGCTGGATTGATGCATAACTACTTCTCTTGAAATTTATAATACAGAAATTGTTACAGTCAGCCCGCCCAACGAGGAGACGATAACACTTCAAAACAGATAATACATACATCTTATTTACTGGATATAGTCTACGCACAAATGAAAATAGTCTATAATTATGAAATCATCTTTAATAATAGCGCGTACCCGTCATTGATCGAAGGAAATTTATAGACCTAATACTCTCTGGCTTACTTCATTTATGCATAAAAGTTTGAAAATCGTATTATTCTCAGGCTGATTCAATTTGTTCTATTTAGATAATATTTATCACGAGTAATCATTTGGTTTGTTGGCGCGAAAACATGGCACAAATCACGCGATTGGATTAGTTCTTGTTGACCAGATAGAATTCATTGCGCAACGATAGTCTTGATCAATCCTCTCATACAAGTAGTAGGTTTGTTCCTGGGACTTCTCCGCATAGGCCTTCGTACGCATCGACATTCGAATCTTATTATTTAAACGTTTCCCTTTATGGCATGCAGAGGGCAAGGCCTTGGAGTTGGTTCAGGAATACCTGACAGAAAGAACAAATTAGCTTGCATTAATGCATAGTACATATGTCGTCAACAAACTGATTAGATGTGGCGTACAGCGCGGAAGGACTCTCGTTTTAGGCGAGCCGCTGCCTTTTTATTTTGTGCCTTAGATATTTCAAAAATCTCTTCTGATGATCTTATCATTTATACTTTTTGCCGATTGACTCTAAATTTTGCTTTTCTGAACGTGTGACCTAAATTCTCCTTGACAGAATCAATTCGGAATTGTTTAATGTACAGCACTGGATAAAGAAGCAATAAACTGTAACTTAACATCGACAAACGATTAGGCTGATTAGTAATCGCATTAATTCTCTTCCGGGCCCTATACAGATGAATGTGAACGTTCTTCAAAAGTTCATTCTTCCTAAGTTTATACTTGGAATATTTTACTTGATAGACTAGATCTATATCGGTGAATATTTCATCATCTGACTCTATATAGTAGATTGATCATCAAGAACATATTGGTGTGATCAACAGGTTAACATGCATATTTCTTCGTCCTTATCCGGAAAATTGTGGTTGTTCGCTTATATATGAGGCGTCTTATATATATCCCATATCTGAATGTGGCCAATGCTTGGGCGTGGGGCAACTCCCTCCAGATTCTCATAATAAGTTAATACTATTTTATCAAAAACGAATCACTACGAATAAATAAGCACAATGATACCTACTTTGCTTTCTCATACCGAATAGTTTATTTCTTGCAATAACAATATACTAAAATAGCGAATCGAACGCTCTACATTGGCTTTAGGGAATCTTTATAACTTTGGCTTAAAGCTTATTCATTCACAAAACACTGCCCTCCCCTCTCATTTCTATCTTAACCAGGATTCCGAGCTGCACCGTATAGCCACAGACAGTTACTATATCTACCCCCCCTCTTACGGCATCCATCGCTCAAAAAACTGTAGTTTTCACGACCCGTATTGAACGAATACTCATCTCTCAAACTGATACCAGCGCTAACCCTTCAAACGTTTAACAAATACATTCTGAGAATTCGTACTCAGTACTATTCCCCCTGATGATTATATTCTTTTTTTCCTATTAATCAGTGAAGCCATACTTCTCTTTAAACTGCTACAGGTATTTCATTCAAATCGTTCTGAACGTGGAAACACCTCTTTACTTTCACTTTTTATTACCTCTTGTTTTCCTATACTCATAGTATGTTTTTTTTTTATTTTTATTTTGTGCGTTGTCGTGTTTCTTTTTCTTGATTTTTCTTTGATTATCTTTTTTATTTTTACAAGGCAATTACCTCATATTCGCGAATATTGATTATCTTGAACTAGAACAAAAATATTGTTTTATATACTAACACCAGAGGAGGACCTTATTGTAACAAGCTATGCTTGCGAGGTCCTCATTATTAATGATATGGTGTGATTATTAGATCATGTTAAATTTATGTATTATGAATATTTTGTTCTTTTTTTGTGTTATACAGACTAGATTTATATTTATTTAATTCGTTATTATGTATCAATTCTATTGATTTGTAAACTGTTGATATGACATGAGAAATAAAAACCACTTGAACTTGAACTTGAACTTGATTATCAGTTGAATCCCTAATGGCGTGCCATACAAAGGTGATAAATGAATTTAGCGAATTCCTGCGCAGGCTAATTTTTGTGTCCTTCACAAAAGTGGGCATTGTTCACTGAAGAATGCGTTATTTTCTGAATTTTGTGTTATAATGATAGTTGAGGATATGAGCTGTATATATATCTAAACTTTTTCCCTCAAGAACCATATATTTTTTCTTTGGTAGCCATTTCAAAAGTGTATAGTTCTTTTTGGGACGCACTGTATATGTTTGTATTATGAAACAATCCCCAGGGGATTGAGATAGCTAGGTTTCTCACTTCGCGGAAACAAATTTGAGATGGATTTGTCAACATGGTTTTGCCATAGCTCAGTCTCCTCATTCTCCTCTTTCTCCTCAGTTTCAGAGACCTTTTATACCTTTTATACGTGGCACAAAGGATTCCGCGAAGTGAGATACCACACTGAGGTATAAAATCAGCGTTTTGTCTCCTTTGGGACAAAATATTCTAATAGTGTATTTTTGTTTGTTTCTTGACAGGCAAAAGAATTTCAGCGAGTGAGTAGACACTTATTGATGAGGAATTACTGGAGAATGAACAGGTGGCGTATTTTATTTGGTGTGCTTGCCTTAATCATCATAGTAGCGGTTTCTACTTTCATGGGTTGTTGTTGCTGCATATCCAAAGATACGAAACAAATTTCGTGTCACCATGGGTGTAATAAAAGCTCATGTGCATTGTTAAAATCATTTATATAAAAGCTTGGTGGGAGGAAGCAGTGTAGACATGGGCGTCGATTCGAACTCGAGCATGGTAGGGGGGGGGCACAATTGCTATAAGGCTATACCCCCTCTCTCTGTCTTGTTATGCTCTTTCGCGCTGTTTAATAGTTTGCACTATTTTAGTTTTTATTCCTCTAAACTTCATGGACAAGATTCTGTAGGCCCCTACATTAATAGATCTGTACAATATTGCTCATTAATAGGATACTTAAGGCTTTCTCATAAAAAAAAAACATGATTGGAGCTCAAAGCGCTACATACCTGGAATAAATGGTATATTGATTGGACAATAGGGCATTGTAATCACTGTTCAACATGAATACGATAAGTATATCCGTAGATTAATAGCGCCAGCACGAACCGTGAGCATTTTTTTTTTAAACAAGCAAACAAGTAATTTTTGTAAAAGTCATACACAGGATTCGTGTCTCATCATAGTGCGAGCGCGAAGCGCGGGCTGACGAATTTTTATATACTGACCTAATAACTGCACATTTTAAACGATTTTCTACTTTGCCCCTGATGCGACCGTGACGCACGAGCTGAGAGTTTGCACCATTTCAATCATGAACCGGATATGTTGCATATCTTATTAGATTATTAATGCGAATGTTTTTTTAGAATTTATTATTAATGTTTTACATCAACTTGAAAATAAAACATTTCAGGACTTTGTTTTTGAAACACCCATGCTTAGGATTCGCATGGAGTCTCGATCTGAAAATTTACTGAAATATTTATCTGATTTACTATACTCATAAACAGAAGACAATCTCATAATGCGAGTGCGAAGATTTCTTAAAAATTATCAACGAGACATTAGCACTAAAACACGCGAAAACGAAGAGCGAGCCTTAGTTTTGTTTTTTGTTTGTTTGTTTGTTTTTTGTTTTTTAACCACTGGAGTCAAAAAGGAGAAATGTAAAAAGAAGAAAAGAAAGAAAAATAAAACATAACACCTTCTCTAAAACAAATGACTTTTCAGCTCTATAGTGCACATCATCTTCACCGATTATATAGTTTACTAAACATGTTAAAGATGGTGACCCTTATTACATCTACAAACCCCCCCCCCCCTCCCCCGACTATTGCTTGATCTTTTTGCTCGGCCCGCGTAACCTTAAACAATAATAAATGAATAAATTTTAAAGAATGGTGTAAAAGATTATTGGATCCGCCTGTTTTGTCCCCAATGTTCAAGTTCGGATCGACGCTCATGATCCCCATGAAAATAATGCATTTCATGCAATACCGTCCTTTAAAGGGAATTAGTAACTTTCAAAAACAAGAGCAATTATATCAAGATTAATAAAATTATATTGTTCCAACAGTAAAAGCAAACTACTGAAAGTTTCAGATCAAATGGAAGTCATTTACTACCCTAAAACAGTGTAACAAACAATCATGCTAAGCATACAGCCGAACACCAGTACCCTCTGCTGATAGTTCACCAGGCCGCTATGGGCGGGGGACTATACAACAGGAAATGGGTGTGTGGAAAAGCACATGGTTTTATAAACCATCCGGTGTTGGTTTATAAATTTTGAGTATGAAATCATTGATATCTCGGAGGTAAAGCAAGCAATTAGCTTGCGATTTTGAAGAGATACCAGACTGACTAATTATGTTGGCAAAATAAGCTAAATCGGATAAATGTGATTTGAATATCATCTAATGTTACTGCATCCCTTTAAGAATATGAGCGACAAAGACCAATTTGAGTTTATAATAAAAGGTAGTAATTATCATACAATCAAAGTGTTAGCAGGTTAGTGAGTAATGTACTGTATAATGGTATCAAGGGTGGCGATATCATGTCACGAATTGAGGGGGGGGGGGGTGGAAACCCCGGAATGGGAACCAAAAATACACTCACGCGGAATAAGCGTCCCAAAGATACATAGAACGACATACTTCGCACGTTATGCAGAAACTAATGAAAATTTAACTAAGCGTCGGAACAAATAAAAAATATTCCATGAATAGGCCTACATATAGCAACCTGAGGAAAAAGCATTTTACTTAATCATTGTCTTGTTTTTTTTTTGCGAGCGCGAAACCCGAGCCAAAAATTTGCATTATATAATAATATTTAGCATTGTATTTGACATATATTTTGCCTCTTCAGATGTTTCATTAGCTGATCACTATCAAAAAAGAAAAAAAAAAAAGCTTTAAAAGTCGAGGGGGACGATGCCCCCAGAAAAAAAAATCGCCCCCCCCTCCCGTCAGGGATCACCGCCATTGAACAGTATAGTGGTAGTGAAAAGTGTATAATGGTAGTAGTGGTAGAATAGGAATCACTCGTAAATAGAGCTTGGAAGGATCCATCATTTATTTGTAATGTTTGTTACACACAATGTACACATGAACATATTTCATCTACATGTATTGACTATACGTATATAATTATTTCGTAAAAAAAACCTTGACAGGTTCCATGTTGATTGGTAAATTGTTTTCTTAAATTGATAACTTTTATGTTGATAGATTAATTTTATGCATTTACATATTTATTGTTGTATTTTCTTTGTATTTATCTTTGTAGACCTATTGATGATAATCTGAAAATGTGGGTTTTTTTCCTATTTCAATAATTTTCATTGTTTTGATTTGATTTGATATATAGAGGTAAATATATTTTGCAAATCAATGTATATAAATGAACGTATTTAAAAGTAGGCCTACATATATGTGAGTAAAAAGCTTAAACAAGTATAGATGTATTATGGTGGTTGGAATAACATGCTGCAAACTTTCTCAAAATGATATTAATGAAACATTAAATAACTTTCTTTTATCATGTTGTTGTCGCATATTCTAATACTCTAAGATGAAATTATTTTTAAAAACAAATTTGAATGTATGAAGCTTGGCATGCTTGGTGATTAAAGTAAATGTGCAAACAAACCATTCTGTATGGTCTTGGACTCCTTTAATTGTCTATTGCCCTGTAACATAAAATAGATACGATCAATCTTACGACTGATTGTAACTCTAAGTGCACAGTTTACAATAGACTTACGATTGATATGGATCGTATGGTTGATCTTAATTCTATGTTACAGTGCATAATCAAATTGGAATGCGAGGCATCCGCCTGGCTAGCCTTTGACCGTGGCACTCCAAAAATAGATTGGGTTTTTTTTTTTCCTCAGCCCTGACAATGGAAGAGAAATTAAAAAAGAATTAAAAAAACCTCTGCATGTGGGGATTCGTAAAATTATAAAGGAGAGAGGTGGCGACAGATTGCCCATTTTCAGATTTTATATACCCCGATTTTTTTTTTCACTGGTCACAGTCGGGCTGGCCGAGAGGTTCAAGGGGATTCTTTGGCCGGGGCTGGTCGGACATGATCCTCTTCATTCTAACCTGAGACTAGAGAGAGAGAGAGAGAGATACAGAGAGAGAGAGAGAGAGAGAGAGAGAGAGAGCAGAGCAGAGGGCGGGGGGGTGGAACTTGAGGCAAAAATAGTAAACTTTGGATGATTGCTATCAGATTGCTATGACAAAACTAAAATATAACGCTCAAAAATATATAATTTATAACAACAACGTTGATCCAACTCTTAGAAATTCCAACACGGTCTCAATCGGAGCTTTAATCTCGCGTTCATTAAAAACACCCACACACATAAACACAAACACACACACACACACACACACACACACACACATACACACACACACACACAACGCCCCCCCCCCCAACAACAAACAAGCAAACAAACTTGGTAAATGCATGGTTTATTAGTAGTCAGCTGGATGCAACTTGTATGTCAATTCACTTATTTTACCATTTTTTTGTTGTAGAATGACTGTGTTCTTGTCAAATTTGACTCTGTAGAAATCATTCAATTAGGACTAAAATAACTGTTGCATCAGGGCATCTGACTCTTTCATCTAGTCATTTTATGGTGCAGTCATATGTACGACGCACGACCAACGCATCGTAGGCGCTGTGTGTGCGATACTCATGCGTCGAGCGTGCTGGACCAACGCTGTGCAATCGTTGCGTATGTTAATATGTGTTGTCTATGTATACGCTCTGTGTATGAAGTAATGACTTTATACACAGAGCGGTGTATCCTGTCAAATCCTGACTGTGTCCCTGTCAAAAACGACGATAAAGAAATCCTTCAAATATGACCAAAATAACTGTTGCATCGGTGCATTAAGACCCTTTCATCTAGTAATTATAACTGCATAAATAATTGTTTGTAGAATGTACAGTCGAGACCTCGTAGGCGACCGCCTTGCGGAAATACCGCGCCAATGATGTTATAGCGGTATATAACGAAGGATTTGGTATAACTGAAAGTGAAACCCTAGTACACCCACATACATGTCATTATCATTGGGGTTCGATTGGGTATCAGAGAGTTCAATGTCACCTCCATGCGATTTAGTTGAATTGGATTGATTTTATTTTCCACATCGTTATTCACAATTTTATAAACATAACAATAGAATTAATACAACTTTCCTTTTAAAAACGGAAATGTAACAGAATATGAGCATGATGCTTGATGAGCTTACAGCATTCAAGTGAGATTAAAAACACCGTGACGAACAAAAAAAAAAACCCAAAAAACAACAACAAACAAACAAATACTACTCCTATTACAAACATGATGAAAATAACAGATCATCACATTTTGAAGCATGATTATAGTTTTATCGAGTACTATAATACATTATAGGCCTACATGGTAAAACATAAAAATGATTGTCTGTTTAAGCCTTTTAGCCTATAGTTATAGATATATGAGGAATAATGCAGCGGTTAGCAGTGTTTGAGGTCTTATTCAAAATTACAAATTAATTTCACGTCACGCATGAATCATTGTCGAGATCCTTGATTCCATTTACGACGTCACAGACCCCCCCCCCCAAGAAAATCTTGGATACGCCGCTGAATCCCTGCATGTCTCGAATATCTCGCGTGTTTAGCTGAGTCGCGGGTATTCCCCCAATGAATCTGTCATATAATAGTAAACACGTTACGATTCAGCACTGAATTGAACAGATCGATGTTTGGCACAGACCATATATACCGCTATAGAAATATAGAAAGTAGGAGTGGAGCACGCAATGCAAATAAACCTTCTATTTTGCTCTGTTTGAATTTCACACCACAATGATTGAATAGAGCCGTGATTTTTTCTCACATAATGTGATGATCATTCGTACATCTACTATGATCGAACATGCACACTACACTACATATTGGAACTGGAAACTGGTTATGTACTTATTGAAGTAGTATACATCTTGTGCGCGCTCGAGAAGGCAGGTCAACGCCAAGAAAGAGGAGAATATATTGGGGGCAGACTACTAGTATGAGAGCAGGTGCAAGATGACGAAACGGGTATGTTCCTTTTATCACATTCATATATTTGCTATGTAACCATATACCTGATATAGCGCATAATGGTAGCTAGCGAATCATAGGGTGGGCGTGTCTCAAAGGAGGTTTATATTATTATATACACATTTGGATGAGTTACGAGAACTGAAGTGAAATATAATATTAAAAAACGTTTCAAAAGAGTATCTGGACAAAAAGAAAATGGAAGCAAATGGTTGCTTACAGTCGAAGGGGGCGATTCCATAATGTGTCGTACGGGACATTTTGACATGCATCTTTTTGACCTTGATTGATGGTGATCCTCAAGTAGTACTAGAAGGGCACAAGAACCAAGACTTAACTTTACAAAATTACACATCCTTTACAATAGAAATGAAAAATAGTACTGTGTCGTACGGGACACAAAAATAAAAGAGACAAGACAGCAAAAGCATGAAATCGCCCAGGGGTAACAGAAATATTGATTTAATGTTTTGGGGGTCATAGGCCTACAATAACCCTACAAGGTGCGCCTTGGAATTCTTGCATTTTTTACAAATCTAATAATGATAAGGATAATGTCGACTCTATCTCATACATGTACATATTACGCAGGGGTACAGCTTATCTACATCTCGCCTTGGAATGCTTTTTGTTAACACTTTTATACAGAATATATTTTTAGGCCCTACGTTAAAACATCGATCTCAAATAAAGAAAGAACATTGCTCAGAGAGAGAGAGAGAGAGGGAGGGGGGGGGGGAGAAAGAAGAAAAATAGAAGTTGACAAGGAAGCGATAAGAGGGGGTAGAGGGAAGGGTCAAGGGAAATTGGAATAAAGATTTTTGTAAATCGATTTTTTTTTCCCCCGTTCATGTTTACTTTTTAGTTAGTCTACCGTCTGAAAATTTTCATACTAAACTTATTAATCTTTGTTTATTTGTTTTTTCTTAAACCCAACTAACATTTCAGAAGCCAAATAGTGCCAAAGATCCGGAATGTGCTGCGAAGGAATATGAGAAACTCCCTCCGTGTACGACCTCGGAACAATCTCAACCCGAAGCACACGACCATGACACGATCATCGTGAAACCTGGAGAAAGCCCCAAGCATGACAAGAAACGAAAAAAGCGACTTAAGCTCATTAAACGTGGTAAAAAGAAGTTGAACATAAATGACGACGACGCACCTGAGATTGCTGTGTTATATAAACCTGAACCGATCACGTTGGATAAACTTCAAAAGGACGTTGATGAGGTGGTTGAAATTGTTCGTGTCAACGTCGAAGGAATCTTGGTCAGAGAAGGTAACGTGGAGGAACTGGAGGCCGCAGCTGATAATCTACATATTGCGGTATGTCATGGTTTTTAATATCTCTTTCAAAACAATATTTAATTAAAGCATTAGCAATCAAGGATAACTGTTGATATTAGACCATAATTATGCGGGTTCAGGAGATGAGGATGGGGGGGGGGCACAGCGGCCCCATAATCCCCACCGGTTTAAAGACCTGTAAAACCCCAAATTTAGAAGGCGAAAATTATAAAATCGACAAATTTGGTGCCTTTGCCCCCCCCCCCACCCCGCCCCAAACGGTTTAGGCCCTTTGAAAAGGGTATAATTATATGTATTTTCTGTGTTTGTTTGCTTGTTTTTTTGTCGTGTTTTTTTGTTTTTTGTTGTTTTTTTTTTGGAGGGGGGGGGGGGGATTGTTTGTTTGTTTTCCTATCTCGTTATTGTAGATCTAAGGGAACAAACCTCCTTAGTTAACCGCCACCATTAATAAGTGACCAGAGATAACAAAATTAAACCTTTGTGTTACCAGGAAAGTTACACCTTCATATAGGGTTATATTACTTTTCTGAAGCTAATGATTATACGTTATACATGTATAACTCGTCTATTTTATTACTGTTGAGTCGACTGAATTTTCAAGTGGTTTTTAGAAAAACCAAAATAATGCCAGCACCTACTTTGAAGTTTTGAACAAACATTCACATAGACTCTTTGGCATGTTTGGTCTGTTTGTGTTCCGAAGTAAATCATAAGAAGCAATGGACCGTGAAATACATAATAAAGGGATTATTTAATGGGCCTTTTGGACCACAATACAACTTTATTACTCGATTTCAGTAAAGATACCACCATTGGCGTCATAATAGCGGTGGGCTTAGGGGTAGGGGCTGCAGCCCCAAACTTTTAACGATCAACTTTATGCCCTTTTTTCCAACGTCTCGAATAATTTCATTAAGAAGCCTATGTTAAATCTTTACCCAAGGTCCATGTCAATCATCAAATCAGCATTTTAGATATTTTATGATTATTGATTTATTTCATTTGGGATCTCAATATTTTTCGCGAGCGCATTATTTGTCATTTTACTTTTTCTTATAATTATTCGTCTTTTCTTCTCTTATGCCTGTCCTCCTGTTCGTTATTTTCTTCTTCTTCTTCTTCTTCCTCCTCCTCCTCCTCCTCTTCTTCTTCTTCTTATTTCTCTTCTTATTTGTCTTTCTTCTTCTTCTTCTTCTTCTTCCTCTTCTTCTTCTTCTCCTCCTTCTTCTTCTTCCTCTTCTTCTTCTCCTCCTCCTCCTCCTCCTCCTTCTTCTTCTTTTTCCTTTTTTTTTTTTCCTTTTCTGCTTCTTCCTCTTCTCCGTTTTCTTCATTTTCTTTTTTTCCTTTTCAATGCATAATGTTGTTTTATATTAATTATTTATCAATGCTTTACTATTAATCGTTCCTTAAGTATTTCTTGTATTATTATTATTATATCTATATATATTTTTATTTTTTTTTATTTTCTATTTTTTTTACTTTTCTTTTCTCTTTTCTTGCAGGCCTTGGAGTTTAAGAAGACAGGACGAGTAGTGATGTTGAAATACTGGTGGAGAGAGAATCGATGTTGCTTAGGCATTCTATTGTTCATAATACTAGTGGTATCAATCGGTCTTGCTGTAGGGCTCGCCAAGAGGTTTCGAACGCAGAACTCTGCCGCTCCTGTACCGATTGTGAACGTTACAACTGAACCACTTAGTAATGTGTCAACCAGCTTTATGCCGATTCAGGTGAATGGAACATTATGGCCAACCTAGTAATTTCAGATCTTTGATTGTCCAGCTGTATAAAGGGATAAACACGAGATTCACATGTGTTCATCGTTACAGGAAAAAAGTTTGCACAATATTCAGGCTTATGATATTATTATATGCCTCTTACGACTGATTGTTGTTGAACTTATATAGCGATAATTAAATTTTGGGCGGGACTGCGCCAATTCTTTTGGCCCTAAATTTAAAACATTTTATATGAACTAGTTTGCGCGCAGGTCCGGAGAAATTGAAAAATATGGTACACGTACGTTAATAAAATTAGTTTTGGGTATTATGCAAAAAAGTGAAAGCATATTTATTTTATGTGTGTGTGTGTGTGTGAAAAATTTGGAGGCTGTAAACCACCATCATGCCATTGCACAAACTAATTAACCATTTGCATTTATTTTACTTTTAAGTAATTGCCAGATTAATTCCCTTCAATTTAATACCAAGTATACCCATATAGCACAAGTATTTAGCATTTTATATCATTATTTATTTATAGTAAATAGTGGTCGTATTTTAAGAGTTGTGATTGGTTGAAATGATGTCACGTGTCATTCACGTTTTTGTTATAGTAAATAGTGGTAGTATTTTACGAGTTGTGATTGGTTGAAATGATGTCACGTGTCATTCACGTTTTTGTTATATTGAACGGTTTTTGTTATATTGAACGGTTTTATCCTGTGTAAAAATGAATGGCGAAATCGATTGCTTTGTTGCGCTAGCGCGTAATAACAGTAAAATGGTGCGCAAAACAATAGATACGCGGAGCGATAATATACGTCACAATAGCTTAATTAGCACCAAAAGTTTGGCAAACATTGGCAAAGATAAAACCAGATTAGGCAAGGTCAAAGATCTAGGGGTCTATTTACTATAATAAATAGTGCATGCATCTATTAATGCAACATTACTAACTATGTGAACTCCAAATACTAAATTATCCCTCGTGCACATCTGTTTCAACTCGGCCTACGGCCTCGGTGAAATAAATGTGCCCTCGGGATAATTTAGTATTTGTCGTGCACATAATCTAGTATGTTGCATTGTAGTGCATGCACTATTTATATAATAGTGAACGGTTTTTGTTATATTGCACGGTTTTTACCTGTGTTAAAATGAATGGTGAAATCGATTGCCTTGTTGCGCAAGCGCGTAATAACAGTAAAATGGTGCGCACAACAATAGATACGCGGAGCGACAATATACGTCACAATAGCTTAATTAGCACGAAAAGTTTGGCAAACATTTGCAAAGATAAAACCAGATTAGGCAAGGTCAAAGATCTAGGGGGTCTATTTACTATAATAAATAGTGCATGCATCTATTAATGCAACATTACTAACTATGTGAACTCCAAATACTAAATTATCCCTCGTG
>CALNVZ010000674.1:32452404-32481569 GCA_940671915.1 Paracentrotus lividus
CAATCTCTGTTTCAATCGGCCTACGGCTCGGTGAAATAATGTGCTTGGGATAATTTAGTAGGGTGATGTAGGGAATACCGGCCACTTAAGCTCATTTGCTTAATTAGCACATGGACAATAAAATCACAAAGAAAAGTTCTCATTGCTTGCTATCATTCAACTTTATTTTCCAAAAAAATTGAGGTAATCAAATATTTGTTGAGGCAGTTATATGCAAATAATGACGTCATCGTTAATTGTCCGGCATTACCTACAGTGTGGAAATACCGGACAGTATGTTTTTACCCTTTTTTTTTGTATAAAGATCTGTCTGGAAGCACTGTTTGAATGTAAACCATCAACTTAACATGTTTGTATTGATTTTTATATACATTTATTCATTTTTAGAAGATTATATGCATTTTACTACAAAATTTCAAAACACTCAGAATAACTTTATATCTCATGTAGATCATGACATATCAATAAATTAATAAGAGAAGAATTTTCAAAATTGTCAAACAATTTAATTATAATAAATCTATTTATTTATGCAACTTACTATTTGATCTACATGCTTAGCAACTACCCGGAAGTAAAACAACAACCTTCCATGTGGTGTCCGGTATTCCCTAACAAAAAAATGACTGACTAGCTTTTTCACACTGCCACCCCAATAACAGGCTTTGTACGTGCATATTAATTTTGGCCCACCCTCACAATGTCCATTGCATGGATAGAGGTCATGCCATTCTTTTCTCTTTAAATGTTTTTTACATCAGGCATTTTTTGGCTGTTTTCTACTTGAAAATTGTGGTAGTTTTCTCGGAGATTTCTTTTTGTTGTCGTCATCACGATTTCTCCGACAGCCTGACCATAGATGCGGTTTTCAGTTGTATTATTGTTGGCGTAGGGTTGGACATGTGGGTGGGTCCGATATTCCCCTACTGTCGCTCTTCTCTTACCCTTTTGTGTGTATTTGTATGTGCATGTAGAGCATGCTTTTTATATGTACTTGTCGCGCACAGTCCACCTATATGGGGGCACTATTCATGGTCTTATGTTGTTGTGTAAAATATTTTAATGTTATATGTTGTTTATATTTCATGCACCTTTTTGTTTTGTAGTTGGGCCTGTATGTTCTTTATCCCTCGATTTCATACTAACCTTCCACTTTAATGGGTATGCGTTTATTTTTGGCATGGGTCAACTCATAACTCTTCCAATAAGCTTGGGATATCTCTTGTTGATCTATTACTATGCTGTCAGTGTATCTGCATCATGTTTTCCATTAAACGTCCGATTCAGCTATTTCTTTCATGGGTATTGACATATATTAGGTATATAGTCTTTTATGTTTATATATTTATTATGTAGGCTACATTCTGTCAGTGCTGGTCTGATTTATATGTAAAACGCATATCACCCCCGGTTTTGCTTAGTAGGGTCTGAGTAAAGACTCTGTTCTTCTCTCACCATTTATTTGACACGACAGTAAGTTTGTGGGCTAGCCTCCATCTAGACTGAAATTTGTTTAAGTGTCAAATTGAGTATGTGCTTGGAGTTTGCAGACTTTTTCAGTAGTGTTCTTAGATATAAAATAATAAATGAATCTGAATCTGAGACTCGCAGCGGGTTTTCCCCTCTAATCTTGTTCGTTTTTGGCTCGGTGTGGTTTGCTCATGAATTCTTATTCCTTTCGTGGTGAATGAGAACTTTCTTTTTCTCCAGATTTTAGTAAAGAAAGGGGACGAAAACGAAAATGTTGAAATAGATTTGGCACAGATGGCATTTCTATAGCTCTGTTGACATGTGGAATGCGTGATTCTGATATAATGCTCGAGTCCACATGACCCATCTCTTATACACCATTAAGTGTCATTTTTAAATGAAATAGTATCCCTTTTTTTTTCACTTTTTAAGAAAACAAGTGGACATGGGGAGCCCGATAATGTAACGGAAATAAGGATATTGCGTGTTTATTTCATTGACAATTGAAGGTATTCGATCATAGATGTGAAGTAGAAAACTCTTCTACTGGTCTATTTTATTTCCTTTAGGCGAGTACAAATTTCATTTTAGTTGAAGGTTACAAATGTTTGTTAATAAGAAATTAGGTATAAATAAAGGGCTTATATGTGAAAGTACTGGGCAAAGAACAGTTCTAGCTTCTCTTCGGTTACATTCGCATCGTGTTTTTTATTTGATGTTGATCTTATGTTGGCAGCTAGGGCTGGACATGTGGTGACCGTCCGATATTCCCTACTGTCCGCTATTCCCTACATCTACCCTATTTGTCGTGCACATAATCTAGTATGTTGCATCGTAGAGCATGCACTATTTATATACTGTACTTGTCGCGCACATGTAACAACACCACCTATATGGGGGCCCACTATAAAACACATGGTCTTATGTTGTAAATGTGTAATATAATATTTTAAATGTATAATATAATGTTGTAAATTATATTTCATGCACCTTTTATTTGCACTTTTATTAGTTGGGCCTGATGATATCTTTATCCCTCGATTTCATACTAACCTTCCCACTTTAATGAGGCCAGATTATCGTTTATTCATTTAGGCATGAAGAAGTCAATAATAACTCTTCCAAATAAAGATTGGAAGAATCTCAAATATATGTTGATACTATTACTATGCTGTCAGTGTATCTGCAAATATACATGTTTTCCATTAAACGTCGCATTCAGCTATTTCTTTCAAATCGGGTATTGACAATATATTAAGGTATATAGTCTTTTATGTTTATAATATTTATTATGTAGGCCTACATTCTGTCAGTGCTGGTCATGATTTATATGTAAAACGCAAATACAAACCCGCGGTGTTTGCTTAGTAGGGTCTGAAGTAAAGAACTAGTTCTTCTCTCACCATTTATTTGACACAGACAGTAAGTTTGGAGGCTAGCCTCCACTCTAGACTGAAATTTGTTTAAGTGTCAAATTGAGTATGTGCTTGGAGATTTGCAGACTATTTTCAGTACGTGTTCTTAGATATAAAATAATAAATGAATCTGAATCTGAGACTCGCAGCGGGTTTTCCCCTTCTAATCTTCCGCTTCAGTTCTTGGTAACGGGCTCAAGTGGAAAGTTTGCTCATGAATTCTTAATTCCTTTCGTGTGAATGAGAACTTTCATTTTCTCCAGATTTTAGAATAAAGAAAGGGGACGAAAACGAAAATGTTGAAATAGATTTGGCACAGATGGCAAATTTCTAATAGCTCTGTTGACATGTGGAATGCGTGATTCTGAATAAAAATGCTCGAAGTCCACATAGACCCATCTCTTATACACCATTAAGTGTCATTTAAAAATGAAATAGTATCCCTTTTTTTTTCCACATTTTTAAAGAAAACAAGTGGACATGGGGAGCCCGATACATGTAACGAAATAAGGATATTGCGTGTTTATTTCACTTGACAATTGAAGGTATTCGATCATAGATTAGTGAAGTAGAAAACTCTCTACTGGTCTATTTATTTCCTTTAGGCGAGTACAAATTTCACTTTTAGTTGAAGGTTACAAAATGTTTGTTAATAAGAAAATTAGGTATAAATAAAGGGCATTATATGTGAAAGTACTGGGCAAAAGAACAGTTCAATAGCTTTCTCTTCGTTACAAATCTCACAATCGTATACAAGAATCTTTCATCTGTCAAACGAAAACGAAACAAAGAGAACGAAAAAAAAAAAAAAAAAAAATCTATCTACGACCGTGTATTTCTTTTTCCAGTTTGCTATAGGTCAGGCTGGTGATGAAAGGATTTTAAGATGACCTAGTCTAGCTTCACGACAGATTCATCATGCTGCATGCACACTATACAGTCTACTCCCTTTATAACGAGGTACTCCAAAATCAAGTAAATTCCATGGTTTAATGAAACATGATTAGAGTGGACTAAAATGCCGACGGAATTGGAGTAGGGTCTATTTTGAGGTTCAAAAAACAGTAATTGTTGCCTTTCTGCAATAGCTATGTGAAGCAAAAATAATTACTTGGAAAAAAGAGCTCTCCATTAAAACCTGCAGGATTTTTGACAAGAAAAACAGTACTAAATCGAGCAAAATTCCTGGGCATACAAATTGGGACATGGAAAGTCTAAATATTGTATCTGTGCTAGTTATAATGGGAGTAGGCTGTATTTGAGTTTGTGGGTAACGCAATGTAATACTCCTGTTGTACATTTTTTGTTCCATGTTTGTAAATAAATGGTGATATGTGTGTATGTACATAATGTAACATTGCTTGGATGCTTGAATAATTCATTTTCATGTTTTGAAACTTTCAGAATAAATCTATGTTACTCTAAAAATAAAAACAAATGTCAATCTGAATTTTCCATTGGGTGTCCCAAAACGAAATGCAAAACAAACTGCAAAATATACAGTAAAGTACAAGTTCAACACACGGAAAGTTTATGGAAATATACAAAATACACATTGATAATTGTTTACATGTGATTACAGATGCACAAAGGTAACATAGCGAATGGAAAACTAATATTACCAAATGATTGCATGTAAAACCTGGCGAATATCAATATCCAAAGCTTGCTAATACGTGTATAGCATCGTTCTGCAAATATTTCTTACATACAAGTCATGTACACTACAATATATATTTACAGCAACATATTTTGACTCCTACATACATAAGTTTATCATATAAATTACATTGAAAAAAGTATTACTGTACTTCTCATTAAATTTACTTGCAAGGAATATTCAAACAGAAAAAAAAAATAAATAAAAAAAAAATAAAGAAAATTAAACTGAATACGAGAAAATAACAGCATTATTCATATTTCAAAATGTAAGGAACTTGTTATCATCTACATGTAGGCAAATCTTTTCTTCACTCTTCAAATATACATTTTACTCTGTTTCTCATTTAGCACATATCTTAGAATGGTGTGCAGAATAAATAATGGTATTGGGTATCATCTGAAAACATACCAGGGTTCCCAGCATTTCAAGAAAACAAAATTCCCTGATTTTTCCCTGATGAAATCTTAAAATTCCCTGATTATCATTTAACCCCATTTCCAGTTTTGCGCATTTTCTTTGTTGTCGACATGAAGTATTTTCAGTAAAAAACACTAGTCTGACTGACTACCAAACTTTCAGTTTTTGGGCCAATCAAAATTCCCTGACTTTTCACTGATTTTGAAGCATTATTATCAAATTCCCTGACTTTTCCCCGACCGGAAAAAAAGTAAAATAAGTTTCCCCGATTTCCCTGATGGACTGGACATCCTGCATACAGTGGAAACTTGTTGTTAAGAGGTCTGATATGAGGTTCTTATACAACATTTGATCTAATTTTGCTGGTCCTGAATAATTGTATTATATTGTTAAATTTACCCTGATATAAAGACATTGCTGATTAAACAAGGTAATTACCATGGTCCAAAAGACCTTGTTATAACGAGTTTCCACTGTTTTCAAAGAGGTTTAGTGATTACATTTCATTCAGAATCATGCTTGAATATGGAAACAGGATGAAGTTAAAAAGAGGTTTATATGACCCTAAGATGTCATTTTCTTTCCTCTTTAAACATTTCCTGATCGTATGAAGGATTTCCTGTGTTTATATTCTTTTATTGCATTTGAGTATCAAAACAGGGCCTTGTAAAACAGAAAGTAAAAACAAAAAGTATCTCTCGATGTGTTTTCTAGGAAATAGACAATAAATTGTGCTAGCTTCAAATTGAAAAATCCTCAAAGGTTCTTTTTTTTTTTTCAATAGTAGGGCCTACGGTAGGAATGGAAGAGTGCGCCCTAATGGCTGCCATGATTCGAAATGATCCTTTGGGATTGGACAGGTGTCAGAAAGACTAACAAGCATCCGATGACCGGGGTAATAATAATTGTAAAGCGCTTAGAAATTAAATTGTTTGATATTAGGTGCTATATAAATCGCAACTATTATTATCATTATTATTATTACAGTAACTTTGGTTAAGTTGAATCTGTTGGGACTGAAGAAATGAATCTGACTTATGACAGTTAAAAAAGCAACAACAATACTATGCAAGGCTGACTGCATTGCATTGATAACTTGATTACTTATTTCATGTTTTTATGGAATCATGTCTGAGAAATAACCATACAGATAACCCTCGAAGAGTAAACATTTCAGGTACTCTAAATGAACAGTTTTAACAATAGAAATACAGCTTCTTCTACATTGTAGCCTTACACTCAAACTTAAGCTCAGATGGGCGTTTCATGAAAGGACTTGTCAGACATTTTATCTGACGAATTTGCAGTCAGCCAATCAGATCCAAGCATTTCAGCAGCTTATAACAGTGGTCAGTGAGAGTCAGTGAATATTTGTTTCATGAAACACTCCCCAGAGCTGCCAATTTTTATATCATTAGGTTTCTAAGGGCTTATTAGCTTAAAAGCCAATTTTCCTGAAATAAATACAATCTTACAACATGATAACCAGACATTCAAAAATCAAACTTTTCCAGGAAACTTTCCTTGTTAGTACAAAAAGAGAGAAGAATGAATATTTGTTTCATGAATTGCTCCCCAGGAGGGTGATTCACTAACAGCTAAAATCAATCCCTACTGGGATAAAATCAATTTTAGGATCTATAGCCATGTTATAATTCAATAGGTCTATAGTTCGACTTTAAATGTACATAATCACCCCAATTGTAAATTGGTTTGCTTCTAAACACTCCGTTATAATACGAGTGGACTCAACACACGGAACCTTTGCAGCCAAACAATATTCACAGTCATTGTCCGAAGGGTAGGTGTCCTAAACCATTGTAATCTCGGTCCTGGTCGTGTTAACCTGCCAGACATTAAGCTCTTCATACGCTTCAATTCATCATTGTTATAATACAAGTGGACTGTACCACATGGTACCTATGAATCTTGCTTTCCTGCGCCAATAAAGCATCCTAAACTAAGAGTCATTGTCCAATGGATCCAAAATTAGACCAATGTGATCTTGGTCTTTTGTCCTGTCATTGTCCAAAGGGTAGGTGTCCACAGTCCTAGACCAATGTAATCTTGGTCTTGGCCGTGTTAACTTGCCAAACATTAAGCTCTTCATACGCTTCAATAGCTTCTTCAAACTGATCATTGGTATATCCCTTGGCCAGACAGGCTTGCCTTGCTTCAGTGTACTTCAGACTACGACCTGATTGCTCTGAGATTACGTCACAGACGATACGGTAGATTACATCCTCTGCACGGGTGGGTCTGAGAGATTAGAAGGAAAGGACATTTATTAGGAAAGATATGGCAAACAAATTAATAAAAATATTGTAATTTGTTTATTTCAATTTATCTTAGGTAACCACTTTTAATGAGTTGTTTTTAGCTTTTCTCCCTGCATAATATGATATGCTATGAATAAACCAAGTGCCTTGTTAGGGTTGCTTGCAATCACGTGAGCACATCTCCATTAATATAATGTACAGCTGAGCTTAATCAATTCGATCGATCGATGTCATACAGGTCATGTCTGACCCTTTGTGACCCTGTTGATGATGCTTTTCCAAATAGCTCTGTCTTGTGCCAGGCGATGAGCTGCAACTATTGAGAGGCCTGTTAATTGTTTTATGCCATCTGTCCATCTCAGTTTCTGTCTGCCTTGTCTCCGACTACCTTCAATGCAACCTTCCATAATAAGAGCTATAAATCAAACTTAACCAAACTAGGTTCATAAAATAACTCACAGAAAAGTATGTTCTGTTTCAATAGCTCTCGTGCCTTAACAAGCTATAAATCTGACAAATCACAGGTCCAAACAATCTCAATTACCGGGTCATTTCGTGGTACCTTTATTGAGTATCAACTTATGTTCTCACGTGACTTTATGCATAGAACTTACATAAAAGATAGTGAACAAACAACAATATCGTAGCACATATTGTTACATCCTCTCCTTTTTGAGAAGTTAGTAATCTTATGAATTTGTTTGACATTTCAGTACATAATTAGCTTACTTTCATCTAAGTAACTGTAACATAATAAAAACGCATGTTTAACTTTTCTTGTTCAAGAATTTCAAAACTCAAATCAAATGCTCTCATAAGGAATGTTAACAAAACTGTAACCCTTGTTTTATATAACACTTCAATAAAACACATTTATGTTATAACTGTCACTAATGTCTCATGCTTTCAATTATAAACACTTCACAACAGAATTATATCAATAAAATCATTCTTATAACTCAAACAAGAAATGGTACTGTGTCATTTGTTTTGTCGTAATTTGTGTATTTCCAGTTACTCTCTTAATATGTCTCAATTTGTGTTAAAATAAAGAACTGTACTTCAATCTTCACATAATTTGAACAATTTAAGCATTCAATATTTCTACTGTAATTCTGCATCATTAGAAAGAAAACATTGTGTTCCCTATATATGCAGTATCTTGACGTGTACATATAAATATGAGTATCCACTTTCCTGTAGTATTTTCCAACAAACACATAACACATTGAATATAACACACAATTTTTCGTAACAAACTCATCATGTTCTCTAATACTATACACTTATCTCACTGGGTGTTCCACTATATTTTCCTTTTATTCCTCTTTCTTATTTTTTTTCATTTTCTTTTGTGTTGGTTGTTGTTTTAATGTTTGCACTAATCTCCATACTATTAGGTGGTCTCACACTACTTCTGCTCGAGTTTCTTTAAAGGACCTGTTCTGGTTGTGGTGGTGGTTGTCTGTTTAATATTTGTGCGCTTGTGTGTATGAGATCTTTGTTGTGGATCTTTTGGTTTTCGGCCGTGTGTTTCTTCCTCCTGTGTTTCAGGGTTCAGCCAATTCCATGCTGGGATTTCTGTCTTCCATGATCATTCTGCTTCTTCTGCTGTTCCTTGTTTTTCCTTGCTCAATACTCGTTTGTTTTGTTTGAGTTCTTTATTTCTTCTCAAAATCGTCATTCTCTAGTAATTGATCTGCACTGTGATGTTCTTCGATCTCTTGAAATCGCTCTTTGCCAGATGGTTCGTCTACTGTTATAGGTTTTATCTGGACTGAGTGTCTCCTCTCAGACCCTGGCAGTCCTTTTGAACCTTATTGTATTGTTTCTGCTCTGTTTTCTCTGGAGTTCTTCATCCTCTTTCGTTTTCGTGAGACTTCGAATTGTGACCTCTGGCTGGCGCTCAAGAAGGTTTTCCGTTGTCGGCAACTTGGTCTTGGTTTCCTCCTACCATGGACGGTGCGCTGAGACTGGATCTAGTCCTTGATTGGTGGTTGTTTCTGATCTTCTAAGTATTGCTTTATTACTGATCAGTGTGAGATCTCTTGCACTGTCTTCTCATCTCTTTTAAACCTTCACAGTGACTCTACCTTCCCGTTGGCTTGACTGTGCTTGGGTGACGTTGTAACTGTCGACAGTCCATGCGCTTCTTGAACTTCACAAGTCCTCTGAGGATGAATGGGGACCGTTGTCAGAAAGTGAATATGTTCGGGTATTCCCCATATCTGAAAGTGCGCTGTCAGTTTCTTGATAATTGTTCGGCTAGAGAGGATCATAGAAGACGATCTACTCTCCCAACCCCAAGTTTGAGTGTATTATTGGTGGACTAGATAATGCTTCCCGTTTAATTCAGAGAATAGCCGGTCCAACTTTTTTTCTCCCAAGGTCGATCTGGGAGTCAATCGAGGCTGAAGCGTTTCTTCTGGTTTTGTCTCGTAAGTCCGGCAAGCATCACAGTGTTGATATGAAGAGTTGGGGGATTGTTTGCATCTCATACCGGAGGCTGCAGTATACGGATGCAGAATATCATGGGCCTTGCGGAGGGTGCTCTCGAACCCCCAATGTGTGACATGATGCATGCATGTCTTGCATTTTCTTACGTAGAGACGCACGGATAACTATACGCTCTCCTCGGTATATCAGTCCATCTTGGAAGCTAACTTCATCACGGACGTGGAAGTAGGGTTTCGCTGGTTCGGTCACCTGGTTCTTCTCATCTGGCCATCCTTCCATTATAACTCTCTTCAGTTCCTGAAGGGTGTCATCTTGGGATGTGTGAGTCTTCAGTTCCTGTATCTGCCCATCACTCATCCCTGTCTGTGATATGGCGCTGACTTCCGCAAAGTCCGTTGCTTCTGTTGTGTCGGGTAAGTACGCCCTTGATAGGAGATCGGCGATGTGCATGTCTTTCCCTTTGATCCATTGGATCTCAACATCATAATGGAGCATGCGCATCATCATGCCTTGAAGTCTCCTTGGTGCACTGTGAAGTGGTTTCTTCACAATAGTCTCAAGGGGCTTGTGGTCACTATGGACAACGATGTGTCTCCCAAAGGTGTACTGGTGAAACCTTTCTAAGGAGAAAACGATTGCTAGAGCTTCCTTTTCTATTTGTGCGTATCTCTGCTCAGTTTCGGTAAGGGCTCTGCTAGCATATGCGACTGGGCGTCCCTCTTGTAATAAGGAATGCACCATAAATCCTGATTTGCTAGCATATGCACTGAACGACTAGTTCTCGAGAATCATAGTATGTATAGATTGGTGCTGTTGTCAAGAGATGTTTTGGTCTCTTGTAGAAGCAGTGTTCATGTTCCTTCTCGTTCCACACCCAAGGTTCATCCCTTATGGTAAGTTGTCTAAGTGGCTGAAAGACTTCAAGATATGATGGGTTTAGGAAATCTCGCCCAACGTACTGTACACTTCCATTGCCAGAACGCTGGATCCAGTCCTGTTGGTTGGCTTTTGGGAAGCCTGCAGTATTGCCTCTATCTTCTGAGGGTCGGGTTTGAGTCCTTGATCAGAGATGAATATGCCCTAGGAAGGTAATACTCTCTGTCCTAAGGTTTGGATTTCTTCTTGTTTAGCCCTGATGTCTTTCTCCCGCAACGAAGAAGTAGCGCTCTAAGACGCTGTCATGATTCTCTCGGGCTTCTTCTTGGTGTCACCAATAACCAAAGACAATAATGTCGTCAGCTTACGCATTCAATCTCCATCAAGTCCAGCTATTGCCTGTTGGAGTTCTTTTGGAAGATCTCCGAGCTGACCTTTGCCCAAAAGCAATCTTCCCCACCGATAACGACCCAAAAGGTGTGTTCATGGGGTCAAATCACTGCTCTGATCAATCTAGCTCACAGTGTAGATATCCATGATTTTGAGGTTCTAGCCTTCGAGAATTATCTTTTGCCTTTTGACAATTCTGGCGAGACATCCTCGATTACTGGTAGTCTAATGCAAACCTTCCTCTTGAGTACCTTATTTAAGGTCGGGGATCAATGCAAAAACTGTAGATCATCAGGTTCTTCCTTCTCTGTGATCAAAGTCGACTGCACCAATCAGTTGGCTTGTCCTGAGCAAGTATTTCCTGTGCCACTAAGTTCTGTAGCTCTTTCTTTACTCTATCTTTGAGTGACACTGGTATTGCTTTCACTCCACACTGCACTGGGCGTGCATCTGGTTCCACCTCTATGGAACTATTCCGGCAATTTCCCTGGGGATGAGTCATCGAAAACATCCTGGAATTCTGTGATCATTGATCCTCGACTCTTGACTGTCATGGAGAATCTTCAGTTATTCTCGTAAATTCACCGTTATCAACCACAATCATTTCAGACGTTTCTCCTGGAGATCAGAGGTGTGAGGTCGTCCTCACTCGCAGAACCATGAACTTTTGTCCGGTGCTTCTTTCGGTTCGGGGTTTTCGTAGCTAATCTTGCGCTACTATGCCCACGACATACCGTAGACTACCATAATTCTTTAATTCAAACCTTCCTGGTTCAATCTTGCATGAAGTTTGCCACATAGCTTCTGAGGAATGGTATTCACATGTCGCCCACATCTATTTGGAATCTACAGGGATGACTCCTCTCAATGAGCATCTTCAGCATAAATGCCCTTCTTTTGTGGATGCGTGTTTACATACTCTACAGCATCCAACGAATCAGACTCTTTACCATCTGATAGTGACACATCTTGGTCAACTTATTGACCTGTGGTTTCATCTTGCAACAGCTAGAGAAGTGGTTCATTTTCCTGCATGTATTGCAGGTCTTCCCATAGGCTGGGCAATCTTCACGTGTCATCTTATTCGTTCTCCCACAGAATATGGCATTTCACTGTCTTGTCTCTGACATTGCCTGCACGCACTCACTTTGCTGCTGTAACTTTGCTAACTCTTCTGTCCTATGCTTGTACTTGTCAGGTCTCACAGCAATGGATTGTTGGAATCTTCTCCAATGTTCCTAAGTTGCTGTGTAAGTTCGCTTCTGCTGATCTGCAGATTTACCATGGCATTCGACAGTGTTAGTTTCTTTTCTGTAAGAGTATCTTACTGACCCTGGTCCTTAATAACTCTAAACCAACCTGTTCTGATAAGAGATTCATCGAAGGATTACACAAAAGTTGCATGTGCGTGATAGATACGTAGCGCTGTCACATATTCTTCAATTGTTTCCTGTGACCCTTTTCTCGTTTGTTAAAATGTACCTCTCATAAGTTTCGTTAGTTTCCCCCCACAATCACTGCATCCATCTTTTTGTAATATAAGACCAATGTCATATTCATCTTCCTTCCCCCTTCTGGTAGGTCTTGAATTTGAGGTATTATACAGACGGAGACCCTCGTTCCATTGTGTTCAAAAAGACTGCGCGTTTATAATGTTTTTTCTTTTTTAGTTAGTTCTGTGATTTCACATAATTGTCCCACAACTGTCGGAAAAGTTTCCACTCTTCTGATTTATTTCTTTCATTTTAGGGAGGGGGAGGAGAGACATTGAATGGAAGTGCACTTGTGCCATTGTGCACTATTATCAACACAATATCTTGTCAAAAGATTAAATGACCAAAGAGGAATGATAGTATCTGTCATACACCAGTTGTGCCTATAATTGTGCATTCTATTTAAAACACTAACAGCACAATCAATGTACTGAAACAAGACTAATACTTTATAATCTGAACTATCTATCGACCTGAAATACATTGAATATTATGTCTAAATGTATCACTCTAACATTTTGGTTCAAATATTCTTTGAAAAAAATTGTTTTTTGACATTGTAGATACAAAACATGCAGATCAATACTCAGTAGTATTTAAATCAAAAGGCTCAAAATCACCTCAAACTTGAAATATTCTATAAGATGAATAAGTCTTTTTAGAGTTTGTCAAATTAAAGAGCAGTCATGAGCATAACTATACTTCATATTAGATTCAGTTTAAAATGGTAGAAACCTTAACACAGTAAACATAGACCAAATGTCCACGTTATCATCAAAAATCTTGTGAAAAGTAGTCCTCATCTCAGTGTTGTTTCTGTCCATACATCAGATCAAACGTCCATGTCCATTCTCGTTACTTTGAAATATTTTTTTTTTTCAACAATGTTTATTTTCCTGTGAAGACCAACGTCTGAAGCTCTGCCAATCTATCTCGTAGAAAGCAGTGTACCTTCAACAAGTACCAGCTACACGATTCCATATGTTAGACTTTTTTATCAGTTAATGATCAAACGATCAAAAGTACTAGTACCATTCATTCATAATAGTACCAACTAGGTGTTATGTCTGACTTATCCATGGTACGCATCGTAATCGCCACGCCACAGGTAGACTCAAGTCACTTTAATCTTAAGATTGAATTCACTGCTAGTGCTCGGGCATGATATCACATCAAGCAAGTCACCTCATGGAGTTTGACTCTCAATTCCATCATGCACGACAACACTCAGCAGTGTTCATAGGGTTGCACCAATCTTCATTCACGAATTTCAGATTACAATGCATCAGCTTTCAGTCCAGTTCCGAAACAGGAACAGTTAGAACATGTCATTTGCATCGCAATGATCTCCGATATTTGTCAAGACAATGTCATTGACTAATCAATATCAGTTAATACGAAACATTAATACAGCATCCCTCATGCATTTTCATTCACTCACGAAAAGGAAGATGATTTCACATCATAACTCCGGTTTCAACGTCTTTACACTTGTAAACAGCTATCAACGAGCTGAAATTGAATGCGACATCATCACTGCAAATCGTCCATCCTCGTCAATGCACAATCTCCGCTAGGGCCTGTCTTTGTGGTCTACACAGATCTCAATTGTCCACATCATATCGCGTGTCAATCCACTACACTTGACCTGCCAGATCGTCGGTCAAGACGAAGCAAAGTTGAATCAAAAGTCCAACAAAGAACATCAAGTCCGAGTGGCGAGTAGCTCCAAAGACTTCAATAATTGTCTATTATCCCACCGCTGCCACCATGTTTCAATAGCTCTCGTGCCTTAACAAGCTATAAATCTGACAAATCACAGGCCCAAACAATCTCAATTACCGGGTCATTTCGTGGTACCTTTATTGAGTATCAACTTATGTTCTCACGTGACTTTATGCATAGAACTTACATAAAAGATAGTGAACAAACAACAATATCGTAGCACATATTGTTACATGTTCCACCAGGTTTAACTATTTAGTTTATTAAATTGGCCCTAACAAACTGTTAACACAGATATCCTTGTAAATAAATAAGTCCTATGCCCATGTTCAGTGAGTTAAAGAAACACTACCATCATATCATGTGATTTTCAGCAGGAATTTAAAATCAAAAGTAAACTTCTTTGTGTTATCACGGGCCTCCCAATGGGTCTTTAACCCTTTACCACCTAGAGACTGTCAGAAAATTGTCAGCTTACTCCCTAACGGACTGGGGTTTGCTGTTTTTGCATCAGAGAGTTTCAATGAGAAATACCTGTAAAACATACGTTTTTGTGCATTGGACAGCCACACATCCAAAGGGTAATGCACAACAAGTATGGGCATGTGTGATCACATATTTCAAAAATATCCTGACTATAGAGTGGATAAAACGGGCTGTTCGTGAGTACGCCTGAGGGCGCGATCTTGGAGGGGGGGTGGGGGGGGGGGGTTAGGTGCTTGAGGTTAACCTACGATAGAACCTAACCATCATTCTTACCTGGCTGTGGCATCTGATTGACCAATCAGAGACTCTTTAGACATTTCCATCAAACGCATTGCTTCATTTACATCTTCCTTCTCCACCACTTCAATCAGACGAAGACGAGCCTGGATTATTCAAAAAACAAAAATTAACATTGTTCAATGGGAGAGACATATTTTCAGATGACTGTGAATAAGTACAGTCCTGACTGCGATCAACCAAACATTTGATCACAGTCAAATGCTGTTGATTGGAGCTGGGACTATACATGTACATGCTGATAAGATATGATTATTAAGTTCTTTCTTTTGAGGAAGGAAATATTGAATAACATGTGGTATAATCCATGTATGACTTCCTAACCCTAAGTCATCAGAAGTTCACTATATTGTTCAATCTGTAATACTATTTATCCCCTTTTCTGATTCCTTGTAGGCCTACTTTGTATTAAAAATAAAAAAGTCAAACACTCATATAAATATTTGGAGAAGAGAAGTCTAAAACTATTCAAGAGAGCACTCACAAGAGCTGTTGCAAGTCGTAGGATACTAAGAAGAGTTCTCGCTGATGTGAAGGTAGAATCCTTGCTCCCACGAGCCTCCTTACGCATTTCTACATACGCCCCGGTGATATAGTCCGTCAATGCTTCAGGAATGGCAGGCTGTTTAGTCTTGCACAGAGCAATGTAACGTCTGATAGATAAACAAATTCAATGAAATGAGTGGTGACTCTTTGGAAAAATACAAGAAAAAGCAAAGGATTGTTTCCATAATTGTCATTTCTGTCTTGAAGTATGTACATGCTCCAAAAAAAGCTCAAAATTTTATTGTCCGGATATTTGTTTTGCCCCTTTTCTCGTCGCCACGGCAGCCGCTGAGCAGCGCCAGAAAGACGTTGCTCTTTCCCCCTCTTGTTGAACGCCAAACAGGGAAGCAGCATCTACCATTTTTTAACGTCTTTCAGTATGACGCGGAAGGGATCGAACCTCCCGATTATGAAACGGACGCTCTATCCACTGAGCCAACACATCGGGATTACAAATATTGATCTAGTTCCCCCCTCTCCCAAGTGATTCAAAATAATTTGCCATCTAAACTTTGGTAAAGGAAGCCAAAAGTCAATACACCTGAGCTATGTCAAAAAGTAATACAGTCCACCCAAAACTATTTGTCTGGTTATAACAGAATCTTCTTGAACTCAATGTCGTTGACAGGAGTAGAATGTATCATAGACTTGAAGTTTCATAAATGGATCGAACTACCAGCTACCACCAGAAAGAATGTGTTTAGTTTTGTCGGGGGAGGGGTTTCAAACCCCTTTCATTCCATCCTTATCAAAACGATCATGATATAATTAAGTGATTCTCCAGGGCCCAATTTCAAACATGTACAGATGTGCCTATGTGTTCATTAAGATTTCCTCATTACAAAATAAATTGGAAACTTGTCAAAATCTGATCTAATTATATTCCTATAACAATACCAGCATCATGTATTTTCCTTTTTCCCCCTGATATAACAAGGTAATTTGCATGGTCCCAACAATGGATGGTTAACAAGTTTTAAATATAGTTGGTTCCGTTCTGACTGACTCATTATAAAAGGATGGGTTTTCTGATGGTTTATATCCACTTGGTCGAACAACAGAAGGTCCAATTCTTTTATTGACTAGCTCCACATGGGCTAAACTCATATGATCTAATAATTTGGTCAATTTTCCCTTGGTCTAATACATACTTGATCCAATCCTCACTTGGTCAAATGACACTTGGTCTAATAGCCAATTCCTCTAATAGCCAATTCCTCTAATAGCCAAATTGTCTAATTACATTTGGGTTAAATTACCAGTTGATTACTGGAATTCCCCAAGAGGTGTTAGACCAAGAGGACATTAGAGGAAATGAGAAATAGCTGAAGAGGCAATTAGAACAAAAGGTAAAAAGACAAACTGGTTGAGACAAATGGAATTAGACCATATGGGATGAGACCAGATGATAGTCAAAGTGAGTTTAGACCCATCGGCAATTTACGGTTCTTTGGTAATGGATAAACTCACCTCATGAGGTTCATGTTCAGTGGATTAACCTGTGTTGGAGGTTGCTTGCAATGTTGATGAACATAAGTGATATGTTGGGCAAGCCTGTCACAAAGACAAAATCAATGATAATAATATTAAAGTTCATCAGGTTTATGGCAAACTTTTGTTAAATGAGATTAGGCAGAAATCTAACTATACAACAACAAAAAAATATTTAAAAAATAACGGTAACAAAAATAAAAAATTTATAAGAATGATGAATTAGAGCTTTACAATTAAAAAAAAACAAACACAAAAATAATTAGAGACACCTGACAACAGGGGAAAAAAACAAAAAACACAAAAAACAAACATTAGCAGAATAGGGTTGTTTTGAGATGATTTTTTCCTTCATACTTACTGTTGGCTGCCAATGTCAAATTGTGATCTGTTTCCAGTAATTACTATAACTTTAGTAATTCAATTCAAAAAATACTTTCAATAACGTAACTTTGTTCTTGTCTTTAGTTTTGCTTACCTTCAGCCTTGTAGAATAGGATTGTTTTGAGATGACTTTTTCCTTCATAGAGTTCTTAGCAGTAGCACCCAATGGCAAATTGTGATGAATTTGCAGGAATTCATATAACCTCAATTCAGTGAGGTATCTATTCAATTCAAACAAAAATTTCTATAAAATAATTTTACTCTTATTTTGCGTTTTGCTAACCTCAAGTCATTCTCTCTATCAGCCTTGTCCTGGATGAGCCAAAGGAGATCAAATCGAGAGAGAAGAGCAGCTGGGAGTTGGATGTTATGTTCTAGAGATTTCTTAGGATTGTAGCGACCATATGCTGGATTCGCAGCAGCTAAGATAGATACTCGAGCGTTCAATGATGTCATGATACCGGCCTAGAGATATGAGAGAGATAGAAATAAAATTCATTGTATCTATAACAAATATATCAATATTCTAGAGATTTCTTAGGATTGTAACGACCGTACGCTGGATTAGCAGCAGCTATACCCAAACATTCAGTGATATTATGATTCTGGCCTAGAGATATGAGAGAGATAGGAATAAAATTAATTGTATCTATAACAAATATATCAATATTCTAGAGATTTCTTAGGATTGTAACGACCGTACGCTGGATTAGCAGCAGCTAAGATAGATACCCGAGCGTTCAGTGATGTCATGATACCGGCCTAGATATATGAGAGAGATAGGAATAAAATTGATTGTATTTATAACAAATATATCAATAGTTGGGGGGGGGGGGGGTGGTACGGTGTTTTTTAAATTTTTCGGCCTTTGGCCATGATGAAATTTTAAACATACTTCATATAGGGGTAGGGGCAAGTCATCCTTTCGTTCGGTCGGAAGAATTGACAAGCAAAAAAATAAATAAATAAATAAAAAATAAAAAAATAAAAAATATATTAAGATTTTTAACGGGGTGCGCCCCCTCCTTCGTGTCCACACATACAATGTCCACACTAGATTACCTTAGCAATAGAGATGGTCTGTTGTTCCATGACCTCATGAATGGCCGTTCTATCAGTCTCGTTCATCTTATCAAACTCATCAATACAGCACACTCCCTCATCGGCTAGCACGAGGGCGCCGCCTTCCAAGATCATCTCATTAGTGATTGGATCCTTCATGACAGCAGCCGTCAAACCAACCCCAGATGACCCTCGACCTGTGGTGTACTGACCTATATCAGGAAAGAATCATGGGATGGAGATTAGAACAGATATATTGAAACTTGCAGCTATTTGATCTTGACATAGCAACAAGTAGAATGTTATTCGAGTTTATTCTCTCCATGAATGTGAATATTACACTTCAAAAATTATTTTAATTTGCTGCCTCTGCAAAAAAAATAAACAGCATCACAAGTGAAAGTATCGGGAAAGTTAACATACATTAAATAGTGTTCTCCACATAGCAATATGAAATTTAATAACCCTCTACTGAGTTGGTCTATATCACTACCTACAATGTAAATGAGAAAGTATCTTTATATGAATTCAATCTCAACAGACGGTGTTACCCACTGGGAAAATCTGTAAGTTCTAGAAATGTCATGATGTTCTATATTGCAAATACAACAGTTTTTTTTTGTTATAACTATTTCAAATGTCTGACACCCTACATAAAGACGGATGCACAAACATTTACTTTGTACCAAATGCAAAAAATAAAAACCACTGCAATCTCAAAATTACTTACTCCTTGGTGCTAAACGGTCAATGTATCCTAGCAACTGAGATTTGGCCACACCAGGATCTCCCATCAGACATATGTTGATGTTTCCTAAATATTAAATAAAAACAATATTTTGATGATGATAATAAGGGCCCAAATTTCTTCATGATACACTAGGTACTCACTTAAAACCATTATGCCAGTCCCCAGGACATCTACCCTTCCCCAATACCACCCAGAATTCTCATAGGAAAACAAACCCAAGGACAACTACATACTCAACATCAACCCTTTTGGACAACCATCAGGACTCGAGACAACTACCCTAGGAATTTTACCCCCAGGCCAAGTACAAAGGACAATGGCCATAAGCAAAAAAACAAGTGATTGATTTTACCAGAATTTTCCTCCTGATTATGCTTAAATTGTTTTGATATTGTGATATTTTGTGTTTGTGTTATAAGATCGTCACTGTTTTTCCTGTTCCATTTTGAAAAAGAATGAACGAGTATTGGATTGAATTGAATTGAATTAAAGGTAAATGTATCAAGTGAGTCAAGGTTATGGTCAGAGGATAGTGTGGTTGTTGGGGGGGGGGGAGGAGGAGACTCAGGGGGAGTAGTGTGTGTGTGGAGGTGGGGTGTTCTCACCTCTGATCTTCATTCCACCTAAGAAGAAGAAGAGCTTTCTTCACATCCTCCATTCATAGATCTCTTATGGTTAGATGGTTAGGGGTAGTTGTGTGTGTGTGTGTGGGGGGGGGGGGGGGTGAGGGGGGGGGGAGGGGGGGGTATTCACTTACCTCTGATCTTCATTCCTTTAGGTGATCTATCCACTCCACCTACTAACAGAAGAAGAAGAGCTTTCTTCACATCCTCCATTCCATAGATCTCAGGAGCAATAGAACAAGCAAGCTTCTCGTAGAAATCCTCCTCTGCCAAAGAAAAAAAAATAGTCTTAGAGATATGGTTTTTCAGAAGATTGTAAAGTGATTTTGTCTTGATCAGGGAAAATGCTGAAAGGAAACTCCCAGGGGAAATTGGAACTTATCAGCTCAACTTTCTCAGAAATATCTCCGGAAAGCAGGAATTTAAAGTTTGACTTTGAGGGAAAGATTGAACGCTAGAGAGCAATATAGGAACACGAAGAATGACATATCTCAAGAAAATTGACAATGGAGTGGGAAATCAACTTTAGAGCTCAAAAAATACTCACAGAACAGAGAGGATTGGCATGGCAGAGCTGCCAACCTTTAGAAGTAGAAATAGTAATCTTGGAGCTCAAAATTCGTAATTTTGAGAGAAAAATCGTAATTTCTTACGCGGTAAGAATTTCCTAAAAAAATTGCAAAAAAATCGGCACGCATCACATAATTGTCCTTAGCCTTGCCCTAGGGCCTAGGTACACAAAACTTAGCGATATTTTGCTGTGTTGCTAGCATCTCCGGCAGCTCAATATTTGGCTGATTTTATGCGTTTTTGGATAGGCTATCAAATGAACCACCACCATGTTCGGACGAAAGAAAAAAAAATCCTTATTTTCTTACGCAGTAAGAATTCCTTTTAAATATCGGACGAACAAACCTTGCAATGATGAGCATGTTTTCACCTTTCGAAGATGGTATGATACAAGGCCATTAAGTCTATTTCTTCTTTCTTTTTTTGGAAGCTAAAGTTGCCATGTTGAGCTCAATCAAATTCCCATGCGATAGATTTTTAGATCCAGGTATAATCCAAGTTTAATCCAGCTAAAAAATCCAGGGTAGTTTGTTGTTGTCGCACGCACACATCGTATTCAGGCGCGCGCGCAGCCGCCTGCATGCACCTGGCCAGCGCAGCAAACCACCGCCGAAAGCTAGGGCGAGTAGCCGAGCGGGGAGTCGATGGTTTCGCTCCTCCATCCAGCAATGCAAGCATGGGTGTGCGTGCGCATTCGACCCCCCGCTAGCGGTAGTGTGCCGCTTGTATGCAAAGATCATGCACTCAATGATCGTATTGCATACAATGCTATTGTAGTATAATTCAAGGTGCCACTTGCATGCAAAGACCATGTAATCATATTGCATTATAAAAGACAAAAATTCGTAATTTTTCAATGCCTTTTCGTATTTTCGTATTCCCTTCTTATTTTCGGGACAAATACGAATTTTTCGGGACGGTTGGCAGCTCTGGCATAGAATGGTCACATTTGTTATATATACCAGTACACAATGGCAAAAGAACCAGGAGATAGATGTGATGCAATAATAATAAATAAAAACATCCTCCCAGGTAAAAATCTAATACCTGAATGGGTGAAGCATGTACATGAAATGCCTCGCCCAGGGACATAGGACACAGACGAGGAAGACAATGCCAGATCTGCTGTCCACTGCAGCTGACAGGATGGCATGGAAATTGATTGGACATTCTTCTTGCTAAGAGATAAGGAATTGAGTGAGTGATCTGACTTACCAGCGATCTGTTGAACCTCTTCCTCAGAGAGCTCATCCATCGACATCTCTTCATCATCTGCTTTGTTCATCTTGATGATACTCTGTAATGACAAATTTCAATTTAAGATGTCAAACTTAATAGAAGGTTTAGGCAGTCTGCAATATTCAGCCCAAATTTCATTATTATTCATCAACATCACGATCACCACCACAACCACCATCATCATCATCACTATCACCACCATCATCATCACCATCAACATCATCAACATCAACATCATCGTCATCATCATCATCATCATCACCATCAACATCATTATCATCATCATCACCATCAACATCATCATCATCATCACTGTCATCATCATCACCACCATCATCATCATCTTCACCATTATCATCATCATCATTATCATCGTCACCATCATTATCATCATCCTCATCAACCATCATCATCATTATCATTTGACTAGGAACACTTACATGTGCATCCATGAACGTTTCAGAGAGTAGCCCCTGAGACATCGCCCTGAATCCTGTCTTCAGCATGGGTAAGAACACACCGGTCACAGCCACATGATCACCAGGCTGACACTGACGAGTGGTCTCACCCCTAGCATATACCGTCATGCTACGAGGGATGTTTCCTACTGGAACCTGATCACTCTGCTCCTGGATCTTAACCTCTTGAAACTTGACGAACTTTGACCCGCGTGTCTGGAGGTAGAGACGACCACCGGATCTAGAGGATATACCAGAAAAGAATCATCAATAACAGATCTACAAGATATACTAAAAAAACATTAGTCGACAATTTAGTATAACAAGAAAAAGCAAACGTGGCAGAAAGCCAAATGGCTATGTTAGCATGCTAAAGGGAGGTACAGGTCTCACAAGTATTGAAGAACCTGAAACTATAATGCAAGATAGACTAAATGTAGCTTGTAGATGATCTATGAAAGTAGAGGTTTACATGATGGTTCTGATAATGCTCATGAATAGAGTTTACCATGAGGGAAATCCTGCAAGAGAAGAAATGGAGAGGCGAGATAGAGAATTACGTTTCTGAAGAATGTATGAATTAATGAGACGGTGTTAATACTTACTTGTTTGTTGTACACTCTTGACTAGGGCATGTCAGAAGAGGCATGAACATTGGAGAATTGATCTGAAATAGAAGAACAATGGAAAAATATGAATGATAATGATGATTTGGGTATTTCTAAAGCATTAAATCCACAGGAATTACATGTATGTGTTTGGACTTGGGGTCCCATATAGGAGGTTTATATTTTGTGCATTTAACACTAATGTACTATATGCCCAAGAGGGAGAGCATAGTGTATTAAACTGCAGGTCATAAAATGTATCTGACAACTATTCCCTGAACAATTGCAGACAACTATACCCAGGAGAACAACCTCCCATAACAAGTTTATATGGGGGGGGGGGGGTACAGTCCAGGGGCCAATTACCACCACCACCACTACCACGGTACTTACTGGTTGATATGTCTCTGCACCACACTGATCACATGTATAGGTAGCAACAGTCATCATAGGTTTGACCTCCGTTGACCGGGTCACGATACCCCTGACCTGAACCAGCTTGCCAATACTGTTAGCTTTGATGTCACGGACAGAGAGAGCCTTCTGCTGGGAAGACGTCTTGAAGTAGAGTTCACTGTTGGGATCAAAGAAACAGGAATGGTGAGGTTGGTACATATTGTACATTGGGAAGGAAGAAGACATTAAAATTAAAAACAATTTTATTTTACAAAACAGTCTTAGGCCTAAATACAGACCGTTAAATTTCATGCATACTTTTTTGAGCAAAGGTTGTTCTTGACAATGTTAAAGCTCACCCAAAGCTTGCCTGACAAAGCAGAAACTCATGTATACAAACTGGATTACAAATATCATAGTTCATTTGTTAACAGTTTCCTTGAATACCTCATCACCATGTAAAATTTAAAGGTCTGAATATAATCCATGTAGAAGAAAGAGAGATCCAGGGGCATGTTTCTTGAAACTATCATAAGTCTAAGTTCTTGAACAACCCATAGGGACACGCGTTGTAGAATAATAACGTGCTTCAATGGGATGTCCATGAAATTAGACTTATGACCATTTCCAGAAAGGGCCCCTGAGTACCTCGTTATAATGTGATTGGACTTACAGGGTTCCCAGCATTCCAAGAAAACAAAATTTCCTGATTTTTCAATGATTTTTCAATGAAGAAGTCTCAAAATTCCTTGATAATTATTCAAACCCATTTTCAGTTTTAACATATTTTGCTACATCAAAAAACACCATAGCCAGTCATTCAATGGATATTGTTTATGCCTCAAAATATATCAAGTCTGACTGACTACCATACGTTCGATTTTTGGGCCAATCAAAACTCCCTGACTTTTCCCTGATTTCAGGCATTTTTTAATGAAATCCCCAGACTGGAAAAGAGTAAACTATTTCCCCTGATTTCCTTGATAGGCTGGGAACCCAGACTTACTATCTTCTCATGAGTTCAGCAGGAAACTGATTTCTAGCATCTCTGGGTTGATCAGCGTTAGGTCCTCTTACTCTCTGCTCCATTAGAAGACGATGCTCTATGTATACATCCAATGCGTCCTTGTGAACGACCTTCAAGAAAGCAAAGGAAATATTAAAATACAATGCTGATGCAAGGGGATTAATCTGGTACACATGAGCTCAAAACTCTGGATTCTGAGTATTTATAAAAATCGATTTAGACTTTTTTCATACTAAGTACTGATAGTAAACTTGCATATTTGAACTCTGAAGAAATTGAGGCATCAGTTGAAATGGTATAAATTTCTTTGCCGAGTGGTAACTTATATGTAGAGACTTGAAGACTTGCTCAAGGGGATATTTCTAAAACCCCTCAAAAAATGTCTTGCAATTCAACTTTGAGCCCTCATATCTTTTTATTTGATTGTTTATGATGGTTAAATTTGATATCATTGGAAAGTTGATTTATTCCTTGTCACATTGATACCCCATTTGTGATGGTTATGTTATGCTTGAATGCACAGTACTCGCAAACTCGAATGAAAGTCAGAAAAGGAAAGTTGCCAAATGAATGGCTATTGCTTACATCGAGTTCTTAACTGTATAAAAGGTGTTTGTGTTTCTTTGTGTTTGTTTGGTTTGTGCGTTAGGCGCTCAATACAATGTTGGATACTCTTGGTTGAATGTCAAATAATGTTTCAGGTAATTTAAGGTAGTATTTGTTGTTAATTTGTTTGTAAAAAGAACTGTTTTAATAACCAGCGAGTGATTTGAGCATTACTTGTGTATTGGTTACATACAGGTTATTGCAAGTTTCCAGCATAACAAATTCGCTACTAATCTCTTTTTCATCCATCTCCAACAAACAAAGCAAGCAGTATCAAAACAAACTTTTTTTTTTGTCCATTTCAGCACACAATCGTTCTCTGTTCTTGAACCGTATCTCAACATTTGATAAGCGCGCCATCCAAGCTTTATCAAACGACTACTCATGAAAAATAAGCACTGCCAAGCAAAAAGCTTGGGCAAGGCACATATCTTCTTCCAAACAATAAGTGAAAACATTGAGGAATAATGCATGACCCATTTAATGATACTCAATAGAAACTCTGCCTTTCAACAATAGCCATTCATTTGGCAACTTTCCACTTCTGACTTTGATTTGTATTCGGGAATACTGTGCATTCAAGCATTGCACAACCTTTACAAATGGGGTATCAGTGTAAAGAGGAATAAATGAACTTTCCAATGGTATAAAATTAATGAATTATAGACAATTACCAAAAAAGATACGAGGACTCAAAGTTGAATTGCAAGACATTTTTTGAGGGGTTTAGATCTTAACCCCAGACTTTCCTTTACCCAATAAATAATTTCTTTTTCTCACAAGACAAAATAACTGCCAAAACCTGGGTATGGAAATACAAGCCATTCTCAACACAAAATTCACTAACCCTGCCTAACACTGCGTCTCTGATCGGATAACCTGTATGTTTCGGCACCCCTTTTCAGTTGAAAGGCAAGTCATTTTCACCGTCAATGTCTTTTACTTATTTACTGACCTCTTTTTGTCTATAATCTGGTAGTAGGTAATGGATAGCATCAGCAAAGAGTTGGATGTATCTACGAGTGTTCTCAACAATCGCCTCCGCAAGTTCAGGGTCATGCTCCGAGACGTCATCAAGGTCAATGGTTAGGGCTACCTGTTCTCTATGTGCTACGCTCACCTAAATACAGTGATAAAACAAAACAATCGATGGCATTGATTTAAAAAATTGAAGGACTTCTAAAGCCAAGTTAAATAACCTAATTTTATGTTTTATTCAATCTGTAAAGGCAAAATATTTTTAACAATGAAAACAAAAATATGTTGGCCAATTTTTATGGATAAAGAAAAAGAAATAAAGGCCTACTGTCTGCAAAGTGGGTAACAATTTCTTCTTCTTTTCTTTGACAATTTACAAACTGCTCAATATTAATTTAACGAGGATACAACTTGTATGATATCAACAAAATAGATTTATATCCTTGACAAACAGGTCTGTTTAATTGTATGGTACATGTTATATCATTTTTTTTTTCTAATTTATCTGGGCCCTAGACTCTATACATTTGTACAGTTAGGAATTTTAACTCAACTATTACCAGTGAAGATTTTAATGGAAGTTAACATGAATGGCAAAGTTACTATGTAACAGAGCCCTTTTGTTATTTCATAGAAATTATAAGCAACTTCTTACCAATTGCTGAGCATATTTGAAGTTCTTCTTTCCTTTTCTGCCTCCATCAAGGTAGAAATCTGTCAAAAATCCTTTGCATTTTTCTATTAGAAAAAAATGGGAGAAATTTGTAATAAGAATGGGCAGACCTTTCGACTACAGGATTCGATGCCTGTAGATTTTTCAATCTAGAGCCCTCAGAATCAACTAGACTAGATCTAACGTTACATGTAGCCAGGTAGGCCAGCAAAACTGGAAAAACAAGTGGATTAGTAAATTACGCGATGCGCAATATATGTCCCCGCCGATAATGTAAAATTCCCATTATATCACGATTAGTTGTTTACTATCACATAAGGCAAACGGAATCGAAATTAGGTAAAAAATGGCGAGAAGAAGTAGCATTTTGTAGCCAATGTACATTATAGGTCAAAGTCAAGGTCAAAGGTCAAAGGGGTCAAAAGTCAAAATTCTGTACAGAAAATTTGTAGTCCTCAGCTAGTGCTATTACATAAAGCAAACGGAATCGAAATCGGATGAAAAATGGCGAAGGAGTAGGATTTGGTAGCCAATTAACAATATAGGTCAAAAATCCAGGTCAAAGGTCAAAGGTCAAAATTCTGTGAAGAATTTTGTACCATCACCTAGTGCTATCACATAAAGCAAGTGGAATCAAAATTGGATGAAAAATGGTGAAGGAGTAGCATTTTGTAGCGAATGTACAATATAAGTAAAAATCAAGGTCAAAGGTCAAAGGGGTCAAAGTCAAAATTCCGTGAAGAAGTTTTAAGTCCTCACATAGTGCTATTACAAAAAGCAAACGGAATCGAAATCGGATGAAAAATGGCGAAGGAGTAGCATTTTTTAGCCAATTAACAATATAGGTCAAAACTCAAGTTCAAAGGTCAAAGGGGTCAAAAGTCAAAATTCCGTGAAGAAGTTTTGTAGTCCTCACCTAGTGCTATCACATAAAGCAAGCGGAATCGAAATCAGATGAAAAATGGTGAAGGAATAGCAATTTGTAGCCAATGTACAATATAAGTAAAAGTCAAAGTCAAAGGTCAAAGGGATCAAAAGTCAAAATTCCACGAAGTTTTGTAGTCCTCACCTAGTGCTATCACATAATGCAAACGGAATCGAAATCGGATGAAAAATGGCGAAGGAGTAGCATTTTTTAGCCAATTAACAATATAGGTCAAAAATCAAGGTCAAAGGTCAAAGGGGTCAAAAGTCAAAATTCCGTGAACAAGTTTTGTAGTCCTCATCTAGTGCTATCACATAAAGCAAACAGAATCGAAATCGGATGAAAAATGGCGAAGGAGTAGCATTTTGTAGCCAATTAACATTATAGGTCAAAATCAGGGTCAAAGGTCAAAGGTCAAAATTCTGTGAAGAAGTTTTGTAGCCATCACCTAGTGCTATCACATAAAGCAAGCGGAATCAAAATTGGATGAAAAATGGTGAAGGAGTAGCATTTTGTAGCGAATGTACATATAAGTAAAATCAAGGTCAAGGTCAAAGGGGTCAAAAGTCAAAATTCCGTGAAGAAGTTTTGTAGTCCTCACATAGTGCTATTACATAAAGCAAACGGAATCGAAATCGGATGAAAATGGCGAAGGAGTAGCATTTTTTAGCCAATTAACAATATAGGTCAAAACTCAAGTTCAAAGGTCAAAGGGGTCAAAAGTCAAAATTCCGTGAAGAAGTTTTGTAGTCCTCCACTAGTGCTATCACATAAAGCAAGCGGAATCGAAATCAGATGAAAAATGGTGAAGGAGTAGCAATTTGTAGCCAATGTACAATATAAGTAAAGTCAAGGTCAAAGGTCAAAGGGATCAAAAGTCAAAATTCCGCGAAGAAGTTTTGTAGTCCTCACCTAGTGCTATCACATAATGCAAACGGAATCGAAATCGGATGAAAAATGGCGAAGGAGTAGCATTTTTTAGCCAATTAACAATATAGGTCAAAATCAAGGTCAAAGGTCAAAGGGGTAAAAGTCAAAATTCCGTGAAGAAGTTTTGTAGTCCTCACCTAGTGCTATCACATAAAGCAAGCGGAATCGAAATCAGATGAAAAATGGTGAAGAAGTAGCATTTGTAGCCAATGTACAATATAAGTAAAAAATCAGGGTCAAAGGTCAAGGTCAAATTCTGTGAAGACGTTTTGTAGCTATCACCTAGTGCTATCATATAAAGCAAACGAATCGAAATCGGATGAAAAATGGCGAAGGAGTAGCAAATTGAAGATTTTGATCACATACGGACGCACGGACGGACGGACACACACACATACGTACGGAGCCCGTTTCATAGTCCCCTGCTCGAACTCGTTCGGCGGGGACAAAAAAATGTTCACAATATTCTTGAACTGGTGTAGACTCTACATTGTAGATACTAGATCTACAGAAGAGATATGGATACATGTACATGATTCAAGTATCAGGACCGAGCGGAGAGTGGATGCACTCTGGCAAATCCCTGTGTACAGATGTTCAAAGCAAAGATGGTAAAATCCCTATGGAGTTTTAATACAGGGTCAAAATCTAATGCCACTTTTTAAGAATTTGGTGTCTGATTGAAAAATGGACTGTATCTCAGTTTGATTGTTTGATAAATAGCCAAGTTTCAGCATTCTCCGGTGATGTAGTAAAATTGGACACTTTTTGAGTCTTTGTTACAGTTTTCCATAGGCATAGCCATAGGCATACTATAGGCATTTGCCTGAGTGGGATGTGTAGGAGAGACACAAATTAGAGTCCTTAGAAGTTAACGTTAGACCTTGCAGTTTACTGCATTCTTTTTTCTTTCTTTTTAGTTTTTTTTTT
>CALNVZ010000674.1:32481584-32496777 GCA_940671915.1 Paracentrotus lividus
AAAAAAAAAAAAAAAAAACATGGAAAAAACAATCAATTAGAAATCTAGATTCTAGATCTATCAAAAAACAATGACAAACGATTAACATTATGTAATGTTAATGTCAAATGAGGCTTGGCCCTAGCATGAAAATGACCGATTATTTTCAGACAGAAAAAAGACTGGAGTGGAGACGGAGTCTCCACTCTCGAGAAAAGAAATTAGAATCTAAAAAGTTAGATCTAACATTAGAATTTGACTTGGCTTTCTAGCCTAATTTTAATAATAAGTACAATTTCGAAGAAATCTCTACGAGTACTCTAAGACTTGTAAACCCCAGTCCCAGGCCCAGGCAATGTCACTCATTTTTTCTACTCAGTTGCAAAATCTATTATTAAAATAACACTCCACTTCATCTCTCATTCACTCGCACTCCACTTCACATCAGCATGCACCGACACGGCCATTCGGCCCATCAGCCGCCGAGCCAAGCCGCCCAGCCTTCTCTCATTTACGTGCACCAACACACACACACACAGCCCTTTAAATTTTAAATGCCCTCGACTAAATTTAAATGTTATAGAAGTCAAACATATCGACACTTACCCTTCTCTGCTATGTAATCTTTCGCTGACATGATGGAATCGTCTTAATTGAGCCTTTTTAAAATTGAAACTTAAAATTGTCCGTCAAAATGGCAAAATAATAGGCCAAAACTGCTAACCAACTCGATCTTTTGTGTACAATCGAACCGACGAACCTGGCGCGAAATAAATCACGTGATAGGCCAGCAGCGCGAGTTGACTAGTCTCTCTTCCCAGCAAAGCGACTTTTCACAAATAATTTACTTTACCTAATCAAATAATTCAAAAGCTATCACTCCTTTAAATGGCGATTTTGAAATTTTATTTATATTGAAATATAATTTTTGCAGGCTTTTTGAGGTTTGATTGATATCTTTTGTAACTAACATCATAGAAAAATAATGCAACGAATGCGTTGAGGAAAGTCGGACCCAAGCTGTTGTTGTTGTTGTTACGAACCCGGGAGCTGGGGTGATAGTCTTTTACCGCAGACTCAAATTTATATTTAAATTTTCATGCAGGTCTTCTTTTTCTTCTTCTTCATGTCTGATCTAACAGCAGAAATGAGATTGCATCATTTCTCTAATTGCCTAATATGACATCGGCTGAGCCCGTTTGGTCTACTATCGATTTGTTCTAAGAATCACTTCGTCCGATATTTAGGCCTACCCTTGACCCTGCTGGCCGGAGCGGGGAGGGGGGGGGGAGGGCCTTACCCCCCCCCCCGCCCCCTCCTCGACATTTTCCGCTACCATACCACCGCGCGAAAAAATTTTAACCTCGCCGCTTGATGACTTTTTTATCTTTGAAGTCTTGCGCATCTTTTGAAACCATTGTCGCGAAAATCGGGCATACGTAGGCCTACGGTTACCATATGCACGCTGCACGATTTTCAAAAATCCGTCAGACCAGGGATTTCATCAAAGGACTTGTCGGATATTTTATCCGGCAATTTTGCTCTCAGCCAATCAGATGCAAGCATTTCAGTAGCTTATAACAGTTTGTCGGATAAAACGTCCGACAAGTCCTTTGATGAAATTAGGCAGGGAAGTGCATGTCTGACCGAAAAACGTGATTTTGTGTACAAAGTTAATGCAGAAGTAGTAGAGTTTTCTCACCTAATTCACAAAGATATGATTATTTTCACTTTCATTGGCTAAAATTAATTTATTTTAGCATGATGCTTTAAAAAGATTCTGCAATCAATTTTGACCAAAAAAACAAAGAAAAACAAAAGATCGAAGAACAAAGAAATACATTTTTTTTTTAATCGAAAAACAATAAAACACATTAGAAAATGATTTTGATACCGATTTTTTTCTTTTTTAATTTTTTTCAAGTACAATTGTTGGGAATGCTACAAATAGCATTCTAGGAGCTTTATTTAGTAAATTAGAGCAAATTATGCATGAATTAGCATTACTTAAAGAACTCCTCCGGGCTGGAGTTTGCATTATTACAAAAATAAAGTAAAATCTAAAAAGCACAACTGTACACTGAAAATTTCAAAATCGGATAAGAAATAGCAAAGTTATGAATTTTCTTAGGTTTTGATTTTTTTAAGGAAACAGTTCTCAAATTGGCAACCTGATGATGTCATAGTCCCCCTACTTTCTTTGTATTTTATTGAATGAAATACCAATTATCAAGATCTTCTGCCCCAAGGACATATAAACAGGGATTAATCCTTGTGTAATGTTTAAGGTCACAAGTGCTTTTACTTATTTCAGTATGAGTGATAGACTTTCTGTATACGCAAAGTATGAAAAAATGAGATAAATAGGATTTCATATAAAAAAAATATGCAAGAACTTAGGGGACTGTGACATCATCAGTTTGCTCATTTGGATATTCAAATATTCATGAGACCTGTTCCTGAGACCTGCCAAGAACTGTTTTACGAAAAAAATTCAATAACTAAAAAATGCATAACTTTGTTATTTTTCATCCGATTTTGATGAAATTTTCTGTGCTGTGCTTTTTAAATTTTACTTTACTTTACAAAACTTTTTGACTTCAGCCCGGTGTCCTCCTTTAATTTATAAAAAATAAAACCATATTATTTCAGGAAAATTAACTGTACTCACTTGTAGATTACATCGCACACTACCATTGTGCAAAATTTCGCAGCGAATTCGAGCGGCTTGTTGAGATCTCGAGGGGCCGGGGGGGGGGGTTGAATCATAGCATAGGAGAGCAAAAAGCTCGGCCTGATTAGGGTTAACCTACTTTCCTTTATTTCGTGAAAGGTGGTCTTATTAGAGTTATTAGCAACTCATCTAAAAGAAACCTGGACTAATTTGTGTTAGACCATGGGCGTAAACGGGGGGGGGGGGGGGGGTCGTGTGGCCTGTAAAAAAAAGTATTATTCCCTACGTATTAGTATTTGACGCGAAGGAAAAAAAAATACATACACAATTACACTACCCTCACACACATGTGTTTTAAACGCGCCGCGGAGCCCCCCCCCCCCCCCCACACACACACACCACTTTCAAAAAACGCTCCGCGGCTTCTGATAACGCATTCGCAATAGAAGTTAACCCTTGTTAGTCCTGGGATATTTAATTTCATGTACCCATTCACACTGCACTCAGTGGGAGTGACCTCCGTAACAAATTTTCATTGTTACCCCTTTTCCCCGTTTCATGTATTTCCTTTAATTTTCCTTTTCTCATCTATCAATTCTTATTGTATTTCTAACTTTTGTTCATCTTTCTTCTCTCTTTCATCAGTTTTGTTGGTCTTTTTTTTTCTCTCTCTCTCTCTCTCTCTCCTTCCACCTTCTATTTCATTATTATTTCTCTTCAGTTTCACCGTTTTTTGCCTATAATTTTTATGTATTTCTTTGTTTCACCTTCTTTCCCTTCTTTCCATTCCAATTTCTTTTGTAATTCCTTTGTTTATCTTTCAGTTTCTTTCTCTTCAATGATTTTTTAATGTATTCTTTGTTTTTCCTTTTCCCCCTTTTTTTCTTTTTTTTTTTTTTTTTTTTTCAGTATCACCCCTTTCTTCCTTTTTCTCTCTATGAAATTTCTGATGTATTTCTTTGGGTTTTCCTTCTCTATTTTATATGTTATTATTGTATTTCTTTCTTTTCCTCTTTTAGACAGTGTCTTGATAAAAATTAAATGAAATCATATAAAAACTCACGTAACAACTGCATGGTATGGTAACATTATCGCTTATCGCTGGGCCAGCGTGACGTGAAAAAAAAATTGAGTGTACCTTTTTGCTCGCCCGATGTAAAGGGAAAAAAAATTGGGTGTACAAAAATCTGATATTCTGATTTTGGCCCTCCCCCCCCCCTATAATGAAATCCTGGATCCGCCACTGCTATATCATGCAATTATCTCCACATGGCATGAAAAAGTGTTCAAGAATTAGCAGATAATAATTTATGACGGTATATACCCGATAATTCGGGTGATCTAAATATATTTCTCGTTGTATCTATTGCAGTAAGGGATCGATGCTGCCAACTCTTTCAAATAAGATCAATTTAGTTTTAAAAGGCAAGACTTTTAAGTCCCACAGTTTAAACATGTCATTGTGTTTTATTCAACACTGCTCAAATGAAGATAAGTAATAATAATGAAGGACAGGAAAGATTTTGATACGCCCGGCGTTGAAATCATTTTATTATGCATTCAAACATCTGCCAGATAATTTATGAATCCATCAAATACCTGCAAACAAAAAACAAAAACGAAGCAATCTGCTATTAATGAGGCTTGAAAGAATAAAGAGCTTTTAGATTTGATCCGTTCATTACGTTAAAAATGAGGGTTCGTTTATCCTCATACAAAAACTAAGAAATCAATTAAAAGCCTAGCATCAAAATGCACAAAATGCATTTCCCAAATCATATTAGGAATAATTGAAACGTCCATTCCGCAATCAAATTGCAACATCATTATTCTCGCCTCAAATAAGCGTTCTTAAAACTCTCACCTTTTCCTTTGTAATCCAAATGAGTACAGGCCAAATGTGGAGGCTAGTTCGATTATCATTAATCTTTGGTCTAACCCTACTTTGACTATTAAATGCCCGTTTGGTTTTATCCCACGTATTCTATTCCATTTCGTCTAATTACCACTTGGTCTTCTTGCCCCTCTAGCCTACATCTCATTCCCGATTCGTCTAATGTTCATTATTTTCATCTAATGTCCACTTCGTCTAACGCCATGTACTTGGTCAATTTTTAAAACAAATTTGTAATGTTAATTTGGAGATTAGACGATAATGTAATTATATATATAGACAATTTTATCATATTGGAAATCAGACCAATTAAGTTGTCACTAGACCAAGTGAGAGTTAGACCATGAATATATTAGACCAATTGGAAATTAGACCAAATTGTAGTAGAATAAATGGGTTTAGTCCAAGTGGTATAAATGGTATAAGGCAATTATAGATAATTAGACCAACTGCTGTTAGACCAAGTGGATATAAACCTACTATTTTTTATTCTCTTAAGTTTATATCGCTACACATATACCATGCATACGGTTTGTTTTTAGTATGTATGGGTCTTAAATACAGAAGTAAATTATAAAATAAGTTGAAATAGCTTAAATACATCAATAAATCGAAATATCGAACTTTGTTTATGTTGTTGAGTTAACTTTATTGATTTATTCCTTTTAAAGTTGAACAAGCACAGTAAAGTTTGACAATAAATCAAACGATATCATTATATTTCATGTTAGGAAAATTTCTTAGAGCTGCCTCGAGGCCGCTGTGACAAATAGACAAGTGTAGAAATAAATATTAATCACCAAGATTTATTTGGAATGCCATTATAGGCCTCATATTCTGGATATAAAAACAATTTGAATTTCAAGCCATTGAATAAAGCGGCGTTCATTAATTCTGAAGTGCTTGGTGCAGACATTTTATTCTATTATATACATTGTCGAGGAGTTTAAAGTTGATAGGCTTGTTAAAAATAGAAATAATAAAAGGATTTTCAAACCAACCTTACTGAGCAAACTATGTTGTTATATATCTTTTATTTTGTTTATTTTGTTACTATAAGTCAAGAATTGAGCTGTAAGGGTGGTATCTCACTTCGCGGAAACAACTTTGAAACAAATTTGAGACGGATTGTTCACAGCATGGCTTTGCAATAGCTCAGTCTCCTCTGCATCTCCTCAGTTTCGAGACGGATTTGTCAGCATGGCTTTGCCATAGCTCAGTCTCCTTTGCATCCTCAGTTTCATATTAGTTTCGGAGACGTTTCTAATACTTTTTATACATGGCATGCATGACGTGATTCCGTCGCGGAGACGTCTCCGCGAGGTGAGATACCACCCTAAGCCTATACATGTATAACTGTAAGATACGATTGATTGACCATGGAGAAAATAAATATAATTGACTTTTACTTGGACATTAAACATGTTTACTAATCAGTGGACATTAAACAAATAGTAATTATTATCCATTTGATGGATTTTTGAGCAAATAAATACCATTTCGATTCTATACTCTATACTATTCTACATATAAACTTCTATGTGATCACTGACAACGGATAATTATGGTGATCATCGACGACGGATACACGGTGATCATTGATCAGGGCATCTATGCGAGCGAACCAAGGCCAGCCTCATTGCAACGGTCATCGGTACAGCATGATGTGTAAGTGAGGAGGTCATCGTTCACAACACGACCGACATCACACTTCCATGTATCCTCCTGATCCGCACAACCACGTGAAACACCAAATGTTCGGATCTCTCCATTGATACGGTCGATGGCTACGTGGTCGTGAAGCTAGAGCGAGAGAAAATAAACTATAAACACAAAATGAACAGTAACCCACTAATTTTGTGCAAATAATGCAATGGGCTTCATCCGAATTTTTAACCTTATGCGACAGTCATGTACACAACGCAAGACCAGCGCACTACAGGGGCCGCGGAGCCGGGGGGGGGGGGCGAGCTGGGGGGCTGCAGCCCTCCCCCGACATCTTTTTTCTCAGCCAACGTGGTACACAAAATTGCACAAAAATGACCATGGCATTTGTGATTTTTAGCCTGTTCGTCCTGTGTCTTCTTGTTTTTTTTTTTTTAGTTCTTTTTCTTTTTTTTTTTTTTTTGTGTTTTTCTTTTTTTATGTCAGTTTTGTTGTTTGTAGTTTTTGTATTTTTCTTAGTTTTTTTTTGTTTTTTATGGTTTGTTTTTTTTACGTTATATTTTTCCTTTTCGATTTTCTGTTTTGTGAGTTGTAATGAGAGATATAGGTTATTTTCGTTATATTACTTAGGTGGGTTTTCTGTATGGTGATGTTTTTTTGTTAAGTAAATTTCCTTTTTTAAATTTTTTTAATTATTTTTTAATCATGTAGATATATTATTTTAGCGTGCTTTTTTTTTATTTATGTTGTTTAATTCATTTTTTTATATATTCTTGTTCTGGTGTTGTTTCTTCTTGTCTTCTTAGTTTTTCTTGTATGTATGTTTTTTTGTCATTAGTTTTTTTGATGAATTTTTAAGTTTTTATTTTGGATTTTTTTACATATTTGTTGTATCTTTTGAAATAATGTTGATTTTTTGTATTGATTTTTTTTTTTCTTATATTGTTTTTTGTTGTCTTTCTTATTTCTACAGATTTAACTTAGCGAGGTTTTTTTCCACCTCTTCCCCTCTTTTTCTTTTCTGCTGTCCCTCCCGCCCACTTCGGCTCAGCCCCTCCACTTTCAAAAACGCTCCGCGGCCCCTGCACTAAAATTTGTGAAAATTGCTGACAACGCGCAACACAGAGCGTATACATAGACAACACGTATCAAAATACGCAACGAATGCACAGCGTTGGTACAAGCGCTCGACGAATGAGTAACGCTCACCCAACGCATGCTGCAGTTGTGCGTTGGCCATGCGTCGTATATGTGAATGCGCCATAATAGACCGTTTCCACCATTTTATGGAATGTGTCTTTCCTGCAGGGACGAGGTATATTCAAACAACCTTTTAATTGTTGCTATGTGGGGCAAACATCGGGACAGGAGTGGTTTGTCAAGAACAAGCTTTGTATGCGCAAATTAGCGCACCGGTCTTTCTTGTCTTAAAAAAAAAAAAAATTATTTGTATGAAGTCTATTTTGTCTTCATGTATAGCCTGTGCCTATATGATTGTTCCTTAAAAGAAAGTCTACGGCCTCTGTTTGTCATGATCCTGTCGGACATGGCTGGATTTAAAAAAAAAGGAAAAAGGGGACACTTTTTCCCTTTTGTTTTTCGTACACATTTCCTTTGAAAATATAACTAACTAATATAAAGAAATAATGATAATAAAATTGGGGCTGAAGCCCCCATCCCCCCCCCCCCGCCGCTCCGGGGCCCTGTGTCAGAATAAAATGAAATAAAATCAGATAAACACTCACGAAACAATGGGTAACACATCTGCACAGGTATCTACTGCCACATCCGGGTCACTTTCCACATTGGTCATACAGAATCCTTTATCTGCAGAACTATTCACATCGTTATAGTGCACTGGAAACATTCAAGACCCAATGACAACTCTGTCAAAATAAACAAACAAACAATTAAAAAAAACCTAAATTATTATGATATTTTTTAGGTTAAAACCTGGTATCTACAGTGCGTCTCAAAAAGAACTATACATTTTTGACAAGGCTACCAAATATAAGAATATAATATTCTTGGGGGAAAGTTTATAGATGTATTATAAGCTCATTCCTCAACTATCTTATTAATACAACCAAAATCCGAAAATATATGCATTCTCAGTGGCAATACCCATTTTATGAGACTAGAAAAAAAAAAAAAAAACAAAAAAAAAAACAAAAACAAAACAAAAACAGCCTGAACAGGAATTCGCTATTCATTTATACCCTGGCCCTTGGTATGGCATGCCAAGAAGGACTCAAGTAATAATGGAATAAATCGGCTCAACAGACAAAAATAAAACGAAGTCAGAGCAAAAACCAATGATATGAACAAAAACAATTAATGTAAACTACATTTTGATGAATCTGATTGTTTATTTCTGACTTTTGATATAATCTTTTAATTCTGTCAGCTGATTCATTCCTATTTATTTTGAATCCTTCTTGGCATGCCATACCAGAGTGGTAAATCAAATGCGAACTCCTGTGCAGGCTATTTTTTATTTGTGTGTGTGTGTGTCCTTCATAAAAGTGGGCATTGCTCACTGAAGAATGCGTTATTATTAAAAAATTGTGTCATAATGAGGATATGAGCTTTAAAATAATACATCTAAACCTTTTCCCCAAGAAATATTTGGTAGCCTTGTCAAAAGTGTACCTTTTTGGGACGCAGCTGTATATCAATTATTATCTAATTTCTTAATTACATTTCATTCATTTCATTCCTAAAACATAATTCAATAATGACACAGTCGCGGATCCAACATCAGCCCTGATAAAGGATTTGAAATGTTTATATATAACTGTATTTTTTTTATTGTTGCGATGTAGAAATAACAATAAAATTTTGTCGGTTCAATGATATTGTCAGCCTGGCATGCTTGGCCAATCACACTCACTCACACTCACTCATCATCTTGACTCTACCGGAGTCGTTGAGGGGGGGGATTTGAGAGCAGAAGAAGCACATTTTCCCCTCCATGCCTTTGTCGGTTGCAGTCCGAGCAGTTCTTGCATTGTCATATCTGTCCATGTCTTTATTATTTCCGTCAAGCTTGTCCTTTGACAATTCTATTGGGACAATAGTCTCACAAATGTCTCCCACCCCCTAAAAAAAAGAAGCCAAAGCAAATACAAAAACAGAAGTAAGGCAAACAAAACAAACAACAACAACCAAATCAACTTACGAAGTGTCACCTGCCAAGAGCTAGAATTGAAAGTCCCTTCATGGTTAATGGTATAGGTGCCTGTAAAATAGGATATTCACATAAAACACAGAGCATGACGATAATCTCGCAATATTATACCAGACATTACATTGAAAATTGTATCTCAATATCATTAAAATATATGAAACATATACTATATGATACTGAAATATAGGCCTATATCTTAATCTTAGGACATAATAAAATATAAAATTGCAATTAGCCTACATGAATATATCGCCCTACAGGATTTAAATCGAATATAAAATTGAAACGAGAAATTATTATTAAATTGATTCGATCGTTTATAAACGTTCTGCTGCATAAAAATTATGCGGTTATTTGACAAGACAATGGAACCAGACATAAATATTGTTGGCTCATAAATAGTTCAAAATTTTAGATAGTCGAAGAATGATTCAACAATGAACGTACCTGATCGTTGTTATGATTTGATTTGATATTTCTAGCTGTCTCGATCGCAGTTATGGCTTCTCATAAGATTTCCTTACTATTTATGGTTTAAAAAACAATCATTTCAGTCCTTCTGTTTGAATATTCAACCCATTAACTATATCTTCAATGAGATAAATACCAAGGCTTATAATTAATAATATTTATGTATAATATAGGACATTGCCTCTAATAGGCCTATATTAATTGTCGGCATTACAGAAAGACAAAGAATATTTAAGTATACAAGGCTTGAAATTACTTTTTATGCATTCAAACATCTGCGCTGGTAATTAAGAGAAAGACGAATTCATCACAATAAATTGCAAAGAAAACAAAAAGTGGATCAATTTTCTGTTAATGAGGCATGAAAGAAGAAACAGCTTTATGATTCGATCCGTTAAGGTTGTTAGATATCGGCTGAAAAGTGAGGGTGCATAACCATAATAATGATAATAAAAAAAATAAAAAAAATAAAATCTCATTATAAATAATAGCATTAAAATGCAAAATAAGAATAAAATACTTAATTTTATTGAGAACAAAAGTTCTTAACTATAATATATACAATAATAATGCATGCCAGCATATAACTATCTCTATTAAATATAGTGTTTGTCCATTTGTCATTAGACGCGTATATTATGCTTTTAAATTGAAATGGCGAAAGTAGAGTATGGTAATATTATGATAAGGGCATCATTAAGCTTCGTATGCTAAAACTGGGAAGAAATCAATGTTAAGGCTTGGCACTATTATTTATTAAAGAGCGCAAGTTCTGATATACAATTCTTACTTTTGACTGCCTATTGAGTCAGTTTCGGCATGAGGGGGCGCTATATCGATTTATTTTTAAAATGAGCGGTGTGACACCGCGGCTAAAGAGTAGGGGCGTTTCACGAAACCATGGACAAGTTAGTCATATCTTTACCGCCTGGGGGGCGTTTCACGAAACCGTCATAAGTCTGACTTCTTGACTAAATCGGAGATAGTGAACAACCTGTCCACAAGCGGGTTCCACGAAGCCCTCTCTGACAAGATCGAGGACAACAAGTCTGACATATATACTTATGACAGCTCCGAACCTGTCATAATATCTTTTGTAGAGCGCTGATACGTCAATCAAACGCAATTTATGGCAAGCGATCGGTTTGGGGAATTGTATTTTGCCGCGACAATCTCGATTTTCTCATTTTTGTTCTTACAATGTGACACCTCAGGATTTTGTCTTCTAATATGCAGAAAATATATGGTTGTATAACATGAGTGCTTTTTTTCATATAAAGAAATAATATCTATAAATATATCCAATTAGAATAGTTAAATATATATGGCAGTAAATTGCTAAACAGCATTATTTAGCCTACCATAAGTATAATAGAGACCCGACAGCAGACAGTTGGTAGTTCAGTAATCGATCTATTAGTCCCAAAAATAAGTAATTTTGAATACTCTTTTTTTTAAATTACAATGCACTATTGATTTCTGTTTGTCAAAACAGAAAATTTAGGAAAACCTCAATTCTGCTCGTTTTCTGCTAGCAATATTTTTTAAGTCTGATTTACGAAACTATCAAATTAGCATTGAGCACGTCATCCCGGGTACCCATCTCATGTTCTGACGTGGTCTTATTAATTTCATGATTGACACCTTCTAATATTATGCAGTAAGGAACATTGTGCGTTATATACACTATATATATAATTATCCATAATTTTATGAGTTTTCATACTGTTATTGACGGATTTATTCTCACTTCAATTTTCAAATAATATTGAAAATTTTGCTAAACCACAATTCTAACATTTAGATATTCGGCGAAACCATGATTAGAGGCTATACTCGCATTCACTCGATAATATCGATATTATACAAATTGTCTAGCTTGGAAGTAGTCAGGCTAGCCAGCTCGCGAATTGTAGCTGAACGAGGTACAGTAGTAAAGTTTGGAATATATGGGGAGGAATCCCACATTTACTAAACCAACGTCTGGCAGTGCATCTCTGCTGCATAAGGTCCCTACAGCCGGGGGCGTCTCAAAATGAAGTGCCCATTTTACAAAAAATTCTATTTTGAATAAAAATAGCAGAATATTTTCTAAACACACTAAATTTGATGTCAAAATAAGAGTATTAAATTGTTTTGACGCTTGTGTCATTTTGAAATCAGACTGAATCGAAAACAGTGAGAGTTTTGATGAAGAGATGTTTTTTTTCTCATTTTTGTTACGAAAATATTTTTGTTCCTTTTTTTATAATTTTTTAATAAATAGTTGAATGAAACATTAATGTTTGTAACCTTTCTGAAAACTTCCTACGTGCATGTGAATGATGCTGTAAAAAGAAGGGAGTTATATCTTTCCGATAAAGAATATATTATGATGAGCTAAAGTCAGGAACGCAATATAGACAAAAATCAACAATTTTGCCCCGCTATCGAAGAAGAATCCCATACCCGTACGTGTATTAGGAAGGCCGATACATGCGATAGCTTTAGCAGACAAAACAAGTATCGAAAACTTCCGCATTTTGTGCACTTTTGTTTGCCCTACTCACAGCCATCACATACAATCAGCTTTTCAATAATACACGTGCGGTTGTATTGTGTTATTCTCAGTCACGGGGTAATAGTTGAATTTGTCTATATTGCGTTCTCTGACTTTAGCTCATCATAATTATTCTTTATCGGAAGATATAACTCCCTTCTTTTTACAGCATCATTCACATGCACGTAGGAAGTTTTTTAGAAGGTTTACAAACATTAATGTTCTCCATTCAATCTATTCATTAAAAAATTATTTGAAAAAAGGAACAAAAAATTATTTTCGTTTAAAAAATGAGAAAAAACATTTCTTTCCCTCAAAACTCTCACTGTTTTCGATTTCAGTCTGATTTCAGAATGACACAAGCGTCAAGACAATTTTAATACTCTTTATTTTGACATCAAATTTAGTGTGTTTAGAAAATGAATTCTGCTATTTTTATTCAAAATAGATTTTTTTTGCAAAATGGGCACTCATTTTGGACGCCCCCGGCTGTAGGGACCTTATGCAGCAGAGATGCACTGCCAGACGTTGGGTTTAGTAAAGTGGGATTCTTCCCCATATATTCCAATACTTACTACTGGTACCTCTCGTTCAGCTAACCAAATCTCGAGCTGGCTGCCTGACTAAAGAGCTTCGTGTAACCGAACTTAGTAAGATGGAGCTAACTACGTGGTTGGCGGATAAAGATATGACTAACTTGTCCATGGTTTCGTGAAACGCCCCCCCCCCCCCAGTTAGCTCCAATCTTAACCAAGCTCGGTTACACGAAGCTTTTCCAAGTTAGACAGTTTGTGATATCGATATTATCGGAGATGATCGAGGAATAGCCTTAATCACGGTTCCGCTGATATTTAAGAATTTGTTTTAGAAAAAAATAATATTATCGAAAATTAACGTGATGAAATCGGTCAGAAAACAAGTTGAAAATTCATAGCATTATGTAAAATGTATAAAAAATTTGTTTTAAAATACACCCAGTCACTTATTGCATACGGGTGTCGATCATGAAATTATAAGACCACGTCGGAACATGAGACGGGTACCCCCGCTTGTGCTAATTTGATAGTTTCGTAAAACAGACTGTGGAAAAAATATGCTAGCTGAAAATGGAGCTAGATTGAGGTTTTTCCTCTATTTTTTGTTCGCTAACAAAAATAAATCAAGAATACATTACAAATTTTTAAAATATCTATTCAAAACTACTTATTAAAATATTTTGTAACTTATCAAATCAATTTTACTACCAACGTAGTCTTTACGGGTCTCTTTATGTAGCTTTATGGTAGGCTAAATGATGATTATAAATTTACCGAATATTATTTCTTGATTGGATATATTTACTCAATATTATTTCTTGATTAGATATAAAAAGCACTCGGTCATTAACAACCATTTATTTTCTGCATTTTATACCAAGATCCAGAGGTTGTCATATTTTATATGAACATAAATGAGAAAATCAAGATTGCCGCCGCAAATACAATTCGCCTAAACTGATCGCTTCCCATAAATTGCGTTTGATTGACGTGTAAGCGCTATCCAAAATATATGACAGGTCCGGGGGGCGTTTCACGAAACCATGGACAAGTTAGTCATATCTTTATCCACCAACTACGTAGTTAGCTCCAACCTTACTAAGTCGGTTACACAAAGCTCTTCCAAGCTCGACAATTTGTAATATCGATATTATCGGAGATGATGTCATCGAGCAATAGCCTTAATCACGGTTTCGTTGATATTTAGACATTGTGGTTTAGCAAAATTTTCAATATTATCGAAATTGAAGTGATAAAATCGGTCAATAACAGTATGAAATCTCATAGAATTATGTATAATTTATATAATATGAATTAAAACGCACAATGTTTCTTACTGCATATATTTACAAGGTGTCAATCATGAAATTGATAAGACCACGTCAGAACATGAGATGGGTACCCCCGGATGCGCTAATTTGATAGTTTCGTAAATCAGACTATAAAAAAGTACGCTAGCTGAAAATGGAGCTAGATTGAGATTTTTTCCTAAATTTTCTGTTTGCTCACAAAAAGAAATTAAAAGTGCATTGTAATTTAAAAAGAAATCTATTCAAAATTATTAATTTTGGGACTAATAGATCGATTTTAACTACCAACGTAGTCTCTGCGGGTCTCTTTATTTAGCTTTATGGTAAGCTGAATAATGCTTTTGCAATTTATTCAATATTATTTCTGGATTGGATATATTACGAGATATTATTTCTTTATTGGATATAAAAATCACTTAATTGTTAACAGCCATTTATTTTCTAGATATTAGACCAAAATCCTGAGGTTGCCACATTTTGTATGAACAAAAATGAGAAAATCGAGATTGTCGCGGCAAATGCAATTCGCCCAAACCGATCGCTTGCCATAAATTGCGTTTGATTGACGTATCAGCGCTCTCCAAAAGATATGACAGGTCCGGAGCTGTCATAAGTATTTAGTCAGCTTGTTGTCCACGATCTTGTCAGAGAGGGCTTCGTGGAACCCGCTTGTGGACAAGTTGTTCACTATCTCCGATTTAGTCAAGAAGTTAGACTTATGACGGTTTCGTGAAACGCCCCCCTAGTTTCTTGCCTAAATTAGAAAGGAGGAATAAATTGTCTATCCGGTCCACATGACCAATCACCGAGTGAATTTAAAGCTGATTTTATAAATATTTATCAAACCTCAAAATTAACACGAAGTCTCTATGAGACCATAATTACAGGTAGGACCCCTATGTAGGCCTAAATGGAGTTTTTTTTTTGCAAAGTTG
>CALNVZ010000674.1:32497777-32509487 GCA_940671915.1 Paracentrotus lividus
ACAAAAACAAAACAGAGAAATATATAAGAAATTCACAAAACAATAAAACACTTAAGAAATTGATCAATATTTGTTCAAAGAGTATCAATGAAAAATGCTTCGAAACCGTGAAAGGAATCTAAACATCCGAAACGCTCGCTAGCCTATTTCCAATTACCTTAGTTGAAAAATTCTTTTACCATATGTTAACCCATGATTAGTTTGCATTAAATATGCGGTATGATGAAAATCAGTCAATTATTTTATATTGTAGCTATTAAAAAAGCACAAGACGTGCATGGAATTGCCCATTTAAATTCTCTCCCTTAATGCAAGTTTTTTCTTATGTGGGTTTGTCTAACTTTCTTTAATATTCAGAGATGTTAATTTTTTTTGTGTGAATATGACGGGACAAAACCCCAAAATAATGATAGATATATTGACTAGGTCTATATCAAATTAATCCATTGCAACTTTGTCCAATGACCGTGAGACAAGGAAGTCGCCAATTGGGGATTATTTTATTTCCATCTTTTCTTTTCGGTTTTGTAGTTTTGGCGACACTCTAAATTAAAGCGCAGTTGAAAACAAAAGTCAGAACAAAAATATTTTGATCTTCGTTTTTTAGATTCGACAAGATGGTTGAAATACTTGGAGCTCCCGTTATTATATCCTGTTCATATAATCCATCATACAAAGGTATTGTTGCTCTTATATTTTTCGAACAGTTTTTATAAATGTAACTTATTATGTCAGGCGCTCATTTCTAATTTATTTTGGGTCTTGTCTTTACTGGTGCCCCACGTATTGATATTCACGTGTGAGATTAAACTTGGAATTGAATCACTGATTTTTCTTTTCAAAAGAAGCCCAACAAACTTAGTTACTGTCATCAGAAAGCTTATTAAACAATTAAAAGAATGATGCGTAAGGAATAACTATAAAATACCCTAAAGTTTGCCTTTTCCCAACGAACTATCCCCGAATGGAATAAGCTTCCAAACCAAGTTGTCGATGATGCAGTCACTAGCCACAGTTTCCAGAATCTCCTGCGAAACTATTTAGACAGTTCCCCGCACTCCTCCTCATAACGTGCACGCAAGTAATTTTTTCATCTTCGAGATAGGCTGCAGAGCCCATTGAAGATTATGGAAGAAGAAGAAGACATAACAATTTTCAGCTACTCAGTGCAGTCATCATATAGCTGCAAACCAACATCAGTCAGTACTGAAAAATGGCTGTCTGTCGCCCTCTTGGTTGCTGAGGAAACTTCTCAATGATAATTAGCGAAACCAGCTTTAAACCTACCTCAAAATAAATTAAGATAATCTATAGTCTCATTGCAATATCATTCTTCCATTAGACCTAGATATTTTTAAATTTTGTTTAGTAGAATTTTTAGACCCTTTTTGTATATGCCACCTTGACTTGGCATGAGCTGCTCAAGACAGTTTTCTGCATTGACTTTCCATTGGATGTAAACTGCTGCAGTATGGTACTTCCCAGTGCAAGGTCAATTATGAATTGACCATGCATAAGTGTAAGTGTGCAGTCATAAGTGTGTGGCATGGAGAAATGTTTACTCCATATTTAATTTAGTAATTTATGCATGACGCTCGAATGATCACGAATTAGCATATGAAATACACTACCATTGTGCCTTCCAATGAACAATAGTCACGATAAAATTTAGATTCGTCATTTATTTTTTTGGTAAGTCCTCATTTCTTTATACGTTTTGAAATGTTGGGCGTAGTCCGACAGTGGATTCGTTGAAGTTCCTTTTTATATTTCTCTTCTTTATTCTAAAAAATATTGAAAGAGTGGGTCTACGCTTAACCGTTTTTGAAGTCGAGTCTTGCAGTTTTTCTTGCGAAATGGGTCCAATTTGGTTATGATTGACAGCGTGCACGACAAAGCGGTCTTTATCGGGAACAGCTGAATCGCGTTGTTCAGTTACGGTCAACGCACCTCAGTCTTCACAACCGGGAGGCGGAGCTCCTCGCGATAGCTACCAGTAGCTAATCAGAGCGCCCAACAATCAAAATGCATTGTTCTCTATTTCTGTAAAAGCGGAATGGTAGACTTTTTTCCGTGTGTGGGACTAAGTTAGAAGGTCGAGAGATATTTGATGTGACCCGAGACTTTAACAGAGAGTGAACGTGAACTTAATTGATTTGCCATTATTCAATAACTGGGAATTAGGATGTTATTTTCAGTATTCTTTGCCTTTTTTTACTTCTATAAAATAGTCAAGAATCTATAAAAGTTAGACCCTAATCTTTCCATTTGAGACAAGTTTGTGTGGAATTTTTTCAATGGAGGGAAAATAACGGTATTTTATTTTATTTTTTTTCACGATATTAAAATCAATTTCAATAAAAGCCTATTATTTTCTGATAAATATAATTAAATTGAAATATACTTGGACTCATAAACCTCATCACCGTATTCGAATCCAACATGCAAGCATCTACGTACCTTCAAACACCATTTACTTGGACTTGGTCTTGGAAGAAAATTCCCTGTCTCTGGCGGTTGGTTTTTGCTTGGAGGAATGAGAAGAAATTCCTCCACTTGAGGCTCTTTTTTTTTCATGTACTCTTCTCTACATTACTTGAATTGCCTATAGGTTTTGATGTAGATTGTGCATTTGAGATGAAGCAATAGAATTTTCATTTGAAGTTTCTGATGATGTCATTCTACATAGTTAATTATAACATGAGTCAAACCATTGGATAGCAGATCTTTTCTTCATTGAACTTTTCAGACAATGTAACTTTACGCTTAATCTTTAACTTACGTAATCAGGGAAGGTGGGCTCATATAATATTTGTCATGGGATTTTCCCTATTTCAACTAAAAATGTAGTTTTATGTCTACCCTTTTGATTTTTATAAAAGTATTATAGTAATGAGAATAAAGCACTTCACAGGATTTTCAAATCCCACCTCAAAAAGGGTACCAGTTGAAGATTTCCTTTTATCTGATAAACTTACTTAAATGTACCAACATTGATCGTTGCTTTTTAACTCAGGCCAAGAGGGCTTACTATTGTTTCTGAAATTTGAGAGTATGGCAAAGATCCACCATCCTAGGATATAAACTTCCCATTAAGAAGAGGACAGACCTTCATGTCAATATTTTTGCCTGATATGTACATCTAAAATACGGAGTGTGAAAAGGACAATTGATTGATTTTGGTTTGTTTAAAAACTTTCAAGATCACATACTTATTTCTGTTCCTTTCACACTTGTTTTTGAAAAAGCAAAGAAAGATAAGTAAATTCCTTTTCATCTTTTTATTTTCTTTCTGTAGTTGATGTCTTTCTCCATGATCAACTGTGGGGAGGGTCAATGACCTCAAATGACCTAGCTATAGAGGTCATGACCTTAATATCTGAGCTGGAAGTGATGTGTGATAAAGAGAATCAGCAGGTAAGAACCCTGATGAACACTCTCATTGAGTGTGTGTTATAAATACCTAGTCTCAAAATATACCTATTTACAATACGGTGTATGAATTAACCCTTTAGCACCTAGAGACTGCATGAAAAGTGTCGGTTTACTTACTAGCGGAAAGGGATACGTTGTGTTTCAATCAGATTTTTGTCAATAAGAATTGCTCTTAAAACCTAATTTTTGTGCAGAATCGGACCACACACATCCAATGTGTAATCCACAAGAAGTATGGGCATGTTTCATAACATATTTTTATGTTATGGATTGGGAATCCCCCCCCCCCCCCCCCGGGGTCAACCAGACACATATGCTTGTTCCTGATTCTTAGAGATGGGCAATTCCACGTTACTCACGTTACACTTTTTAGGTGCCTTTGCATGTTGTAAGTGTCATAGTTTTTGTTTTGAAAGGTTTGACAGCCTTTCTATTCTACACTAGATGCCCAAGTCTTTGGTCTATCTTGCAACATTAATAGAATTTTCCTACATACATCTGTTCAGAAAATAATGATGAAAAACTTTCGTTACTCACGTTACATTTTTTTTAGTCCTAAAAAATGTAACGTGAGTAACGAAAGTTTTTCATCATTATTTTCTGAACAGATGTATGTAGGAAAATTCTATTAATGTTGCAAGATAGACCAAAGACTGGGGCATCTAGTGTAGAACAGAAAGGCTGTCAAGCAAACCTTTCAAAACAAAAACTATGACACTTACAACATGCAAAGGCACCTAAAAAGTGTAACGTGAGTAACGTGGAATTGCCCAGATATACCTTTTGGTAGGGGAAGCCATGTCAAAATGGTTTGTAACCTATTGGTCTACAACCTATTGGTCTACTACTAGTTGGTCTACAGCCATTTGGTCCAATGACCTTTTAGTCCACTAACCATTTGGTCCATTGACCAATAGGTCTACTAGGCGTTTGGTCCACATCCAATTAGTCTACTAGGCGTTTGGTCCACATCCAATTGGTCCACTAGGCGTTTGGTCCACATCCAATTGGTCTACTAGGCGTTTGGTCCACATCCAATTGGTCTACTAGGCGTTTGGTCCACATCCAATTGGTCTACTAGGCGTTTGGTCCACATCCAATTGGTCTACTAGGCGTTTGGTCCACATCCAATTGGTCTACTAGGCGTTTGGTCCACATCCAATTGGTCTACTAGGCATTTGGTCCACATCCAATTGGTCTACTAGGTGTTTGGTCCACAACCAATTGGATGCATGTACTATGCATCCTTGTTCTCTTAGCAATTGGTCTTCTAATTGGACAACCACACACACAAAAAAGATATTGGTGGTCTTCCTATGCTGGTCTACAAGTTATATATCTATGGGCCGATCGAGCGACTCTTTTAGAGATATACCTTTTGGTAGGGGAAGCCATGTCAAAATGGTTTGTAACCTATTGGTCTACAACCTATTGGTCTACTACTAGTTGGTCTACAGCCATTTGGTCCAATGACCTTTTAGTCCACTAACCATTTGGTCCATTGACCAATAGGTCTACTAGGCGTTTGGTCCACATCCAATTGGTCCACTAGGCGTTTGGTCCACATCCAATTGGTCTACTAGGCGTTTGGTCCACATCCAATTGGTCTACTAGGCGTTTGGTCCACATCCAATTGGTCTACTAGGCATTTGGTCCACATCCAATTGGTCTAATAGGTGTTTGGTCCACAACCAATTGGATGCATGTACTAAGCATCCTTGTTCTCTTAGCAATTGAAGAGTGTAGTGGAAGAAGTACTTAAGTCACATTTTTTCAAAAATGAGTTTTTTCCATAAATGATATTCACATACCATCAAGAATTCATGTGCAAGTGTCAGTTTTGCAAAAAAATATTGCAAAGTGCCCAAACAACTAACCCCATTTTTCAAAATTGAGGTTTTGTAGAGGAAGAAGTACTTAATCCATGATTGTAGTGAGAAGAATACTTTAAGTCCATGATTGTAGTGGAAGAAGTACTAAGTCAACCAAGCTGTGAGTCCAAGTTTTTCACTAATAGAAGAGGAATAGGCAGCCCTCCTCTTTTTTTGGTAGTGGCGACCCGCAAATGCGTACTAAGATTTGGCCTGACGTTAATATATACATGTTTGTGTGGTGTGGTGTGTGCGGCATGGGGGGGGGGGTCAAAACATAGATTTTGTTTTTGAGGTAGTTAAAACCGCAAGCTGGTTTTCAACACTAGGGATTAGTAGTCTTTCACTAGTGAATGCAATATACTGGGGACATTGCAAAGAGAGTAAGCACAAAGGGCGGTTGGGCGGTGATCAGCGCTGCCCCCCCACCAAAAAAAAGTAAAATATGGGGATGTCAAAGCATGCACACACAAAAAAGGTTCAACCTGCAATGTGGCCGTCTCAAGTAAAAATATTATGAAATATATTTACAAAGTCCTATATTTTTGTAAAGTGGAATGGGGCCCGCCCCTTACCCCCACCCGCCCCTTACAACATTAAATTTTTTAAAGCCCCAATTGGGTAATAGTTAGGTCCTAATTTGCCAACTCCATAGGCAGTAATATTTTATGAGTTTTATTTAGATGATTTTATCAACATGTATCAGCAGGCAAGAAACGGGGTAGACAGGCCTGCCCATAAAACACCCGAAAAATTAAAAAAGTGCCCAAGAGAAAGCCTATTAATAACCATCCGGTCAGGTATATATGAAAAATTACTACGTGGCCGCTGTCAGCTTAATTTCAATTTTGTCAATTTTATGTCAACAATAGTACAGGCCTAGTTTACAGGGCTGGCCTTCTAAAAATTACCCAAAGAGTAAAAAGGTGCCCTAAAACAGTAAAAAATAAACGCCACCCCCAATATGATTAATCCCTATCAATAATATGGGGAAAAATAGCAATTTGTCATCAGTTCAATGGATCATATTTTATTCCTCTAATTCAGACAGGTGAAATCTGGGGAAGCAGGCTTCATCCTTCGAAAACACAAATTTTGAGAAGAAAATGGCCGAAAATGGGTAAAATTAGCTTAAATGACACCCCACCCCACAGTAAAGATTTTTAAAATATAAATAATTCGAAGACACCCAATCAAAATATGATAAACCTCAAATTTTTAAAGAAATCAATATGAATTGCTTAAACAAGAAACCCCCATAATGAGGTTTTGTAGTGGAAGAAGACCTAAGTCCTGATTGTAGTGGAAGAAGTACTTAAGTCCACGATGTAGTGGAGAAGTTACGCTAAGTACCACGATTGGTAGTGGAAGAAGTACTTAAGTCCACGATAATGGTTTATTGATATCGAAATCGATAAGCACGAAATACTCCAAATTGGCATATATTTTCTTTTTGTGATAAAAATCAACTCCAGCCGAGTTTGATCTGAAATTTCAAAAAAATGTGATGTTGAGGAGTAATTTGAAATATCAAACGCTTATTATCTCAGAACTAGTATTATGTGACTTAATACTTCTTCACTACAACTCTTTCAATTGGTTTTCTACATGTAATTGACCACCACATCACACAAAAAAGATATTGGTGGTCTTCCTATGCCTGGTCTACAAGTTTATATATCTATGGCCGACGGCAACCTCACCCTTCCCCTATTGTTCTCATAATATGGGATGACCTTCTTGGGGGGGGGGGGGTGGCAGGGTGGTGTTGAAAAATTTTCGGACAACACATTAGGTCATACAGTGTCTTAAATTACTATTTTTTATTGTTTAGCCTTTTTTTTTTCAATTTTTCTCAATTTGGCGTGCCGGTCTAAGGTCAATTTGAAGACCCAATTGGTCATCTTTGGCAAACCCTTTTGGCGCCTCCCACAGGGGGCCGGGCCCGCGAAAAGCCCCCCGCCCCCCCAGAATACTACATGTGTACAATAAGACGGAGGTGCAAACTACAAGCCTTGTATACCACCACCTCAAGTCCTCAACTACTTGAATCTGCCTGTTTCCTAACCCATAATGCAACATCCTGAATAGTGTAGTCTTATAATTCAGGCCCACTTGAATGAAAACACACCTTTTCACTACTCAATAAATTCACACCATGTTGCCAAGTATCAAAACACATACTTTCCCCCTCAAAACATTGTAGATTCCCAATACAAAAAAAAATTGTAGGTTAATTTTTACACCGCTTTGTTAAGAGTTATCTCAAAAGGTATACTTTAAGACTAGCTATTTATAACACACAGTCAATGAGAGTGTTGCTCAGTTCGCTCTCGCTTTAAAATGCACCATTTTCAGGTTTTATCGATAAAAAACGCCCCCCTCCCTTCACTATACCATGACATTTTGAAGCATGCAAAATTATTTTATTAGAGGTAAAAACTGTAAATAAACAAAATGTATTCCGGGGGGGGGGGGGGGCGGGGGGCCGGTGCCCGCCAAAATTAACATTAACTTTGGGCACAAATTGGGCAATAAAGTAAAAGGAATAAAAGACATTTTATACCGTGATTGACCCTCACGCTGATGGTATGACGCACGAAGTTGCCAAAAAATATTTGCACCAACTCCCACACCCCCCTCACATAGCCAACTTTAAAGTCCCCTGAAAGTCGGAGATCGTGGCGAATGCGCGTTTTTCCTGAGCTCCATTGACTCATACAGACTACTGGGGATTAACATTCGGACAGCACGAACATGACGAAGTTGACCGAATTCAGTCAGTCAATAGGGTCAATAGCTTGGGATTCCCGAGTCCTCAACAATTTTTAGTTTATAGACTCTCTACGGGTCTCTTCGTATTAATTCAAAGGGAGGACTTGTATAATGCTCCATTTCAAAAACAAAACATAGGTTAGATTTACTTCGGACTTCTGTTTACTTAGTCTAGCCATGAAGGATTAATTAAATTAACATTAACTTAGGGGCGCCAAATTGGGCAAAAAGTAAAAGAATAAAAGACATTTTTATACCGCGATTGACCCCTACGGCTGATGTATGACGGCCGAAGTTCCAAAAAATATTTGCACCAACTCCCACACCCCCCTCACATAGCCAACTTTAAAGTCCCCTGAAAGTCGGAGATCGTGGGGAATGCTCGTTTTTCCTGAGCTCCATTGACTCATACACAATCGACAGTGAGGCTTACGCATAGGTCAGACTACTGGGGATTAACATTCGGACAGCACGAACATGACGAAGTTGACCGAATTCAGTCAGTCAATAGGGTCAATAGCTTCGGATTCCCGAGTCCTCAACAATTTTTAGTTTATAGACTCTCAACGGGTCTCTTCGTATTAATTCAAAGGGAGGACTTGTATAATGCTCCATTTCAAAAACAAAACATAGGTTAGATTTACTTCGGACTTCTGTTTACTTAGTCTAGCCATGAAGGATTATACTCCAGACACACTGTCGCTGGAGATTACGCAACACGCCTCAGGCTCTGATTGGAATGTTATCATTTCACCCGAGATAAGGTGAATTCCCCATGTTTTATCAATTATACGTCCCTTTAAACTCCCACACCCCCCTCACGTAGCCACTTTAAAATTTACCTGTAACTGATATTTTGTCTGCCCCTCCCCTACTGAAGAATTAATACAACACATGGTTAGTTGATCAATTATTGGTTGTAGACCAACTGGTGAGTAGACCAATTGGATATAGACCAACCGGTGAGTGGACCAATTGGATGTAGACCAACCGGTGAGTGGACCAATTGGATGTAGACCAACTGGTGAGTGGACCAATTTGGATGTAGACCAACTGGGTGAAGTGGACCAGATTGAATGTAGTCCACCGGTGAGTGACGCAATTGGAATGTAATGTAGACCAACTGGTGGACGTGGACCAATGGATTTAGACGCAAACTGTGGTGAGCCAATTGGATGTAGACCCTCCTGGTGAGTGGACGCAATTGGATGTAGACCAACTGGTGAGTGGACCAATTGGATGTAGACGAGTGGTGGGTTGACCGATTGGGTGTAGACCAAATGGTTAGTGGACAATTAGGGTTTAGACTGAATGGAGGTAGACGTACTGGCTAGTGGACCAATAGGTTGTAGACCAATAGGTGTTTTACCAGTCAAAATTACCCCTACATGTATTACATGCTTTTGGAAGGGAAGCTGCATTAAAGGGAAAGTTCACCCTGGGTTTAAATTGTTTTAAAAAAATGCAGAAAAATAAAAGAAAAATATGAGTGAAGGTTTGGAGAAAATTGACCAAAAAAATAACGAAATTATGAATATTTCAAGTTTTGATTTTATGACATCACATGCGAGCAGTTCTCCTATGTGTATGTAATGTAAATTCCATTAAATTTAATTTTTTTCAGAAGAAAATTAATTATTTCACCTGTACGGTCGATACATCTACATCATCAAACATAATATACATGCCTCTATGAAATCGACCCATTCCTTTATCAAAAAACCATGAAAAAAGAACAATCTATGGAATTTACATACACAACACATGGGAGAGCTGCTCGCATGTGACTGTCACAAAATCAAAACTTTAAATATTCATAACTTCACTATTTTCGGGTAGATTTTCTTCAAACTCTCATTCATATTTTTCTTTTATTTTTATGCATTTTTCAATACCAATAAAATTCCAGGGTGAACTTCCCCTTTAAAATTACCCCCCTATTACAGGTTTTTGCAGAGGGAGCTTGCAAAATTACCCCCTTTTCACAGGCTTCTGGACCACATTCAGGACCATTTTTCATGATTTGTCCAAAGAAAAATTGATAACTACCCCCTACTTTTAAAAAAGGTTTTGGGGAAAATGCTATATACCCCTATTTCAATGATTTCTCTGGGATTTCCCCCCTACCTGAGCCCCAAAAATATACCCCTTTTCCGGAGAAATCAGGAACAAGCATCACAGTGTATGGTTGACCAACTGCAGTAGGAGGGGGGGGGGGGGGAAGGGAGTCGGGTGGGAATCTAACATGTTTTGCTACTTGGTAATATAATGATCATGGTGTGATGGTTTAGGAATCGGGGCAGATTTAAGTAGTTTGGAACTTAAAGGTGGTCCTGCTGGTTCGTATTGATTTATGATTAAAAGTAATGTGCTAATGTGCTGTCAAAAGCTGACTGCAGATTAAATCATCAAATTCATGTGCACATGACCCTTCACATGAAAGTTGTTTTATTCAAACATTTCACTACCCGTGGAATGAAATGTTTGAGAAAGCTGTGCAGATTAGTGCAGATTAGTCAATAGGGGAGGGGACTCCATACTTGCCAACTGTCCCTATTTAGTAGGGACAGTCCCTATTTTGGGGGAAAAGAAGGAACATTTATCATCATTTACAACCCTTTGTCCCTATTTTTTGAAAAATCTGTGCACAGTAATCTATAGGAAATACAGAATTGTCCCTATTTTTTAAATTTGTATTCCCACTTTGTCCCTATATTTGGACTCACAATGTTGGCAGGTATGGGACTCTGTAACAAGAGCCAAGATTAGTCGGCTTGCAACGATCGTCTGCGTTCGCGGAGCGGGGGTGGAGCGGGGATGGCCGCACCCTTTCGTGAACACACGGGGGGGGGGGGGGCCGCTTTTCTCGAAGAGGGTGGGTTGAGGGACGGGGAGTAAAATTACACGCGGACCTACTCGTGAACACGCGGGGGGGCTTTCCTCAAAGCTGTGTTTAGGTAGTTTTCGACACAGTCGTTTTTTATGAAAATTAGTCATTAAATTAATTAATAACAATATAGGACATCACGGGATGTTCGCCTGAGACCGCACTGAGAGCTCGGCGTTGCCGAACATGCTTGGACTCGCCGAGCACCATCCCGGCTGGGAAGATCAGTTGTGTGTCACAGGACAAGCATTGTACACGCGCCGTATTAAAGAAGCCATTCAGATCCGTTTGCATTCGAGATAATATCAATAGGGATACGCGGCATCGACATTCCCGACGAATGGTTGCCATCATTCAATCGCCACTCAGCGAACCGGTCCGACCAGTATACAATAGCAATAGCGCGCCCCAGCCCACCAGGCGAAACACTGCGCCCGTATGATTGGCAGCGGCACGGACCAATCACAACGCGAGTACGGATACGCGCCCCCAGCCGGCACGGCGGGGAACAGCACCGCGCCCGGTGATTGGCCAGCGGAAACGACCAATCAGAATCCGAACAATAGCGACGCCGATCCTCCCGGCACTGCTGGCTACTTTAAGGCATCAGCAGCGCGGTCTTAGTTCATAGTTTGACAAAGGTCAGCAGTTTATTAGCGACCGAAACGTCACTACTTTCCGTTCATCGTTTGCACATCGTGAGACAACTGTCAACTTTCTTCAATATTCTTCACCCGCGAGG
>CALNVZ010000674.1:32519027-32556384 GCA_940671915.1 Paracentrotus lividus
TATTTAAATTTCAGAATAGAAAACACGCTATTTCCTATATCTCTCATCCAGAGAGACATTCCTATGAACTTCAAAATTCAACAGAAAAGATACAACCTAAAACCATTCTAATTTCATCCTCTATTATATTTGGGGCAAAAGCGCAGAGTAGAAAAAAATATTGCAGGATATTAATACTTATATAATTAATCTATAATATAATCCTATTAAAGGGAAATATTATCATATGTTATTAATTTAAATGCAAATTACTTTCGATAAAAACAAACTCTCGAACTTAGTGATGTTCAGAAAACTAAAAACTAAACCACAAGTGCCCCTTTCGAGAAAGCCCCCCCCCGGTAGTTCAGAACCGAAATGGACTAAGTGCCGTTAATCTGACTAAACCTCCCTCAACCCACCCTTTCGAGAAAGCGACCCCTCCCGCAGTATTACAATGTTCACTAAAAGGGTGCGAGCCAATCCCCGCATCCAATCTCCGCCCGCGAACAGCAGCACAAGAAACGAGTCGTTGCAGACGCCAGTATTAGTCGCATCAAGTAAGGGTAAGAAGCGGACTCTTCATTAGAGCCCAAAGATGATAGTCAGTAGACGATGCGGGACGACTCTGTCACTAGAGCCAAAGATTAGTCAATAGGGCGATGGCCCGACTCAAATGTCACAACGAGCCAGATTCAAGTCTCAATGTAGGGGAATGAGGAGCACTTAGGGAACTCTATTTGTCACTAGAGCCAAATATAGTCAATAGTGGATGGGACTCTGCACAAGAAAAGGCCTTAGATTAGTCAAAGCGTAGGGATGGTACTCACTACAACTCAGAATGCTAAATAAAACAGCATGCCAAAGCAATTCAGTCAAGTAGGGAGATGCGACTATGTCAATTAGAGCCAAGAATTAGTCAATAGGGGAGGGGACTCCAATTCAATGATGTTACACAAAGATCGCCACCCATAATGATAGTCAGTATTAGGGGATGGCGGACGTCAATGTCACAAGAGCCTACGATGTATCGCAGTAGGATGGGAGAACCTCTGTTCACTAGAGCCAAGATGGTTTAAGCAGTAAGTGAGAGGGGACACTCTGGTATCACAAGAAGCAAAGATTAGTCAGTAGAGGGAGGGACTACCTACCCTTCCCAGAGATATGCTTTGTAGGCTTTTTTACCCTAAGTGCTAGGATTTTGGCTGTGAACTCCCGTTTCAGTCTTGAAAACGCCCTCTAAATTGACCATGATGATACATCAACTTTTCCCAAATGTACAAAGCACATCTTTGCTGGGGAAAAATGTATGCACTTATGTACCGTGCAGTGAAGATATAGTTAATCACCGAACCATCCACCACGCAAGAAAGAAATGAAAGCAATAAGAAAAACGGCAAGGTCCAAACAAGGATATAATAATAAATTAAATATAACCAACCTTTCACAATAATATAGTAAGTTTCTATTCAACAAAATTTAACATCAACAGCACAATATACTTTTGGAATAACTATTGCAAGTGATGTTCAGTGGAGAAAAACGAATAAATAAATACTTTTTGTAAATAAATATAATTTTTAACTATTAAAAATCTGTACCAACATACATAATTAATTGGCATGGTTCAATTACATGTGAAGGAGAGTAATACCTCATGAATTGCCGTAGGAGAAACATTAGAACGTGATTCCAATGTATTATTGTGCAATAATTGATAACTGATGGCATAAAATGTATATGTGGACAAAGTAAAACCTAACATTTATTTGAAACCAGCCTCTCGGTGTGTCTAATAATTTCCATAGAAAAAGGCCACCCTTGATATTAAACAGTATACTTCTTACTTAAAGTAATTCCAAGCCTTGTCGACCAAAAAGGCCCAAAGAAATATAAATATTCATCAAAGCCAAAATACTACAAGGACCAAAACGATAGAGTCATCGTAACACAAGCTCATATCTGAAAAACAACAAGGAGGAGAATCTTATGGAGTGATTGCAAATTGATTGATATATACGATAAACTGATTAGAAAAATATTTACAGCTTAGTAAAAAAATTTAATTTTCTGTGTCACCAGGAACAAAAATAGAGAAAAAAAAACTCATGCAAACAGACAAAAAACAAATAAACAGAAAAGACAATATTGTGGATGTCCAAAATAAATTACATCTTGCAGATTTAAAATATTTGATTGTTTATTTACTGACTTTTGGTTTTATTTTATCACTATGTTTATTTTATCCACACCATATCATGTTTGAGAAGACCATTTAGAGAAAGAGAATTTTCTCATGAGCAGGAAGATCAAGGGAAATGATTGTTTTTTTTTATTTATTTTATTTTTCTTATTGTTTTATCACTTATTTTTTTATTTATTTCTATAATAGTCAAAGAACAACAATAAAAACACAATCCATGCAGAAAAAAAAAAACACAAATCATCAAAAAAGATAAAAAAAAAATCCAAAAAAAAATTACTATAAAGAGGGTACTCTTTATAACTAGCAAACTAGACCAAAATATTGACAAAAGTTTAATGTCGACCCATGGTGTTTATTCTATCTTTGAAACTGGTTTCCTTGATTGTGTTTATCACGTGTTCTAGAAATTTTCCATTAAGCCCCTGTTCACAAATTGGTTGGGGTGAGCTGCTTACAACCTCTAAACAGAACATAGAATCTCCGGTCCTTCCGTGATGCAACAAAAACAAATTATTTAGTGACCCAAAATGATCTCAAAATGATCTTCAAAAGAGCAAAAAATCTTTGCTGATGGGGAGAAACCCCTTTAGGGAGAAAAAAAACTCATGCTTTGAAAAACATTCATTAACTCACTCACCCACAAATAGCTTGATACTTCATTGCTTACACCCTAAAACTCTATTGCACCTATGGTACCATAAACACCAATCTAATATTGCCCAAAAATGGTGTCATAGACCTAGGGACAATTAGACCTTAATAAACAATTGGATTGGCGACAAACTAGACCTCACAGGGAATTAGAATGAAACTCTTTGTATACAAGCCAGCCAGTCATTGTGAGATACATCCTGGTTGAAAACCATGCAATACCCGAACGCCGGAAAAAAGAAGAATTACCACATGTGGGATGAGACCAACGGTGGCATTATTCAAAGTGGGTTTAATAGACGCCAAAATGGCAACATTACCAATTGAGGGTATCCTTATAGTTCTGGGGTATTTTGCGCATTTTGAAACAAGTGGGTATTTCTTACTGAATGTTATCTTATCATATATATTACTTATCCTTTAATCAACTATCTGTTTGCTTTCGTCTGATTGAGACTGAGAAGGCAAATTTGCCTTGATAAAACCTCAATTGTCCGACAAGTCCTTTTATTGAAACGCCCCTCTGGAAAACCTCGGAAATGAAGTGTATGTCAAGGTAACACATTGATATAGCAATTTAGACCATGACTTCGGTGACGGAAAGGTGTTCACAGACCAATTTTATAGCCAATCGAACCAACATCCGTAGTTATATGCACCTTCCGTTCAAAGTCACTTAACTACTCAATTATGCTCTGATTCCAAACCTGCAGTGGCAACCAAACTGAGGCAGCTGTAGTCTTTTAATTTAAAATAATAACACCCTATTTGAATGGTAAACACACTATTTTTACCATGTACTACTTTATATAAATCACAAAGAACTATTAATTATTTTACCAAGTACGCAAAACAAATACTGTTCCATCGAAAATATTCGGTACCGCCCAATACTAAGATCATAATTAAAGTTAATAGCTGTATTTGTTTTATTAATCCCAGAAAGGTAAATTTTATTAGACTAGTTATCTTTGAAATAGGTCCAATGCAAGAGTTTGTTTGGTCATAAGTGGCGCTCATCTTGAGCTTAATGAATAGCAAGGATCGCGCAGTCACAAAACCTGTTTGGTAAGGCATGTATGCCACTCATCAACATAAACTAGATGAGTGATTTGCCTATTTATGCTAGGAAATTTAGAAACTGTTTAAATTTCATGGCGGAACACACGAGTTACGTTTAGGAACTTGGAGAAAGAAAAACAAGAACCGGGCGAACAATTAAAATAAACACATCATTTTTAAAAATACCAAATATTGACTTAAGATATAACAAATTGGACTTGATAACTTAGCATTTGAAGAGACTGCACCTTGACTCTGTATTGTCATGCGATATCAGTGTATTGTTAATTGGACGATACAAAGATTATTTCCATTAATGACGACTATAAGATTATTTCATTTGAAGGGCCTGAAATAATATAATTAAAAAAATAAAACATATATGAATTTTTTATCATTCCTGTGTCTCGTCTCCTTAAACTGTAGGCCTACATTACAAATGCTACACTACCTTTCTCTAAAAGATGTCAACAATGTTAATACTTTGGTACACCTCTAGCCTACATTCATGGAATTTAGAATTCCTATAAATATACTCACTGATATACACTCAATTTATATAAATATGGCACATCCTGTTGCTCTAAATTATCTTCACCTTTGTGATAAATTTATTTGATTGTAAATATTTTTAAGATTTTATTAATGTGCAAATGTTTTTGTATATTCTTTTATTTATGTAAATGATTGATGTTAATTCAGCCCTTTGGCTGCAAGGTGTTTTTTTGACCAATGAATAACTTTTCAATTAATCAATCAAGCAAATATTTTTTTTATATGAAACCTGAAATAAAATCAGTTTGTGACACCAAACAATCAGCAAGAGTCAAAAGAGATTTAGTCATTGACAATGTCCTATTATAACACATTATTTTCTGTATATATTCTCAGAGAATTGTAGCAACATCATCCATTCATAACCAATTTTCTTGTTTTTTTATTTTTTATTTTCGAGCTGCTCTGCTTCAGGACAAACTTGAAAAACTGAAAAGATAACATCCACAGCCAAGTATCCCAGAAATATCCAGGTAAGATGCATTGATTTGAATGAAATGTCTCCCTTGTTCATTAATTAATTATTAATATCATTCATTTCATTCATGCACTCATAAGACATTCTTGCATTCATTCATTCAAACATCCACAAGCAAATACCAGAAATATCAAGGATAAGATTGTCTAGATGTATTATGTGGAAAGTCTCCTGTTTGTTCGTTTGTCATTCATTCATTCATTCATTCATTCATTCATTCATTCATTCATTCATTCATTCATTCATTCATTCATTCATTCATTCATTCCTTCATTCCTTCATTCATTCATTCATTCATTCATTGACATTCATTCATTCATTCATTCATTCATTCTTTCATTCTTTCATTCATTCATTCATTCATTCATTCATTCATTCATTCCTTCATTCATTCCTTCCTTCATTCATTCCTTCATTCATTCATTCATTCTTTCTTTCATTCATCCGTTCATCCATCCCTCCCTCCCTCCCTCCCTCCCTCCCTTCCTTCCTTCCTTATTCATTCATCCATTCATTTATTCATTCATTCATTCATTCATTCATTCATTCATTCATTCATTCATTCATTCATTCATTCATTCATTCATTATTCATTCATTTATCCATTCACCCATCTACAATCAACACCTAGTAATATCCAGGTAAGATGCAGTTGAGTTAAGAGAAATGTCTCCCTCATTCATTCATTCATTGGTTTATTCAAACATCAACAGCCAAAACCTAGACATTTCCTGGTAAAATGCAGTTGATTTGAGTGGAATGTATGGCTTCATTCATTCAACGAAACATCAACAATTAATACCCATTGATCTCCAGGTACTTGTAAATGATGGAGTAAAAAAATTGTTAAAACTCCTATTACAGCAAATGTATGTCATCACAGATCGTTCACTAAATCACATTGTTTTGGACCATTATGTGAATGCTCAGGATTGGTCAAAGTTAAGTTTTGACATCAATTTTGTGTGGAAGACTCAAATGGTAGCAAGAAATATATACAATGTATCAACAAAATATTAACCGTTAAACCGGGTTGCGACTTGATGAAACCAAGAGGCTTTGATATGACACCAATGATTGATGTGTTTTTTCTTTTCACATTTAGATGAAACTGCTTTGTGGCTATCATGTTTGATAATGATGCCTCAAAAAGAAAAGCAAAAAAAAAAAAAAAAAAAAAAAAAAAAAAAAAAAAAAAAAAAAGACAAAAGAAAGAAAAGAAAACAAAGTTCAGATAAGAAAAGAAAGAAAGAAAAATTAATTTCTTTACTGAATACAGAACCTACATGTATAATCCTAAATTCAAAAGTCTGAAAAGCTTTCCAAGACACTTAATGCAAACACCAAAGACATTGCCCTCAAAGTCAAAACAAAGCAGTACATGTACATGTAAATGTATACAGACCTGTGTGTTGATTTGTTAAATTATCCAATAACCAGCGAGGACCACTATTGATTAAGCGTTATCATGAAAATAGTGAGATACCGTTATTGACCAACCTCTGTCCATAGCGGGCGCATAATCATAAGCGAGTGACAAGTTGGTAGATAATCCGGTAGTCGGGAAAAACTAAAGATTCTCACGCGGGTTGGGGTACTTCCATTGTTGCATGCGCATTGTCAACATCATGACGCTACATATAAATTCATTCTTCTACTCCGAACGGACATATCTATCCCTGCTCATCTTCGCTGTTCACAACTCTATTCTTCCCCACTATCGTCTCTCTCTCATCTCTGAAACTAGTAAGTAAGTTTTATGGTCTTTTAATTTTACGAAAGTAATATATGCGGGCAACACAGGTATTGTTTTGTAATTTGCTTAGAGCATCGTATGGGCATGATGGAGGGAAGGGGTATAGCAGAAAATGATATATAAATGGTTGACCTACCTTATTAATTTGGGAACACAGACGCACCATCTGCTGGCTGGCTGATGGGAATAGAGGTATCTACAAGTACATCGCTTCATGTAATCGATTGAGCGCTCTCATGAATGTCACATAATATATTGGCAGATTATACACGATTTAATATGTCTATTCATCGTGCATGTAAATTAAAGAACTCGTTGAGATCGAATCGGACCAACAGTGAAATGCTTGCACAGTTAAACATTTTACTTTAACACTATTCCCTTGTCATTATGGATTCACAGTACAGGGGGATCCTGGTTGTAGTATGTAATCAACAGTACATATGCATCTCCACACAGAGGCCAGTCAGGGAAATTTTGGTGACGGTGAGCGTGTGAAACTTCCAAAAAACTTCATCAGGTAGTCTGCTAATTTAGACGTAATATCACTTTTCACTAAGATTCAAAAGCATTCCTCTCCCATGAAAAACATAACAATAAAGATGTTGTGTTTACATAGTTGATGCACATGCAGGACAATACCTATGAGTTTTTGACAGCAGTTGTCAGAGACCTCTCTCTCCCCCCTCTCTCTCTCTCTCTCTCTCGATCTTCTCACTGTTATTGGACTCATAAATCAAGATTGTAGATTTGCAAGTGTATGTTTCATCATGCAAGGGAACATGCTTCAACCATAGTACAATGGTCCTATATAATCCATGCATAGTACAGGGGGATAATATAACTGGCCGTAACTGGTATAGGCGTCAGCAACCGTCCACCGACCGCCGTAAAGTCTATCGATTAGACTACTCGACTCCCACACGTCCACTCACAACAGTGTTCTTTGTGCCAAATATGCTGAAAATTCGTCTCGTGGTCCAATTTCTTGCTCCTTCTCGTAGGTCTGTTCATCCGCGAAGGAGCTCATCACCATACATCCTCGTTATTCGATCTCCCCTTCGTCATCTCTCCTCCTCTTCTCTCTCTTCTCTCTCTCAGCTTTCTCCGTTCAATCAGGTACATGCTCGCCGTCGCGGCTGGTGCAGAAGTCTACGTATGACAGGCCTGGCAATTTTTTGGGAAATCGCGCAAACGGGAAATTTCCGGGTTTTCAAACAGCTTCACAGCCGGGAACTGTACACGCTAGGTTACACTAATCATTTGCACTCGCTAGGGATTGTTATCATATCTATGCCTGCACTTGTGAAGTATTGAAATAACTTAGCGTGTACATTGCCTGCAATGATTTTTTGTTTAATCGAATGTCCTAAACACTCAAATTTCTCCATACCCTTAACACGTAGAGCGTGCCATTACGTCATAATATTAAAAAGGTCAGCGTTTGAAATAGTGACTTCGCACTATTTTTTCCGATAGTGACTACTCACTAGTGGTCCTCGCTGATAACATCCCCTTTCATCCAACTTGAGCAGTAAATGTGCAGCGTAAAGGTCGTTCTATCAAAGGCAACTCAATTTTGTTCATTCAGTAGTAAGGCCTACATTTATGTGTCGTGCCTCAGGCTCTTAGTACATGTACATCTACATTGTACGTCATGTTTGTGTATTTAAAGTCAAATGTTGAAGGGGATAGAGAAGTGAGGAGTTAGAGCAGTAGCAGGCAATAATGTTAGGGTGGTATCTCATTTCATGGAAACTACTTTGAAACAAACTTGAGACGGATTTGTCAGCATGGTTTTGCCATAGCTCAGTCTCCTCACTCTCCACAGTCTCTTCAGGTTCCTCAGTTTCGGAGACAGAAAAGGAAAATAAATGACAATTAAATATTATTAGGTACATGTGCCGAGGATGATGAATGTCTAGAAAATGAAGGAAAGGGGTAATATAACACACAAGAAAACAGAAAATACTAGTCACCACAATTACCAGCAATGAAGGGAATCTAAAGGAAATTGAAACATAAAAGACAGATGATCAAAAAAAAAAGAAGAAAAAAAAAAAATAAAAACAAGAAATGCAAGCCTATTGAGGATGGGATTGAATTTGGTAAATTTGTTGGAAGAGAAAATTTGGAAATAGATATAATATTGAAAAGGACACTGAAAAAGAAAATAGAAAAGGGTGGTGGGGGACTTTGCCAACTTAATTTTGAATTATACTTAGTATATCAGAGCTCTCAGGTTGAGACCCTTTCCAGCTATAACCATTTTTCTTTCTCAAGTTTTTTCATTCTTCACATAAGCCATGTATGGTGTTTGGAGCCTGGCTTTACACCATGCCGATAAAGGGTTTCTCTACATGTGTCTAAAATGCAATATTCTTTGACGACGGTCCCAGAAACAAAATAGCCCCTGGTAGTTGCCTGTCAGGGCTCTGCAGATATTAACGGAGCGGGCATGTGTAGTGTAAGGTTCAATTTCAGGTAGGCATCATTGGTTGCTACGTTTGAATAATTTCTTCTTTGAGGATACAGTTTCACAGTCTTCAAGGCCAGAGTTCAGGGCCATGTACAAAACAAGGGGACCCTGTGGTAAGACAATATTTGGTGGGGTTTGGCATCAGAGATTTGATTACATATACATGTACACATAGCTACATGTACTCTACATAATTCTTGTTCCTTGACTTATTTCTGTCAAATTTTGTTTGCACCATGTTAGGCCATGCTACCAAGAATAGAATTCCATGACATTTGCTCCGGCGACAATTGCTCCGCTGCAAAGTCAATAAACTAATCAAATGACTAACTTAAACCTTTGACTTTACACTATACCCTACCCTAAACTAACCATAGATGTATAACATAAAATCTTCTGACAACCCTTACCCTACATCTAAAACAAATGAAAGCCTGAAACAATTTCAGCCCTTACCAAATGTCATGTTACCAATCGTAGCCCTGTATAATGGCTTGTTACTTGCCTTGCATGTACTCCTAAATATGAACATTAAGCATGTTCACAGGCACCCAGGCAACTGCTAATTTTAACCCTTCGGGTATGTGGACAAGTAGCGGATCCAGGCTCATCTGAATCCTGTATTGTGGAGCCGCGCCTGGTTGACATACATTAATACAGCATCTAATTTTATAATATAAACCTTTTTGTAGGGAGTGGCTCCTGCCCAGGTGAACTTTTCATTTTGAAGCATTGCAATGATAAACTACATTGACAGTGGCAGAAAGTAAAAGAGTTACACAGAGAGAGTTTTAGGGTGGTATCTCACTTCGCGGAGATGTCTCTGCGACGGAATCGTTTGTTCCATGTATAAATGTATTAGAAAAGGCAAAAAGAGGAATAAAGAGAGGGAAAAAAAGAAGAAAAGGGATGAGATTGGAAGGGAAGGGGTTTGGTTGAGAATGAGAAATGATATACTCAGGGAGCTCAGAGGGTAGTGTGAAGAAAAGCAACTGTTTCCAGTTGTTCCTGGAAGCACTAATCAGTCTGATATCAAAAGATTCATCTTATAAAGTGATCCCAGTTGTTTTGACTTCTCCATCTAACTCTAAGGGGAATGCTATTCTGAACACAGTTTAGAGGTTCCAAGAAACACTATTCTCAACAATTAATGGTACCAGGAACACTATTTTTTAGACAATTTGAAGTTACCAATAAACAGTTTTCTATACACAATTTAAGGGCACCAACATGATACACTATTCTGAGCACAGTTTAAAGGTAACAGGGAACACTATTCTGAACACAGTTTAAAGGTAACAGGGAACACTATTCTGAAAAAAAGTTTAAAGGTAACAGGGAACATTATTCTGAAAACAGTTTAAAGGTAACAGGGAACATTATTCTGAAAACAGTTTAAAGGTAACAGGGAACACTATTCTTAATACAGTCTAAAGGTAATAGGGAACACTATTCTGAGCACAGTTTAAAGGTAACAGGGAACACTATTCTGAACACAATTTAAAGGTAATAGGGAACACTATTCAGAACACAGTTTAAAGGTAACAGGGAACACTATTCCGAACACAGTTTAAAGGTAACAGGGAACACTATTCCGAACACAGTTTAAAGGTAACAGGGAACACTATTCCGAACACAGTGTAAAAGTAACAGGGAACACTATTCTTAATACAGTTTAAAGGTAATAGGGAACACTAATGATATTCTGAATCTGCATCATGGTTTTGTATCAATAAGCCTTGTGAGTTTACAGATCACGAATAGATTATTAGACCATATCTTTTACATCAAAAGGTTTCAGTACTAATAGGTGTGTTTCTCGCTTTTTGTGGTAAGAAAACATAATAAACAAAAAACTAACACTTATTTCTATACAATCGTTAGCAATTATGTCAATGACATCTGAGCAAAAGTCTTTCAAATGTTACAAATGTAAATGACGCTCTTGTTCAAGAAGAGAAAGAGAGCTTGAATAAAGTTGCATTGCATTCCTTTAAGATGCACCGAGGGTGTACATCAATAAGCCTGGTGAAAGTGGAATAACAGTTGGAAGCTTTCCTGTTGCTACTGTTCATTCTAAGCTTTTCTAGTTCATGTAAATTGTTCTATATTCCAAGGCGATGTACAGAATGACTTCTGTCAGTTGGAATTAAGGCACACTTTGTAGTTTACTCGCCCAAAGCGTTTGCTCTATGCGTTCATGAAACAGGTGGCGATATTCAGTCATGACTTCATGAAGTTGCAGAATGTTCCCGCTGCTCACTGAAAATGTTCAGTCATGACTACATGGACGTGAAAGAATGTTCACATTGCTCACTGGTAATATTCCGCCATGACTACATGGATGTGTAGGAATGTTCACACTGCTCACTGGTGATATTCAGTCATGACTACATGGATGTATAGGAATGTTCACACTGCCTCTGGTGATATTCAGCCATGACTGCATGGATGTAGAGGAATGTTCACACTGCTCACTGGTGATGTTCAGTCATGACTACATGGACGTGTAGGAATGTTCACACTGTTCACTGGTGATGTTCAGTCATGACTACATGGACGTGTAGGAATGTTCACACTGCTCACTCGTAATGTTCAGTCATGACTACATGGACATGTAGGAATGTTCACATTGCTCACTGGCGATGTTCAGTCATGACTACATGGATGTGTAGGAATGTTCACACTGCTCACTGGTGATATTCAGTCATGACTACATGGATGTGTAGGAATGTTCACACTGTTCACTTGTGACATTCATTCATTACTACATGGAGATGTTGGTAATATTCACACTTCTCAAATACTTTTAACCAGAGGGCATGAGCTGCAATAATATTCAGAATGTAAAGACACAATGCACCCTAAAGAAGATGATGAAGAAGGAAAAACAAGTGATTGTTAATCAAAATGAGGAAGCTCAAACATGGAAAATATTGAATAAAATATTCTATTTCCTTTGCTTCTTGTTGATGGTATCTTTAAAGTAACATTTACCTTTATTTCCAATTTGTAAAAGGAGCAAGCAGAACACATTTCCATTGTGGGTTCATTTTATTAGGCTTTCTGTGTATGTGGAAATATGTTTGAGCTTAGCATTATGTGAACATGCTCTGAACGCATTAAACACAACCCTGTGGCTAGCTGTTTCACATACATATGTTCATGATTGCTGTGGGCAATGTACACCCACGTACATGTATGCTGTTATTGTACCATTTAATATCTGTCTGATTTGATTTGTTATTAAGCTCTTATTTTGTTTCATCTCTTTGCAGTGAGGATATTGAGTAAAGTAGGTTATACGTTATGAACCTATGTTATGAAGAGGTTATGAATGATATGATTTTCTTTTACAAGTTTATGTTTGAGAATATTAAAGTAAAACAATTATTAAATTTTGTTCATTTTGGTATATTTCTTATTATATTTGTAAATGGCCTTTACGAAGATTTACAGAATAAAAAGCTTGGCAGATTAAAACGAGGAACATACATGTAATATCTACGACCGGAGTTCATTTTTTCATTGCTTCCGGTAATAAAATTTATAGAATGAATTACCAATGATGTTTTGTTCAGGAAACATTTCTTTTGCTGCGAATGACTTCACATCTACCAAAGACAGGGATATTTTGTTCTTTTCTAAACGGTCAAACTTTGGAATTTAAAGGATTGCAGATCTTTCTGTTTTTTTTTTATGCTTGACTATATCAAAAAGAATTTTACATGTATCTCAATGAATTGTTTACTGTAGCATGCCATTTTTTTTGGTGGTGAATTCAAAATTAATGGCCATATGTATTCATGTATGTTTTATAGATGTTTACTGATAATTATATAATATTGACTGGCCTTGAGGGAGATACCGCAGGTATTTCCCAAACAAGTCTCATATTGCCTCGAGTCGAAGACGAGGGCAATATGGGTCTTGTGAGGGAAATATAGGAGGTATCTCCCGAAGGTAAAGCCAGTCAATATTATTATTATTACCTGTTAACCTCAATTAGCCCCATTTTAAAGAGAATAAATTAAGTTTACTTGATTTAAATTGGGCATTTGTCTTGGGATTTTTTTCTTTTCTTTGATTCTTCAGCATTCTGAGTTGAACCATTGTGACGCAATAATGCTTCTGTGCGTATCCATTGTCTTACTCTTTGTTAACGCGCATCATCTACTTACAATTACGCGTAGGACCCCCGACCAGACAAAATATGGATATTACGGACCGGCAATTTTGTACACAAACCCAATAGGGAATCACGGAGGAGGGGAGTATGGATCATTACGGCCCGTTGTGGTATAACTTATCCATTGTGACGTATTTGTTGTTGACCGGATCAATTAGGCAGACAAAATATGCGCTATATCTTATCTCCAAAATGCCTCATACAGGTAATAATGGTTAGTATTGTATTATGGATTCAGGCAGCTTCTGATGATAAAAACTGATTCCACAGTTGATGAAAGTCACACTTTTGCACTTTTCTTTTGAGGTTATTATATTGCTGTTCACATCCAAACCTGTTTTTTTTATGATTCACAGGTTGATCTTTTTACAGTTTGAGATTCTGAAAACATGTGTATTTATACGATGTTGTACTTTGCTTCACTTCCTTAGGGACATGTTCTCTGATTTGCCATTTTCCTTTTAACCCAGTTATTTCTATACTTTACCCCACTTTGGAAGTCCTCTAAGCACCATGTCACCTTTTCCACTGTCCTTTTTACTTCTTTTCCTTGTTCTTGAATCGGCTCAGTGCTATCAAGAGTACAACTACTGTGGGGTGTAACACAAAGACTTACGATTGATTAAAAGTTACGATTGATTTTTTCTCGGTAGCCTCATTTGAAAACAAGGTACAGTCATGGATAACGATTTGGATATGATTAAGAGCATGGTTAGGGCTAGGGTTAGTATTGAGATCATCAACTTTGGAGCATCCTGTCCATGATGAGGCTAAAGAGAAAAAATCAATCGTATCGTTTAATCAATCGTAAGTCTTTGTGTTAATACACCCCACTGGAGTACTAATTTCAGAAACAACTATGCAGGATACAGTTACACCTGTATAGTTTAAAAAAGTGCGGTTACACCACCTCGATAACTTTATTCAGAAACTTTATACTTGTATAAAAATATTGCAGGTCACACAACAAACCTATACTTATTTATTTATTGTCAAATTTGCATTTACAATTTCAATGAAATACTCAGCAAGATATGAATACAAATCTAGCTACAGATTAGCTGCCTGTGTTTGGAAAAGGCTTGATAACTTGATAACGACGACCTGAGGGATTCCTTCTCTGATGTACCAAGGACTGGCCAATATCTTTAAATCTCTTTCGAGATCTTCAGCAATTATAGTATTAAATGATAAATTTTCCTGAGAGAGAAATTAGGTATTGTTCCTCGGAGGAACATGGAGAAACATATTTCAATGTAACTCACTCTTGGTCATCCAAAATATTTATTACTGTAATGTCAATCTAGCGGAATGTCAATCGAACAGAAAGGCACTGCCTGAACTAGTACAATGAATGCAGAAACGTTGGACTAGCTGTCATGTTTTTGTTACAATGTACATGTACATTGTACCTCCCTCCATCTGCCCATTTTTCCTGTCTACAAATTCCTTTTCCTTTATTTATCTATCCCTCTCTCCCTTTGGTGTGTGATTTTCTTTTAAATACCTCTTTATATCTACCCCCTTTTTTGTGTGCTCTGTAATACCATCAACTCAAACTCACTCTCCCTCTGTTTTGATCTATTTTGCAACAATGTGACGTTTGCCTTCAGATTTTTTTTTTCTCCCTCTTTTACACAAACAGAAATCATGTTTACTTTACGAGTTGAAATGGAGTTTGATTAAAGCTCACAGGTCATTGTACCCTGTGATACTGACTGTTTCTGAATGTCCCCTTCCTTCTCTCCTTCCTTTGATTTTTTGTCACTAGAGCTCTACTATCAGTATTAATGCATCCTTGTTTCCTATCTCTCATTCTCTCTTCCTCACTTTCCTTCTCGTCTTGTCAGTAAAGTTGCCATCCACATGTATGTTAGGCACCAGTTATCCCCCTCCAGTCCTGAATGAACCGTGTCTCTATAGGCGGTGCTGCACTAGCCCAAGCTATTTTAATTAGCGTGCAATTTGTAAGCCGATGAACTAGGCTGATCGGAGGAGATCTGGCTTTGTGGTCATATAGCGCGCTAATTCAGGAGGAAATCCAAGCCTAGGTCATCTTAGGCTTTAAAAAAAAAATTTGCGCTGGTTTGCAGATTTTTGCTAGAAATAGTGCACTGTTTACGTGGTGCTGCACTAGCTCGAGATATATCCAAAATAGTGCACTTTGCGTGTATATACCCTAGTGGTATTTACCAGTTGCGCAATACATACCGGGCTTGTTTGTTCAAGGTCAGGTCAGGTCATTAATGCAAAACTTCAAAATAGCTGGAGCTAGTGCAGGACCGTTTTTGTTCCCGATCCACCAATTAGCATGCTTTTTTCTTATCTGTAGCTAGTGCAGCAGCGTCTTCTCCCCCGGCATTCGCAATTTCAAGACAACTAATCCAGCTTTTGAGAAAGGGTTTCCCCTTACACACAAATTTCATCTCCCCTGCCACACAATAATGAAATGAAGCAGAAACACACATGAGGGTAGGGAGGAAGATGGAAGGGAGAAAAAGGGTTTATTCACCATTTTGTTAAGGGTGTGTTCAATGTCCATTTTCAAATTTAAATGGCAACATGAATCATGATACAAAACTCAATCACAAAACACAGAACACAGACATGATCATTGGTACACCGTTCATTGTCGAAAATTTAAAGCTGATTATATAGTCCATCGTCTTTTAATTCCCCGCTCTCAAATACAAACATCTGCAATTTTTTTTTCACTTGCACTGGAAGTGACCACTGCGAAAGCACATTTAAAGATGTTTGAAAAACTGAATTGTGTTCAGTGTTTCATTTTGTTGCATTCGTGATGCTCAAGGTTGTAAAATCAAAGCTGATCCTGATTAAAAACAGATCTGAAACACGTTTACTTTTACAACCTGGAATGGGGACAATGAACATGCACCCACTTTGTTTCTCTTTATATCAGCGTTTTGTAATTGCATTTTGCATCATGATTCATGTTGGCATTTAAAATTTGAAAATCAACATTGAACACACCCTAAATCTGTTTCATTCCACTTGACAAACTTTTAAGTGCTCTTACGTAGACATGCACCGTTTATTTGTTATTTCTACAAATGTGCACGTAATTTTTGTGACATTACTTGATGCAGAAACTTCAGCTTTATCAAAACAACATTTAGCAAGATCAACATGTTTTTCATGGTTTCCATCAGTTAGCTATTATTATGGCTTTAAATGGCTATTTTTACAATGCTTGATTGCATTCATAACAACAAAGCAAATATGATTTCTGTGAGTGAAGTACATGGCATGTTCTGAATAGGACAAAGTGCAAATAAACAGAGAGTAGAATACTGTATATTTGTTACAATGTTGAATGTCCTAAAAAAGGAAATGCGTTCCTTCAAGTTTGTTTAATATTTTTCCTCATTCTACATTTTCTTAATAATATCTAACAAATTGACTTTATATCTAAGATACAAGACTTTGGCTTATACCAGGCGCGGATCCAGGGGGGGGGGGGGCTAAAGGTGCTAGCGCACCCCGTACAATTTGGAAATCAGGATACATATTGTACATAGACCTTTATAATGCACCCCCTAAAAAGGCTAATAACCTTTTTTTTTTTTTTTTTTTTTTTTTTTTTTTTTTTTTTTTTTTTTTTTTTTTTTTTTTTTTTTTTTTTTTTTTTTTTTTTTTTTTTTTTTTTTTTTGCTTGTCAGTTGTTCGGAGAGGAACGCTTGCCAACGTAACGTGGACAATTTTTTAGCTACCTTTTTGCACCCCGTTAAAAACCGTCTCTGGATCCGCGCCTGTATACTGTATTATACAATATACTGTATTGGCTGTCCAGCTGTGTCTAACATTGTAAATTTTGCTCTATCTGTTGATATATAATTCATATTTCATGGCATTCTAGTTTCGAAGATGCATAAGCATCACTAAAAAGAGACATTGTCCTTATGGGTTAAGGGAAATTAATGTGGTATTTCTACAGAGCTACCAAGTCTCACACATTCAAACCAAAACAGTAGCATTATTAGGCCTATAGATTTTTTACCATTTTGGGGCCTGAAAACCCTAAAAATCGACAGTTTTGTTGTGCATCACGCCATGCGAGTCCGATGTTTGCATTCAGGCGATCATTAATATGCAACATATCTTACTACGTGCTACATGTGTAGCGTGCGCCCGCGCCTCCTTTATGTACAAATTCTATTGGGCGCGCTGCTTTCAAACATGATGCGAATGATGGACGCCGAGTTATGAAAACCTCATGCAATTTTTTTTTTAATTTGACTTCTGTTTTTAGTTGCTCTCACCTTTTAATTATTATGAAGCAAGTAATGATGCCTAGGAAATGAATTCTCAGGGTTTCACTTTGACCGAATATTATTTGTACGGACAACATGTAGAGCCTGGCAACTCAGATTTCTGAAAGCCTCTGTGAAGTTACTCTTCTCTTTTAAAAAAGAGAGAGATAGAGTAGGATGGACAGAGGGGACAGAATAATCAAATCTCCTTTTTGTGTCCAAAATGATGAGTAGCTTTGGTAAGGTTTAAGTATGTTGATTTGTATGCTTTACTGGAGGCTGATTTGTAATAACTCCTTGTACATGACATCATCAGTGGAGAAAGTAAAGTGTTGCCCAAGGCAAGTCTCTTGTCCAGTGTGCGGGGTCGCCTCTTTGGACTGATACTTAAAGAGAATTTGCAACTTTTTAGAGGCTTCGCCTTGCAAATATGTGAGCTATCGGGCCCTACATACTTTCAGTGTCACTGCGTGTATTAACATGAAAAATTGTTTTCCTACTTATTAAGCACCATTACATTCTTCACCAACAGTAGGTGTCCAAAAATATAGATTATTTTCCCTCCATAGATAGCCTACCCCCTGGACTTTAGTTCGTTATTTTGTTCGTATCACACATGCGCACACGCACACACGCAGACCATCTCCCTCTAGTGAATTCGTTGGGTGAAGTGAATTAGGGTTAGGGAATTGCACGCAGCTAAAGTTATGGGAAAGGCAAGGCACATCAACAAATCATCCGGGACGTGGACTGCACTCCATAGAATGCAATGTTAACTTTACTAGGAACACTTATAAATTTTGATTATTCAGTCATCACCATCTTATCAATTAAAATTGTCAGATGATTCCTGTCTGATATAAACTGTAAATGCAAAGGTTGGCACATTTGTGATTACAGCATGAGCTGGAAGAGTGTTTTCTTTTTTCTATTTTACAATGACCAAAGTTAAAGAATCCCTTTAATTTTGTTGGACGGTATAAAGTCATGATTGGCAGATGGGTGCTGTTAGTTAGTTTTTTTTTTTCCTTTTAATAACAATGATCAGAGTTAAACAATCCCTTTAATTTTGTTGGATGGTGTATACCCATGATTGGCAGATGGGGGTGTCTCGTTAACGCATTGTACAAACTACATGAAACGTAGACCTATCCTGAAGCAATGCTGATTGTATTAACGTGTAGACTACATGTGACCTTGCATAGAGGAAATGGGTAACGGTAAAGTGTTACCAAAATTAAACTCATTTTGAGATGGCTTTCAAGAAAATTATGGTGTAACAATAAACTGATAATAGTTTGAGGGTTAATTTCAGGGCATTGTATTGTTGATGATTGAGCTAAATTGATGTCATCTTCCACTCAGACAATATGATGCTATTTCAGGCAAAACATTGTGATATCCACCTCAAGGACATGGGATAATAAATGATTCATTTGCTCTTCATGCATGAGTAAATTGTAAAAAAAAAAAAAAAAAAAAATAAATAAATAAATTAGTCAATACACCAGTTTACTAACATGTTCAAATTTGATGCACAAAGGTTGTTCTTGACAACCTGAAAGCTTGCCAGAGGCTTGCCCGAGGCTTGCCCGACATAGCAACAACTAATGTATGCAAACTGGATTCCATGTAATGTAGTTCATTCATTATTACAGGTTGCTTGAATACCTTGTTTTTATGTGGCCAGGAAAAAGTATGCATACAATTTGAATATGTTAGTAAACTGGTCTATTGTTTGTTGTTCAATATTAATTAAATTTTGAGGAAATTCACTGGTTTCTTTGGAAATTAATGGCCCGAATTCACAAAGGTGGATTCTGCAAAATCCACGGATCCATGGGTTTATGTAAATTTTGTGTAATAACTACGCTTAATTTTAGCGCGTACTGTGAGAAAGGTCCAATATGAATGCGCGACTTAGTCAAAACGCGCTAGATTTACGCTTGTCGCTATGGTTAAGTCTGCTGTTTATTCAAATTAATTTAAATAAACCGTTGACTCAACAGTGGACTCATTAATTCAAAACAGTGGGCCCATTATGTCAAAACCATAGCAACTGGCGTAAATCTAGCGCATTATGACAAAGTCGCGCATTTATTATTGGACCTTTCTCACAGTACGCACTAAAATTAAGCGTAGTTATTACACAAAATTTACATAAACCCACGGATCCGTGGATTTTGCAGAATCCACCTTTGTGAATTCGGGCCTATAGGTTGCATTGATTTAAAGGGGAAATGACATTTGCTCTGGTGACAATTACGTCTGGCTGTATTTGGTCGGATGTTACATGTATATTTGGGCAACCACTGCAATATGGTTTCATTTTATGTCTAGGGTATTTAGTTACAAGTTTGGGCAGAAGTCGTAGGAGCAATTTTTGAGGGACTATTTGAGACTAGGTATGACAAAGGGCATTGATTGTTAACATAATAAAAGCATATACAACAATTTACTATGAACATAGAATAGGACAATGACACAGTTTTCTTCCTCAGAACATTATTACCAAATGCCACCTTTAAAGCTAGGCATTTATCCTGTTCAAAGATATTTCATTATAATATTCAGTGTAGATGAGACATGTTTCCCATTCTTACAGGATATTTTACTTTAATTTTTTAGCCCTTTTTTTTTCAAATTAGGGTAGCATCATAGTAGAGGATCATGGGAATTCTGAACTTTCAATCTTCTGTTTCCCTCTTGTTTATTCCAGGAATACCTTTCTCAGTCAGGGCTTGGCACGCTGTATCCTAGGTCATCACAATACTTGAGTGGGCTTCGAGGGAAATCACAGCCAGCTAAGAAAGGTCCTATGGATGGTAAGTAAGCCTTTTAAAAAAAATCTTTAATATATATATATATATATATATTTTTTAAAATAAATTTATTGATAAAAACATTTTAGACAAATGATTTAAATCATCAATCTTACATGAAGTATTGTATATTTTCTTGAACTGAATTGTTATAAAATATACATAATGCTTTAGTTTTACAACCTTTTTCGATCGCAAAACGATCACAAATCGTTCTTTTGAATACTCTGCTTGAATTAATGTTTAATAAGTTGATGGTTAGTAAACTTGGTATGCTGTAGGAAGTGACAACCAGCTAAGAATGCTCTCATTCATGGTAAATGTAAGTTGGCAAGGTGTGCTGTGTAACGACCAGTAATGTTACAGTGACGCATAATGTCACACTGACGCTTTATTTATATATGGGACCATCCTGTAACGTCACCATCCGAAAGACTTGACTGGGATTTAAACCTCGGTCCGATCCACATAGGTTTGTGGGCTGATTTTCTTTTTCCACAATGTAAACAATTAAACTGATTGCTATTTTCTCAAAAAAGGCCCACAAACTGATAAGAATGGGACCAAGGATTGAATCTCAGTCACAAACTTTCAGATGATGACGTCAAATGTTGGTCCAAGACGTAAATTTTGTGACAAGATTGTTACATTATGCGCCGTGCGACATTCCTGGTCATTACATGCTGTAGCCTGGGTTCATAGGAAGTCACAATCAGCTTAGAAAGCTCTCATGCATTGTAAATTTTATAACGGATGTCAGTCCTCAGGGTTCCATCTCTACCTGGAAACCAGAGAATATCAGAGAATTGGGGGAAATACTTCAAAGTCAGGGAAAGTCGAGGGATTCGAGTTGTATGTCTGTTGTTTATTGTGACACATTAAAATAAGTTGAAATACATGTATTTTGAAAGAGTTATTCTTGAATTTTGCAAATCCATTGGTGAAAAGTCAGGGAATGTTGTTCTGCTAATAAAGTGGGACTCGGCCTGACTCTATGAATGTGTTTTTTTTTGGGGGGGGTTTTTTCATCTGCTGAATTATTTTATTAAGTTACAAACCAAATTAATATTACTTGTTTATTACCAGGTTACCTGTCACATCTAGCAATCTTGAACCAGGTCAATACCCTTTGCAAACAGCTTCATCATGATGTACATAATCTCAACAACCACAAATACATAGCACACCAGGTTGCTCTCCTCTATGTAAGTATTCTTCTCTTGAGATTGTTTGCCCTGACATAGCAACACCAGGTAAATGCCCTTTGCAAACAGCTTCACCATGATGTACATAATCTCAACAGTCACAAATACATAGCACATCAGGTGGCTCTCCTCTATGTAAGTATTTTACTTATGATATCGTTTTCCTCACATAGCAGCATGAGGTCAATGCCCTCTGCAAACAGCTTCACCATGATGTACATAATCTCAACAATCACAAATACATAGCACATCAGGTGGCTCTCCTCTATGTAAGTATTCTTCTTTTGAGATTGTTTTCCTCACATAGCAACATGAGGTCAATGCCCTCTGCAAACAGCTTCACCATGATGTACATAATCTCAATAATCACAAATACATAGCACACCAGGTTGCTCTCCTATATGTAAGTATGTATTTTTTTTTAGATTGTGTGCCTCACATAGAAATACCTTACATGTATGAATCAAAGCACATCTACATTGCATCACAGAAAAAAAAGTAAACCAAACTTTGAGACCTTCGTATTCAAAATATAAAACTTATTTGACATTAATTTGAAAGGCCCCTGACACTCTGAGATCGTGGGGAATGCGCGTTTTCCCTTAGCTCCATTGACTCGTACACAATTGACAGTGAGGCTTACGCATGGGTCGGACTACTGGATATTAACATTCGGACAGCACGAACATGACAAAGTTGACTGAATTCAGTCGGTCACTATGCAATAGCTTCGGGTTCTCGATCCCTCAACAATCCTTAATAGTTTATAGACTCTTAACGGGTCTCTTCGTATAAATTCAAAGAGACAACTTGTATAATGCTCCATTTCGAAAACAAAAGATAGGTTAGATTTACTATGGAGTTCTGGTTAGTTAGTCTAGCCATGAAGGATTAACTCCAGACCTGTTGACGCTGAAGATTACGCAACACGCCTCAGGTTCTGATGCCATGTTATCTTTTCATCCAAGATAAGATAATTTCCCCATGTTTTATCAATTATACGTCCCTTTAATTTCAAATTAAAGAGCAACTCATATTCTGTTTGTTGATTGATTAATACCAAATTTGTCGTGGATGACTGAGCACTTGAGCTTTAAAAAATTCTGTGTAAAAATCTCCATTTCAGATTACTTTGCTTCCAATTTATTAGTTTTACAATTGTTTTAGTTCTCTGATGAATTCACATACATGATTTATGTTCTGAACACAACTGAATGATTCTCATGCATTAACTTTTAGCCAGCTTAGCCATGTGAATGGTCTCTTGAACCATCCTGAAATATAAAATGAACTTATATTCATTGCACAATTCTTATTTAATTCTTTTACAGCAATCATTGAATCAGTTTGGCAATGTGAAGACTGTTTGTAGCTACAAACATGTATCACGGTGATATAAAACTGTATTTACCCCAATTCATTGACTGATGTCAAGTCGATTCTCATTGAATGACTCTCTAAGGTTATTCTTATTGAATTTTCATGCAGCAATCATTGAATCAGCTCGGCAATGTGAAGGCGCTCCTGAGCTATAGGAATAACATAGAAGGAATGTTCAAGAAACTCAAGGCTGCTCTGGAATTAACAGCAGCTGAAGGGGATTCTGTGCCTCATCTTCCTGATGAATATAAACAATGGTAAATATGATGGTTATAGACCTTATGCATATGATGTCATAATCTCATAGCGCCCTCTCTCAGAGGATATAGGAATACGTGTAAATGGAGTTGTCAGAGATGCGCCAGCTGCAGATGACAATGGCCTCAGCCTCTGAGATGGCAGTGCGATGACATCAATGCATAAGGCCTATTGTTTTGATTATAATGATGATGAAAGTGATGGGAATGTGGGTAAAATTGGTTATGGTGCTGTGACTGGTGTATACTGCCATACTTTGACAAAGTAGCAATAATGTTGCCTGTGTAAGAGCTAAATGTGTCCATCTTTTACACTGATGTCATTAGAATCTCACAATGTCTTACCTTAGATAATTTTAAAGTAGAGAAACGTTTATAAATTTCATCTGAAATTTTGCTAGGAGGAATTTGGGGCTGAATGTAATATAAAAACATCAAAAACTCAAAATTCCTTGATATGGCACCTTCTTAACTTAAAGTAGTGCAGTATATTTATGGTTAATGATGTTTATGGTGATTATGACGATGCAAATGGGAATGTAGCTGTGAGCCAATAGACAAGCCAAGATTGGCAACACGGAATAGTGGAAGTGGCAACATGTAGATTGGTGTATAACCTGGGGGTGTTTCACCTAGTCTTTTATAAAGTTCAGAATGACAGATTATTAGGAATGGGATTAGTATATCACCGAAGAGCATGTTCCAGTCGAACATAAAGTAATTCATAATATTAGAAATAACTAACACGCTCTGTCAGTTAAAAATCACGGACATGAAGCACTTTTCCGACTAATTTGAAAGGGATGGGGTCCTTTCCAAGAAGGGTTTTTAATAATGTAATTGCATGGATATAGAATGATTGATGTGAATGTACTTGCAGGCATGTCAAACTGTTCATTTCAGTACATTTATGGTAATACATTAACAGTAATAGCTCCCTGGTAGTTAAGGTTGCCCTAGGAATACTGCACTTTGATGACCCAAGTGCTGTATCCTCTTGAGAGAACTCGCACATCAAAGAAATGATCTTCTCACTTTGATGATTCCAAAACCTCAGAGCAAACAAAACTTCTGTAATATGCAAACTGTTATCAACCTTTCCAATTCTGTTTGATACAGTTTCTTCCATAATTCAATATCAAGACCACAACAGTAATTTTCTTTAATACTTTGTTGCCCTCACAGGTTATCTGAACTGACTGTGTCGCTTCAGGAAGTGATGTCATCGTTCAATCCATCATTCAACCAACCTCTTCTTCCAGGAATTGGTTTCTTACAACAGAACCACTGAGAATCAAACCCTATGATAACCTGCAATACATACATGTACGTGGAATAAGTTTGTCTCTCCAAGACATTAAGTTTCCTACAACAGAGCCTTTGAACAGCAGACCCTCTGACAACCTGCAATACATACGTTGGAAGAAGTTTGTTTCACCAAGACAATTGTCTTCTGACAGCAGAATCTGTGGCACTCTGATAGGTGTAGGAATGAGTTCCTCTCTGCCAGCGATTGGCGTTTCACAACAAAACCTATGACATTCCGAAAGAAAGAACGTAGGTAGGAGTTCATCTTCTTCTGATAATAGTTTCCTATCGCAAATTCTCTGATGGAAAGAACAATTGAATTTGTTTGATGTCTGAGTCTGAAATCTGAATAAAATGGCTGTAATATCAACCCTTGTGTAATTAAACTTCCTAGCAGTATATGACTGAACAATAAATACAATTTTTTGTTCTTCTTTGAGAACAGCACTATTGATCCTAACCCTATTCTTCTGGCTGAAAGATTCCGGTAACAATTGTAGACCAATGAGAGATTGATAAATTCCACGGAATGCACTCGTATGAATTTTTGATGGAGATGGTAATCACTGAAAAACATACAATGTATATCACTTTGCACATTATGTGCTTTGTACTTTGTTCAGGATGGCTTATTCCATTCTTACCACTTATCACAAAATCTTGTTTTACTAATATGACATATATTTGCAGGTGTGAAGGATCTATGTAATTGTTTTATGTCTTTCATTCACAGAATTATCTTATTCTTTCGATCATTTCATGTAATACTTAGTTCCATGGCATTGGCTGTCTAACATCCATACTTTATACATACATGTATGTATGTATACATCAATAATTAATTTTTTACTATGAGCAGTAAACTTGTCACTCTGACAAATCCTTTTAATAAGCAAGTTACTTTTAGGTGTTCAAAAGGATCGTAATCATTACCCAGCAGTTATTAATACGTCATTAAAAAAGTTAAAGAATGATATGTTCTGATACATAATATTACCAAAGAGTTACAACTCTTTGGTTTACAATGTAAGATTTCTTTGTATGTTTTATTTCACCTTGAGAGAGAAATCACTTGCTATGCAGTTTGTCCTATTCTATGATAAAATGTTGCAGTTACCATTTATGATTGACCTACAGATGTGATCACACATTTTCATTATAAAAAAACAAATGAATAAAAATGTGTGTTTTGGCTATAGAAGGTGCATTTTTATGCAGACTAATAAATATATGTCGCGATAAGTTCATATCAGCATAAATATTCCTTATTAGATTATTTCAAAGAGATAATTACTACAAAGGGAGATAATTGGTGGGGCTCCTGATATTTTTATTCAGATTTGACATTTTTCATCAGAAATGTAAGATCAATCATTGGTCTACTCTTTATGTTGGTCTTTATGGGTGTCTGCTTCCTCAGAACTATGGCAAACCCTGAGCTATTAGCAGGTTATATAATATTATTTCATTGACCTGAATTCATTAATGTATTAGTTGTGTCATCAAATCTCTTTTGGTAAACTTTGTATATAACATGACTGAAAATAGCTATTGACGCCAAAACTTATTGTGCTGTTGTCTTGCTTACTCTGAGGATTGCTTTAAATTCAAATTATTCAAGTAAGCATGTTTATTAACTTGAAATATTATGAAGGTTTGTGTTATGCAATAGTAGTACTTAGCAATGTCTTTGAATTCATCAAAATTGTCTTGTTTTAGATTTGTTCGTAATGTTTGTTGAATGACTGTAGCAGCCCTAATTTCTAGATGATGTATTTTTTTTTTGTGAAGGCATCTATAAAGATGATACATTAAATTATGTAAAACATAATTCAATTGTGTTATAATTTTTTAAGGGTAGTAAGATGTAAAGAAGAATGGCTGAATTAATGAAAGAAAACTGGCAGAGAATGTGGGGATGATAGAGAGTTAGTGGGTAAAGAGAAAGAAAGCGATTTTTGGGGATGGAGATAGTGTCTGGGGAAAGAGAGAGTGAGTGTGGGGACGGAGTGTGTGTGGGGTAGAGAATGTGATATTGGGTGTGGGGGGATAAAGTGAATGTGAGGGAGATAGAGTGTGTGTGTGGGATAGAGAGTGTATGGGAATAAAGTGAGTGTGGGACAGAGTGTGTTAGGGATAGAGAGTGCATGTGAGGATAAATTGAATGTGGGGATATAGAGAGTATGTGGAATTGTTTGTGGGTGTGTGTGTGTGTGCGTGTGTATGGGGAAAGAGAGAGTGTGTAGGGATACACAGTGTGTTGGCTTTTTAGAGAGGGTGTGTGTGTGTGTGTGTGTGTGTGTGTGTGTTTGTGTGTGCGATAGAGAGTGTGTGGCATATCGTGTGTGTATGTGTGGGGTGTGCGTGTGGAGAAGTGAAACGATAGGGAAGGATTGAAATGATGGCACACTTGGTTAGAGCGCCCGTAAACAGGTAGCATTTCTTGCTTCATAAACGGGAGGTCGTGAGTTCGATTCCCGGCCGAGTCATACCAAAGACTTGCAAAAATGGTATCTAAAGTCTTTTAAGAAGGAGCTTGGGGGTAATAATAACATATCATGTTGTGCAGGGCTCGCTGGGAGAACAGTTATTTAGAACTGAAGGAGGTAAATAAAACGTTATTATTATTATTATTAGGAACACGAGGGAGAAAATAATTGAGGATAGAATGTATTTTTGTCGGGTTTAGCTAAAAGTGTGCATTGAAAGCTATTTTTTCTGGGACGGTCATCGACATAAAGGCTTGTTATAGCTCAGTCGGTAGAGCACCTGTCTAATGAATCAGGAGGTCTAGGCTTCGATTGCCGATGGAATCCCATTTTCCTCGATCCTTTTCATACTATTTTCAAGAAGTTACAAACCGCAGGAATTGCGTGACAGTTACGATACAAGAGTTACCAGAAAAACAAGTATTTTCCCTTTGGAACGGTTACGGTATTGAAAGAATTGTGTTTCCAATAATCTTGGCTAGCACTGTCGAGGGACAGTCCCTAGATAATAGCATTCCATTGGCAAATTACCACCAACATGACCTTTAGAGAAACAATGCAAACATTTTAATTCCATAAAATCCATCCCAAGTGTCTATTTTATGTTTAGGGAATATATTATCCACCTACCATGCCTACCATATACATGTATGGATAACCCCACTGCGACTGTAGTGTTTTATGAGTCTATCTTATCTTTATAACAAAAAGAAATTGCTGAGGAGAATGATATTATCTTCATTTCTTTCAAGTAATGAAGTGGGAGCCGGGAAGGGGGGGGGGGGAAGGGGTAACCAGAAATATAGCGCAGATCAGTCTTGCCTCTTTATATGAAGGGCACGATTAACACACAGCTCTGAAAGTATTGAAACTTGTCACACTTCATTGATAAATGAACCCTACCCCTCACCCATTCCAAAGTCCAACATAAAGCATTAGAAAAAGCTTATTGAGTTAACAAAAACAAAAACCATCGAACACAAGAAGAAAAAAAAAAGGCAATCGTGTATGTAGGGGGGGGGGGTTACCCCCTAAATTGGCAGAAAAAGAAGAAAAATGATGGGGCGATCTGTGGGTAATTTTATGTTTTTAATCTCCTCTGTTCTTTATTTCTTCTCATTATGTTTCCCTCCCTCTTCATAATCTGTATTTCAAATTTTACTTTCATTTCATCTCTCCATTTCTTTCAGTCTTTCTCCTCCTCTATATCTCTTCCTTCTCGTCCTTCTTCTTTTCCTAACACACCATGTTGGTAACATAACTCATCTGATCGTGCACTCCTATCCAACCCATCCTGTTATCAAACCACACCGCTGGGTGGCTAACATGAAAACATAAACCAATCATAAATACCCCTCAAGAACTGTCAAGAGTTTTAGTCCGGATGTTTTCGGAAATACTGATCGAGAAGAAAAAATGGCCTGCGGCTCTTAGGATATGAGTTTTCACAAATAAAGCAAAACATTTCACACGCGTTTTTCCCGTCAACCATCATCCATAACCAAAGTTAATCAATCCGCCTAATTTTGTCTTTTGCGAGATGTGACGGTGTGAATTTCAATCCTAGCTACTTCACTCGGCTCGTGCAACTTCATAATCTTTGATGATGTTTGATAATCCACTCGTGATGGCGTTCTCTAGTTCCAAATCCAAAAACAAGATTCTCAGGTGATCCCAAAAATCTTGTCTTACTGTATTTGAGCCATTCATCTACACCACACTGAAGACCATCGTCATCACAACAAAACGCCACCAACAAAATATCATTTTCATCATAACTATCATCATATAACGGAAAGTAAGTTGAATAGTTGATTCCATGTTTAATGGTGACTGGAATGAAGTTTGCAAGCACGAACCCATGTTGTTCGCTTATTATAGGGTCTGAAGTTAAGAACTAGATTCACTCATGTACTATAGCTTCTCTTATTTGACACAGACAGTTGGTTTGGAGGCTAGTCTCCACTCTAGACTGAAATTTGTTTAGGTGTCAAATTGAGTTTGTGCTTGCAGACTAAGTGGAATGCTCCTAAGGAAGTGGAGAATGTGCACACAAAGGCGCGAATCCGATTAACGGGATTATGTATGCCCGTAAAGCGCTTTAGAGACAAAGCCTAACTATAATATATTAGACGTCATATAAAATCCAGAATATTATTATCATCATCATCATCATCATCATCATCATCATCATCATCATCATCATCATCATCATTGACATCTTCATCGTCGTTATCATCACCTTCCTATCATTTCTGGTTTCTGATTGTTTGACTTGGTCATGATCCACATACCAGCTTGAAAAGACAATTAGGTTCAACACCATCATCAACAACACCATCATCGATACAATCATCATTACCATCATCATCATCCCCACAATCATGATCATCACTACCAGCATCATCATTATCCTCACCAGCATCATTATCATCACTAGCAAGCAAGAACAACAACATTACCATCATTACCTTTATTACAACCTTTTTTAAAAATAATTATCGTGACCATCACTCCCGAAATCGCCACTTGAACAATCATATCCATATTTAATCCTCATCGTCAGTACTTTAATTCTATTCTTTTTAAGCCCACCATCATGTATCCAGGGTCTATGACCAGCTTTTGTAAGCAACTCAACTTTGCTAAAAATGCTGTGATGACCCTTCTCATGTTTAAATTCAAGTGCCAATGTACTTCTGAAATCATCTTCTTTCTATTTCACCATCGATCATACCCCTTTAATCTGCGTCACAATTTTTCTTCTTCTATAACAATGTCGTGTTGGTCTATAATGTAATTGAGGGTTCTTTATTAGTTCACAGATTGAGCCGAATATGAAATTAATGTGGAATAGTTATTGCCCGTCACATATGCAATAGTCGGACATGATTCAATTACGGTCAGGGACAAAACAACTTTCTATTTCGACCGTCTCTGAGTGGAGAATAGTGAAACGTGAATTCGATTGAGAGGATGCCACTTTATCCGGGGGCGTTTCATGAAAGGACCTGTCGGACGTTTTATCCGACAAACTGTTATAAGCTACCGAAATGCTTGCATCTGATTGGCTGAGAGCATATTTGTGGGATAAAATGTCCGACAAGTCCTTTGATGAAATGCCTCCCCCCCCCCCTGGTCATTTCAATAATTTAATCTAATTTGGCCGTTTTTAATGATAGATAGTCTTTGTCAGATTTGGAAGGTTGAGGCCACACACACAGGCCCTTGTGGGGGAAAAAATAATAATAATAAAAAGAAAAAGAAAGGAAACAAAACAAAACGCAACAAACCACTCTCCAAAAACACAAACATAAAAGATAACAAATACTTAGTCTAGCGATTGCAATTATCAAGATATTACTATGTTTGATTTTACTGTAATCGAAATAACCGAGCATATTTTACTTCTTATTATTTTTTTTTTGAAAACAAAATTAACTGTATGTACAATGTATTTTAAACAATTTTTATTGTCAAAAATTATTTTTCTTTAAAGTCTGTAGACTGTAGTGAAAAAATGTAATCCGACGAAATATATAAATAGAAAGCAAAACGATTTATCGTTCATCAAATATTCTTATCTAACATGACACCGATCTTATATCTAATAAATGGAACACAATAAGATGTGGTCCCTTTACAATGATGTTCATTGTATCCGAATGGTTGAACCAGATTTACAGGTGCCACTTGAAACCTTATGCAATTAACTCAATGCTCCTTTGGCATTCAGAGAAAACCCACAAGATGCACTTGAGTGCAAAAAATCTATCCGAGAAAGTGATACGCCTTATTATAAGACGTAACAAATTCCAACGCGATATGATAAATACACCATAACGGAATAAGTTTTATGTTATTATTTTGTTACGGAAAACTATCTGGAGGTAGGTATTTCAAGAGACGAGCTCCGTCCAGCAGTATCATGTCCATCTTGAATACTAGACGGCGCCAATACTCTCCGATGATCCGTCAATATTACTGAGACAAGGTATTATGAAGATTTGAGAAGGAGAGCAGCGAAATAAAACACCCCCAAACTGATATAGCTGCACGCCTGTTGCGGTTATCTTTCTCGAGTCTCCATACATTCTGGTCAAAGCATCTGCTTAGAGTAGAAACGGACGGTAACTTGTGGAAAGAGAGATGGTTGTGCAACCTTCTCGAATACTAAATTTCACTCCCGGTTGGATGGGATGGGTGGGGACATGGGTGCTGACGTAATCTTCCTCAATTTTCATTGAAGTTCTCTCTCTCTCTCTCTCTCTCTCTCTCTCTCTATCTCTCAGTTAATATCATTTAAGAAACTACGACAGTACAATTATTATTATCCCGTTGAAATATGAAGTACTATGAAATTAAAATAAAAAGTTGTGGACACGGACAGGGTACAATGATCTCAAAGAAAATAGCACCATCTATGGTCAACAGAGCTCAGTGAAAGCTCAATACTGAATTGAAGAGTGAGTGAGGAAAAGGCCTGGAGAGACAGGTTAGAGGGGTGGAGGTTGCAGGGATAGGGACTAAGGCAGCAGAGATCGACATAGAGAGAGAGAGAGAGAGAGAGAGAGAGAGAGAGAGAGAGAGAGAGAGAGAGAGAGAGAACGAGAGAGAGAAAGAGAGAGAAGGATAAATGAATAATAATACTAAAATCCCTTATGCGGCGGTCACAACTCGCCGTACCTTCGACGTGCAACGTCAATTTCTGCGATTCCCGCGTTTCTGTAGTAAGGGTATTGGAAAAACCTCCTGCACGTCGTACATGCAACGTGCCTCCGAGGTACCTGCGCTGCACGATTTTTCTACGGAATCCATCTTAGAGAGTTGCACGTCGAAGGTACGACGAGTTGTGACCGCCGCATTAATTCACATTCTACAAGCCATCTTGCAATACACATTCAGCTCCAAACATGCTGGCCTTATTTTATTTTAGAAAAAGTAGTTTCAAATTGATGTCAGTTAGCACAGCTTTTGGCACCTGCCTTTGATCTAGTGTGCAAACATTCGAAGTTAAAATGTCTTCTGATGAGATAAGGCACTGGCGGATCCTTGAGGGGGCGCAAAGGACGCACCCCTATACATCCTGAAAACGCCCCTTAATTAACTGTTCATATCAAAATCAGCTGCGCTACCCTATTCAACTATTTTTAAATCATGGATCCGCCAGTGTAGAGTGCCATATCGACTTTTAATCAGTTGTCCGGTTATATTTTTAGAATAAGAAGGCGTTTATTATGACCAGTAGATTGCAAAGTAGACATAATTATAAGAAAAGAACAATCGATTTAAATGTTTGCTATTCCCTTGATTGATTGGTTTAAATGATGAGATAATAATGCTAGATGTTTCGTAAAACTGGAAATATCTGTCTCAAAATAATTTTATATGAAATGGTATATGACCGTCTTTTTAAGCTAGTGTGACTACTATCACCTAAAGGTACAATTGGCGGAGCCAGTGGTGGTTTTGAAAATAACACAATGAACATGCGTGCAAATAAATCTGTATTTTAGGGGGGGGGGCTGCAACGTCTCTCTGTTTATTTTTTTCTATGACTATTCTATTACTCTATTTCTAAATGCTAAATACAGCGCTGGGGTACGTATGCCAAGTACGTTGGTCACATGGTGTGATATGAGTGGATGTATTGAGAGAGAGAGACCCGTAGTAACTATGTTGGGATGCCTGCTTATTGAGAGCCATGAGGGGGGGGGGGTGTTCAAAGAAAAAAAAGGGGGTGGGGAAGAATTCCATTAGACTGATAAGTACATTTTTGCAACACTAGTTCTCACTTAGGTATTCGCATTTATATGGCTAAGAAGCCGATATGTTTATATCTACCTTAGATAGAGTGAGGGTGAGGTGATTAAAAGTATTAGATTTCGGAAAATTTGGACAATTTTAGGGGGAAGGCGAATTACACAAGAGTAATTAAAGAGGGGGAATTGAGGGGGGGGGGGTAGAGGGAAAGAAAGAGGTAAATGGGGGGGGTTCAGGGGAATGGGGGAGAGATGGAACGGGAAAGAGAAGGGTTGAGGGAGTCATGCATGGAGAAATTTGGAGTTAAGTATAATAACAAAAAATATATATTGTGCTTTATATAAGAGACAGCATAAGAGAGTGAGAGAGAGAAAGAGGAAGAGAGTGGGGGATACATGAGGTGATGGATTCAAGATAAAAATATATCGAACATTCGCACTGTAGCACCCTGCAAAATAAACTTCGACATGCCGTGCAGGACACAAATGTGGCTGTGACACAGAAACGTGTGATATTTGGCGACATGGCCTACATTTATTTTAGGCTGTGTAAACTCTGAACTTTTCGATGACAACATGATGATGTGTCATTCAGTTGATACAGTGAAATGATACTTTAGTTTAATGGAATCAGTCACACAATGATGTTATGCATGCAAAGTCAAAGCATTATCATCTCTGCTAAATGTAAGGTGATACATAATCATTTTTAAGTAAGTTTCATACTTACTTACTTACTGAGCGCCTAATTAAGTCTGCGCACCTAAAATTTTACCTCAATTTCAATAATAATAATAATAGTTGCATTTATATAGCGCTTAATACGATATCCACCTTAGTGTTTCTATAGTGTTAACTAATTATTACCCGGCTGGGCTACCCCGAAAGGCGCTCACAGCATTGAAGGAATTTCTTCCTACCGGTACCCATTCACCTCACTTGGGTCAAGTACGGCAAATTTGCAGGTTGACACCTTGCCGAAGGATGCTAGTGGTATGGACAAAGTAATACCAAGTATTACACAATACAAAGTAAAATATAAAGATTCATCAATGTTATTCTATTCTTCATATTCTAATGATCAATGAAGAAAATATTTCAAGAAATAATTTACAAGAACAGTGTTTTTTAGGATTTTTAGACGGGCTTGTCATTTTGTGTAGCAAAATTGGATAGTGCCCATGTCTGCGCACTAACTCGTTTTACACGCAAATCAAGCGCACGCAAGTTTTTGACTTTCGCTTTAAGAGGGGTGAAACTTAATACCTGAGAGAATAAATACATTGTTACACTAAAGTCAACAGATCTACCGTATGTATAGGCCTACATATAAAAAAGTTTTGAAAAGAATGTCAGAGAGTAATCTTTAGCTAATCAACTAAGATATTATCAGCTTAAGAAACAATTTATTATAGTTATTCCGTGAAGGGCGTAATACATTGTAGCCTAATAGTGCAAACAAGGGCATTTAGAAAGAATTGTGAAATCAGGCAGCACATGAAACAGTTTTAGAGAGAGTAAATTAAATTGTTCCAGACACACCCATGATACACAAGACATTCATGTATATGCAGTCCTTAATCTTGTTCTTCAACCTTCAAAATCAGATTTCTATATAATTAGAATGTTTGGAACCCCAAGCTGTAGATTTGGCATGAATGTTTGGGCGAGGATGTTTAATTTCCTGTGTAATCATGAGGGTGAAAAGAACAAATCATTTTGAGCTTGCCATTCCTTGCACATGCCTGGCAAAGGGTGGACTCGAGAAACCCCCCCCTACAAAGTAGCATTATAATATGATTAGGAATGTCGTAATACTTTACTGTAATAAGGAAAGAACCACCAACTCTCATGGCAGAATATCCAATTTAATAATTGCGTTGTAGTAACTATAGCTATTCTTTGCAAAGCACAGAACAGTCAGATGATAATACATAATTTCAAATGGGCTTACTGATATCTGCATCACACACACACACAACACCCACACATCCCAGAACGCAACAGCGGCACACCACACACATACACACGCGCGGACACCCCACACCCACACCACCGACGACACACCCTCACAACACCGCCCCACACACACGACACAGACAACACCCCACCCTCACACGCTCTCATGCAACCACACTTTGCACACACGCACACACATACATGCGCACAAACTGAAATTATTGACTGATCATTAAATTCCAGTATGATATGAATTTAACGGCATTGAGAAAGCTCAAGCTTGTTTTGTCAGGCACCTATTAAATCTATTTTTGACATTCCAAGCCACGGTCAGATTTCGATCTTCATCATAGGTTAATGAAGACATCGAACACTTGTCATCTATCCCGTTTCACACCTAGAATGACATGCATGTGTAGATGTCTGACATTAGATATGAGATAACAATCTTTGTTATTTTACTCATCGTCTGCTGCTTTCTCGCCTGTAGTCCCGTTCGTTTGAAGCGGTGTCATCTGTTTTCCTTCGTACCGTGTATTATTCCCAGCGGCCCGTTTGACTTCGAAATGTAGAGACACAACTTTGTCCCACCCCATTCCCTCTCTATATCCCACCATCTCTCTCTCCCCCTCTCTCTTTCTCTCTCCATCTCTGCCTCTCTCTCTTTCTCTCCCTCTCTTTCCCTCTCTGTCCCCCTCTCTCTTTCTCTCTTTCTCTCTTTCTTACTCTCTCCATCTCTCCCTCTCTTTCTTTCTATCACTCTCTTTCCCTCTCTGTCCCTCTCTCTCTCTCTTTCTCTCTCTCTCTCTTGCTCTCTCTATCTCTCACTCTCTCCAACAACCGAACCCCACTATTCCTCTCTCTACATACAATCTCCACCCTGCTCCCTCCCTTTCTTTACCTACTCTACCTCACCCCTTTATCCATCCCATTTGACGTCAGCTTTGTTTAAAGCTAAGGGAGGCTTTTTTTTTTTTTTTTTTTTTTTTTTTTTTTAAATAATAATCATGAACTGATGTTTAAAAAAAGGACCATACATAAATGTACAACTACGATTGACCGTAGCCTATTCGTAGGCCTATTATCTCACTTTTTGCAAAAATAGGTCCTCCCATTGCTCGGAACTTTTAACAAGTTCTTGTCGGGGAAAAAATGGACCAAATGAAAGAATAGGCCTAACAGTAATTTAACATATCATTTTTTTTCTTTTACAATGTAAATCTACGGTTAATACCCAACAGCATGACTTTCTTTAAAGTGTTGACATGGTTTTTCTGGTTTACTCTGTCACTTCAAATACCAAGTAGCTTGTTAGCAGCGTCAACTTGGAATTAAAACCATGTACTTGTACATTAGAGAAGAATAGAGAACATACTGTTTGTTCGGTAACAGGTTGCTGAACATGTTTTAAATGAAAGAAGAATTTGTAAGAGGTCTACATTGCAATTGAGAGATAGTCTACATTTTCTGTCGTAGAGTGTTTTGCAGGTTTTGGGTGACTCGAACTCCATTTCAATTCCTCGTGTTATGTTTTTCGATACTGTTTCCGTCGATTCACAGCACGATACCTGTAAATTGGATTTTGATTCAATTGATATCTAGGATAGTTTTCGTTATACAGAGTGGGTTAGACCATGGGTTCAATGATATGCCTTGGTAGAGCCAACCTCCTAGCATATGTTGGTACAATTTCCATTTGGATTTTGGCACGCATGACTTAACAGACAGTCTTCAGAAGATGGTAAACTCTCACTTGCGCCAAGCGGCTGGATGAAGAACAAACAGATTGACAACTTAATACTTATATACACGCACAAAGACACACACCCACACGTAATCTCATTTACAAATACACAAAGCACACACACACAGAGACACACACTTACACACACACCCACATCATCACCACACACACCCGTCACACATACGCGCATACCCTATCTCATCCATACCAGTACACACACACAAACACAACCACACCCTCAACAAACATGCCCACACACATACAAACACACACAAACACACACACACACACATTTACTCGCAGTCACAAACAGTTGAGTATATGAATAAAAAAAAGGCCTAAGTCCATGGGAGGCCATTTCGAGATAATCGAAAAAAAACTGAATATTTTTTTAATTTAGGCAATTAAAGTATATTTGGCCAAAAGACATCAGAGAACATCATAAAACAAATTTAAGTGTAAATTTTTTATGAACATAAATTTTCAAGTTACTTGTGGGCGGGGCCTTTTGTCTAGTGGACTTGGGTCGTTTTTAGAATCATATGGACTTAGGTCGTTCTTACATTCATATACATGGTAGACTTCTGTAGTACTGAATGTATAAAAATGATACACAAGAGATTTCTTTTATATATCAGACAAAAAGAGCCCCTTGTCTTTTTGTATTTTAGGTTTTTTTTATATTTCTTTTAAAGCTGATGTGTTTTGGGACGAGCGAGCGGGTGTGGGTGTGGGTGTGGGTGTGTGGGTTTTAAATGTGAGGACATGTGTAGGTGTTCAAATACTGAAAAAAAAGTTTGCA
>CALNVZ010000674.1:32557479-32570581 GCA_940671915.1 Paracentrotus lividus
AGATGGGTCAATGTATAAAGAACAATTTCCCATATATAACTCAATTTCGCCAAAAATTGGACTTAGGCCTTTTTTATATTCATGTACTCAGTTGTTTAATAGGGAATTACTACATCCCAAATGGTTGTGGTAAACAAAACATCAGATATGAAATTTTATTTTGAACTGTTTACTCTGTGTGTGTGCGCGCGTGTGAGATGATGTGCGTGTGTTTGAGAGCAGACGCGCGCGCGTGTTTGTGTGTGTGTGAGGGTGTATGTGTGTGTGTGTGTGTGTGTGAGAGAGAGAGAGAGAGAGAGAGAGAGAGAGAGAGCGAGAGAGGGTGTGTGGGTAAGTGTGTACACAATTCTGTCTGCACTCGCTTTTAATCTTCACCAAGCTACTTGGCGCAAGTAAGATCTTACCGTCTTCTGAAGATTGTCTGTTATTCAGTCATGCGTGCAAAGATCCAAATAAAAATGGTACCAACATATGCTAGGATGATGATTTTACCGAGACATACCATGAAATCCATTGATTGAATTTTAATACTTTTCACAACACACCTTCAAAATGTTGGGACATTTTTATTTACTCACACTGCACAGTGCGTCCCAAAAAATACCCTTTTGAAATTAATTAAAAATATATGATTATTGGGAAAAAGATTTAGATGTATATAAAGCTCATATCCTCAACTAGCATTATGACACAAAAAATATGAAAACAACTCATCCTTCAGTGAGCAATGCCCACTTTTATGAAGGACACAAAAAATAGCCTGCGCAGGAATTCGTTATTCATTTACCACCTGGGTATGGCATGCCAGGAAGGATTCAAAGAAATAATGGAATTAATCAGCTGACAGAGTAACAGATAATATCAAAAGTCAGAAATAAGCAATCAATATTATGCAAAATGTAGTTTTCACCGTTTTGTTTTCATATCATTGTTGTTTTGTTGTGTTTTTTTTTTTTGCTCTGATTTCAGCTTATTTTTGTCGTTGTTAGCCGATTTATTCCATTATTTCTTGGATCCTTCTTGGCATGGCATACCCAGGGGTTACACGAATAGCGAATTCCTGCGAAGGTTGTTTTTTTTGTGTCCTTCATGAAAGTGGGAATTTTCCACTGAAGAATGCGTTATTTTCGGGATTTTTGTATCATAATGACAGTTGAGGATATGAGCTTTATAAAAATATAGACTTTTTTTTTGCCAAGAATCATATATTTTTTAATTTGGTAGCCTTGTCAAAAGTGTATAGTTCTTTGCGGGACGCACTGTATAATTCCCCGTATATGTGTGTGCATGTGTGTTTATCTGAGAGGGTGGGTGTTTGTGTATGAGTGACTGTATGTGTGCGTGTGAGAGAGAAATAGATTGCGTCAGCTTAGAGTGTGGGTTTGAGTGTGTGGAAGGGTGTGTGTGTGTGTGTGTGGTGGGGGTTGTGTGTGTGTGTGTATATTTGTATGATACTATTATCTGCTAAAAACCAGTTATAGGAGGCAACTTTACATATAATAATTAATCATTTTCCATCAAAATACAGAAACCAAATTACCAGAAATGATGATATAAACAAACTATTACAGTACCTTTGATTTAACTGGCAGTCCTTTCTACGATCTTATAGTTTGGGGGCAGAAAAGGTACAACGTATCGCTTGACGTCCTGAAACAAGAGAGAGCGAAAAACAAAACAAAACAAGTGAATTAATCAAGACATCTAGTCTCTGTTTTTATTCTTCTGACAATGTTAATGCCTTCAGCTGTATCAATAGCGCACATGTAATTGATTTATACATGGGCCAATCCGGAAAGAAAACAAATCAATGTTAGATCATTGTCAATGTGACTTTCCAATTGAATCAGGTTATAGGTTACCGTTACAGGTTCATGAAAGGTCGATAGTATACACGTAATTGTAACGTTAGTCAAGCTTGTTACAATAAAGACCATGAAAAGGTTAACATGTTTTAAGGATCGAGCAAAATTTGTGAAGTATAACTCACCCTTATGGTTGATGACAAAGTTTGGCTTTAACAGTTAGCATTGTCTCTTGTTTGTTCATACGTAGCTTTACACCCACTTTATATTTAGTTTCTTACAAATTGACGCAGTTTATATTTATTATTGTATTACAGAAAAGAAAAAAATTGGCCCATGCCCTCCCCGCCCCCCCCCAAAAAAAAACAACGAAGAAAACACTTACACACAAATTTTGCCCCCCTCCCCCTTCATGGATCCGCCACAGTTTAACGAATATAAGCAACATAAATATTTTAACCTTTTTCTTTTCTCTCTCCTTTTTTTCTCATTCCATCACAATTTAACAAAATACCGTATAACGCTTTTAAATAATATATCTTTGTCAACTTTCAGGAAACTGAATTTCCTGAAAGGACCATAAAAATGAATCTGAATCTGAATCTTTGTTAATTTCATAAAATTTGAGCGAATTTTAGCGCCCTTTTTCATTATTATCATATTTAAACTATTGCTAAAAGAGCCTTTTGGATATTTTTTTTTCATGTCATCACATAATTATTGAGAATAGCGCCATCGAGAAAATTGTTTTTAAGAAGTTGCTTTGTCACCCATTGTGGTAATCGATGTTTGATATCGTCCTCAATACGATACACTGTAAACTGTTTCTCTCAAATGTCGTCTGCTTTCAAAGCCTGAAGCGAGATATCTAATCACTAAAACACGTCTCACCATTCCAAATACTGTAATTGGGGAACCAGTCCTTCGGGGCCTGTCCCGTCTTTCTTTGTTAAATTGTAGAGGTGTCTTGTTTTATTTTGATTCTTTTTCTACTTTATTTAAAATGGTTTACATGGTTCCGTCGCTCCCGTTCTATTATATTCTTCTTCTTTATTTTATTGTGATACTAAAGAGGAGTGTAAAACAAGTTTAAAGACAAAAACAGAGCGATAATTTAGATTTTATTTTAAATTTGCCAAAAAACACAGAAAACATGAACCAGTCAATGCACAATACGGATTGTGAGCGAGAAATTGGCTTTAAAGTTTAAAGTTGAAATAAAGTGTACATCCTCGATAGTGAGATTGAGAGTAACTAACGCCTAAAAATATCGTTTGTTGTAGGTCTAAATTGTAAATCCTGCCAAGGTACTATATTAATATTGCTAACGAATGTTTTGTATGTAATAGAAAACAATAGGATTTGAATGGCAATACCTCAGAACCAAGTATAATAATGGCAATCATAATTACATACAAACGCAGTAAATGAAGAGTTTGATTACAAATGCGCTAAATCCACTTTTACTGTTTTTTTTTATTTACCTCTTTTTTTTATTAATCACTTTCTATTATCCACTATTACTTTATTTTGATATATATGATCAGGCTATTCGATTGATTAAATCATGTTTTTTAAAATCTAGCTATGAATTTCAATTTTTAAGAAATTTTTATAATTTCAATTTTCATTGATTTAGCTCCTTTTGGAATAAAACCTCAGTCAAATGTCAATTTTTGTGCATTTTAAGCCTACAAATAAATGAAATTCATCACGAAACTTCTTAATATTGCTACCAGAGTATAGTCACACCTTTTCTGATGTCTAAAATTTGAAAATTAGTATTATTGTTATTATTTTTTTTTTATTTATTTTTTTTTATAGAATTTCCTATCTTTTCTCAAGACCGGGATTTTCTACGTTTTATTCCAAAAGGAGCTACATATCAATTCTAGTTGTAAACTTAAGAGATAGAGGGCGCTACCATTCTACTCAAAGCGAACGCTCCCATTTACTTTTTCTGTTTTTGGACAGTTTTTCACTTTATTTTCTTTATTGTGGCGAGCAACTACCCTTTCAAAGAAATGATCAGTTTGATTGAGTACGTTCACAGTCTGAATTTTTCAGAAATAGGGATAACTTATTGCAAAGGGAAAAAAAGTCCTGTCACTTGAATCAATTCGAAAGCCTGGTCAGAACATATTCCTGTACAATATTGCCAATTTTGAGCCCAGAACAGCTCATGCGCTTCAAAGTCTTGCTCCTCAATGACGCATAATTATTTTACACTTTAATGATCACACGGTTTTTAAAAGGTTGAATTCTCAGCTTTCCATTAATGGTATATTTATTTCACTTGGTTAAAAAAAAGTCCTGTCACTTTGAACTATTATAAGAGATTTTTTTCTCGATTGGTCAATGTTTACGCAAATCACATGCATATCGCATAGAAAATAATGCAAACGGCGTCTTGGCGAGATCTCTTGGTTTGGAGCATCAATCTATGTAAAATACAGGTTCTGATTACAACTTCAGCACAATCATGTTATAGGCTTTCCAAAATGTCTTTTTCCTCCTTCTGGTCTGAAGCATCTACTAATTAAAACCATGAGAAAAGTTCATAAATTTCTTTCACCTCCACGCAGTATTTGCTCCTCACCGGACGGGCGATACCATTCGAATGCAGGGAAGTCTTCTTACGCGAGTTTTTGTTATTGCAGTCAGCTGTACAGATTTCTGCGCTTCTCAGCCCTATTTCCAACGTTACTTTGTTGCGTCTGGCCTCTTAGATAATGGACGCGCCTTGTTTAATTACGATTCAATGCCACACATTGGTATACGTTAACTTTACATTTTACATAGAGTAGAATTGATATGAATCCAAAAATATTCATAAAAATATGAAAACTATGCTAATTATTTCAAAATTTTGCACTGATGCTGGAGACTGGTAGCCACAACATGTGCGAAAAGATCTGACTGTATATTCTTAAGTAAAGTGGTTAAATAAACAAATTCTAAATGACCATAGTGGATTTAGCGCCTTTTGGAATAAAACACATATTTGTAACCATTTTTTTTCCTTCAATATTCAAAATTTTTTTTTTATCCTATATGCTGCATTTCATTCCCATGCCTAAGATGCACTTATTTATCCTATAAAATACATTTTGGTCAAAAGTGGATTTAGCGCCTTTTGGAATCAAGGTCTTGAAATATAGCACATTTTTGAAGATTTAAGGTTATTTGATAAAAAATAACGATGTAAAAATGTCAATTTATATAGCCATTAAATCTGGCTAGTTCCTTTTCCTTTAAGTTTAATTATCGGAACATATTCCAGGACCCCCAAAAGGAGTCAGTCATGCCTTACAGGTGATGCATCTAGTTTTATTACTTCGGTTCGTGAAAACGGACACCAAACATAACATTTGCAAGATTTAGCTTGTTATCCTGCACATCCTGTATATAACCGTTGGTTATTTTCATCAGATCGTGTTTTATTGGAAGACATTGACGTATCGGAAGCCTTCCCAAAGGCTACTGTAATTGATGCATTTGACCTGCAGTGAATCGAAGTCGGTACTTTCAGGCTTTTACATGGCTTGTACATTTATCTTTAGCTCACCGATCGAGTACCAATGTCATTCGCCCCAATCATCCCATGCACCCCTTAGTGCCCCCTGCACTCTCTAAGAATGAAGATGTAAAACCTTTAACCCTCTCTATTGGCAGGGATGAAATAGCGGGATTTGGGGATGACTTTTTAAGAAAAAGGGCAGCATAGTGTGAATCAGTCATGTATTTTCGGGTTGTTCATTGATAACATGAGGTTATTTCCCAAGATCTAGAAGATTGAAACATCGTAGGGAAGAAAAGTTCAAGTGTGCCTGTGGTGTGTGTGTGTGTGTGTGTGTGTGTTTTATGAAAGAGGAGTGGCGGGGGGGGGGATAATGTCGTATGTGTGTGTGAGAGAGTGAGTGTGTGTGTGAAGACATTACACACAATCAGGACCCAATGCTAAACAGATTTTCGACCTTCGTTGTCATTTCTGTCATTGGTACTGAAATTGCCCACTGCCTGCATGCATGGCATATATACGTTAACTTGATAAATGGATAAAAAACCATTGATTTTACATGTAAGAACACACACACCACACACACCCACACACCCACACACAACACACACAGCCACACACTCACACACACACACACACACACACACACACACACACACACAACACACACACCACACACACACACACACACATAATCTTCTTTCTGTCTGCACACAGTAAGAATTCAATGTTTATATAATATTTCTTATGTTTATTATGTATTACATGTATGTTTATATAATCTTTTGATAACTTCATCAAGAGCTTTGAAGAAAAAAATGTATAAAGCGCTGTATACATGTTAATTATAATTTTTATCATTATTAAATGCGATACATGCCAGAGAAAGGTCAATTAAATGAAAACAGGTTGTGGCGCCGTTTGCACTGCATTGATACCGGCGCTGTTCAACCTGTCAAGGCGCAGTTGGCACCGTACTGGATTATGTCCACCCTGTTTTGGTGCCGTTTTCACCGTGCTGTTACTGTTCACCCTTTTATGGCGCCATTTTCACTGTATTGATACCGGGTCTGTCCACCCTGCCATGGAACTATTTGGAACATAAAAATACCGGTACTGTTCAACATTGTTCTAGGAGTGAAAATCAGAAGAATAAAGTAGTTTGATAAACTTGCATAGAATTTATGATGATTTATAATTATAAAAAAGATGCCGTTCATAATTAAATCTTACTTAAATCACAATGGCAAGATATAAACCGGAACCTACAACTTTTATTGCCGATCGTGGTATCGAATAGTCAGAAGGTAAATCAGGGGTTAGTCCTTTGTAAGTTGAATGAGAGAACGTGAATGCATTGTGACCAGACTATTAACCAAACTTTAATCGTCTGATGTAGTTCAAGTAACTAAGAGAGAAGACATGTGTGACCAAGCTTTAATGGTCTAATGTAAATCGAGAGAGAAGCTAGGCGCTGCTGGTAATACACTGTTGTTTTCCTGACCTGGTTCCTATCGTATTTTGAACTTCGTGTGAGCCCAAACACTTGCCAAATAGAAACGATTTCGAGTCAATTAAGAGCCTCAAGATGTCTCGATTTGACGAGACACCCGCAAAAACAAAACCCCGATTACAATGGATCGATACAGAACGGTCAGTTAACGGGCCGAGTGTACTTTAACGGCTCCAACATCCATACGAAATATCTTACCTATACCATTGGATACTGTCATTTTCTGATACATACAGTATAATCGCAGTTTCGTCTGTGGTCTGAAGTTGATTAGGGAAGGGTAAAGAAAAAGGGAGTTCGGTTGCGGAAGTGGTGGATTAAGTTTATCTGTGTCGTCGAGTGCAAATGACACGAGAGGGAGGACTGATCAAAGTTTGACAAGGGCTTCCGTCCTTACTTGAGACCGGGAGGGTCGACAAAGGGTCGCACTGGCCACAGCAGCCACTTAATCTTATGAAGAAGGGAGAATGAGATGGAGGAAGAACATGAAAACGGAGAGATGAGAAGAGAGGAGAGAGAGAGAGAGAGAGGGGAGGGGCGGGGGGAGAGATAGAAAGAGAGAAGAGAGGTAGGTAGAGGAAGAATGTGTGTGTGCGTTGGTGTGAGAGTGTGTTTGCTGAGGGTGTTTATTATTTTTGTGTGTGTGTGTGTGTGTCTATGTGAGACAAATAAGAGGGGAGGGGCAAATACTAGAAAGAGCTTCAATTTATGGTAATTTCATTCAGCTTTAATCCAATTTCATGTATGAAATTGAAGTTTCATTAGCACCACAATAAATTGCATTGTCAACTACAATAAGATCAGGGATATGAGTGAGTAGCAACAAGAAAAGAACAAAAAAGAACAAAAATAAAAACAAAAACAAAACAAACAGAGAACAAAAATGAAAGAAAACAAAATCGATTGCGCGACAATAATAACGCATATAAACAAAAAGTCAGGAGAGACTTTGATATTATATTAAAAAGAACTCACATTCCTGTATTGTATTCATAAACACTGTCAAGTTTATTCTTAGTTCCCCGTCTTTTGTTTTAATTTCCCCGTTGACATTTTCAAAAAGATGTCGAGGAAAAAAAAAAATCTTGTTCTTTCAAGTGCCATCATTCATACCATAGGCTAGACTAGATAAATCAACAAGTGGGGTTGACAAAGTACGGACGAAATACCATTCTTTATCTGTCTGTCTCTTGGGTATACAACTGGACTAAACGATTCACTTGAAATCCGTTGAATTAATGTAAGCAGGTATTGTTGATCTGAAACTCTCTCAAGTGGCTCATGTCACCGAACTCACTTTAAGAAGACAACACGAAGTGAAAATCTTGTATTTTCGGATCTTTTATCGGGACAGCTTTGGTCTGAAAACTAAGCGAAATGATAAGGATAAAGTCTTTGGGGTACGTTATTATTAGCACATCGAAGGAGTCTGTCTAACCTATAACACATATACCGAATGCTTCTCTTACATCAAATGGAGACGACCTATAAAATGGTTCTAGGACAACTACCCCCTGGCTTATTATCCCCGGATAACTACGTACCCTTGACAGAAATCTACCCTTAACTCCACACCTAACCCAAACCCTCATTTTGGGAAAGTTGGCTCGGGGGTATAGTTGTCCAGGGGATAGTGTCCTGATACGATATAAAATATGTAAAAGTTTTATCGTTATAGATTATCGTTGTTGGGACGGCGTCATTAAAAACTGAGGTGCAACCTGAACAACGCTAAACGAGGGAATTACGTGGGAGAAATCCCCGAGTGGTATAACACAGTATTAACCTCTTCAATGTGCTGTTCCAATTCGGATCAACTATCGAGTCGTAATCCGGATCGCTTACCTAACCCTAGAAAACCGATCCGACTTGTAAGAGGCGGGCAAGGACCGTTTGTCTGGAATGGTCACGCGTTGTTGCTAGATGAGAACCTGTGAAGACAATTTAATCGCGATGATCCAGTCTGCATTGATGATATGGACAGAATATGGCTGAGATGGCCTCAGTTGTCAGAGAGAGAGAGAGAGAGAGAGAAAAAAAAGAGAGAGAGACATGGAGAGAGACAGAGAGAGACAGAGATAAAGAGATTTAGAGAGAGAGAGAAAAGAGAGAGAGAGACAGAGAGAGAGAGAGAGAGAGAGAGAGAGAAAGGGAGAGAGAGAGAGGGGGAGATTGGGAGAGAGAAAGAGAGAGAAGAGAGAGATGGAGGTGGAGACACTGTTAGAAAATTTCTCCTTAAAAAAACAGGAAAGTTCCTGCAGCAGAGTCTCGAGAACACCAGTAATCTTACTGCACAAATTTGCAGTGAAATTACAGAAAATTGGTATATGAGGAGTGAAAATTTACTAATTTTCTTTTTTCAAACAGACTTGTTCTGTTAATTTGCAGAAAATTTCCCGTTATAAAAATATACAGAATGATTCTGTCATACATATACAGAATGATTCTGTATTTTTTTTCTCCTAAAAAAACAGAAAAAGTTCCTGCAGCAGAGTCTCGAGAACACCAGTAATTCTACTGCACAATTGGTAACACAATTTACAGTAAAATAACAGTACAATTACAGAAAGATGGTATATGGGGTATGTAAATTTATAAATTTCCTGCAATAAAAAGCCTTTTTCCTTTTAAAGAACAGACCTGTTCTGTTAAATTTCAGAAAATTTCCCGTAATAAAAGTACACAGAATTATATCTCATAATACACAGAACGTTTTGTATTTTTCTCTCTGTAAAATCTCTGTTTTTTTAACAGTGAGAGAGGAGAGATGAGAGAGAAGAGAGAGAGAGAGAGAGAGAGAGAGAGGGGGGGGGGGGTAAGATGAGAAGGGTAGGTAGGGAGAAGGAAGTAGGGATAAAGAGAGTGATTTAATCTAGAGAGTCGATTATAATAAATGTACAAAATATTGGAGTTGAATCAAAAGTTGAGCAGCTGAGTAAAAATCCCAAATCAAATTATTCCCAAACCAAAAGCTAACGTAGTGGAAAGATCAATAGCATGACACACATGTCAACTTCATGTTCATTTCACAAACCTTGCTTTCTTCAAACTAAAGGAGATTAAAAGAACACCGCTATCTACTATCTACACATTGAAAAACACCTGCCCGATCATTGATATCAGTCTGATATCGATCGATGCTCAAAGATACGCATCGTCCATCATGTAAATCGCCCGATATAAACTCGTCTTGTTTTTCGCGGACCAGAAGTCCTCATGGGGTTCGGCGAAAGCCGGATATAACATTTGATTTAAAATTAAAACACTATTCTTATAGAGAATCATTAAGATAAATGGATTTATTAGATAAAAGCAGGTTTTCGCTGCTAAGCCTAAAATTCTTGCATAGGGAGGCAAGCCAACCGTTGATTGCTATAATGAATATCAAACTCACCGCCGAGATTCAAACATTAAAAAAAAACAACAAACAACAAACCAAACAAACAACAAACAACAAAAACACACACACACAGCACAAAAAAAAGAAGAAAAAAAAAAAAAAAAAAAGAAAGAAAGAAAAAGAAGAAGATGGAGATATTGAAGAATTTTTTGTTTGTTTTTGTTTTCTATATATTATTATTATTAATATAAACGTGTCATGTAGCGTCATTATAAACATCACAATATATTCTTCTTTCTTTACATCCTGTGATTGTGGTCATATTTGCTCATCTCTTTCCCTTTCTCATGCAATGCAACTTGACGTCATTCTATTCTACTCCCGTACCCTTAGTGGTTTGTTCAAAGGTTCAGGTTTGACAATCCGCATGTGTTTCACTTCCTATACTTACTTGATATGCCATACCTACCTTAGCATCATTCGATTTGTAATGTATTTTTTGCTATTTCCATTAAATTTTTCCCATTGGCCAGCTCCTCTCTCTGGTGGTCATCTTCTACTTCGTACCGTAACTCGACCACGGCATCATGCTTGCTTGACATCGAAGGGTTTTCCTCACAGGACATCATCTATATCTCATTGAGGCAGAGCGGATACCACTGACCGTACACTATAGGGCTATAGTGACCGCTCGTATTGAGGACAGCTTTCATATAAATGAATTAAATACAAATTCCCTAGTCCATTCTATTTTTAACCATTTATGACGATTTTTCTGCAACCTATCTTGTTTGTGACTTTTCCCGTATTCGTGTCACGATAACTAAGTTATAACCAAGGTTATACAAAAATCGGATCGACATTACAGACACTGTTCAAATTGTTTAAGCATGCAAAGTGTACAAATTGCAGAACAATTCCCATTATTTGTGCTAAAGACAATGAACTAGTATTCTATATACATGTATAATGATTTAGCAAGATCTGTTAAACCACATTTAAGTTACTTAGTCATGCTATTTGTCAATTGACATGATTGAATTGGATGGAATTGTATCTAAATAGGAAATATACGTCATATTCTACCAATACTATTGATATGTTTTATCAGTGATCCTGTTACGATCCATGATTTTAGAACTGTCTCCGCAACTAAAAACAACACAACAAAATTACTAGACAAGTTATGTATCACTGTGTTCTGTCATGGTGCAAATAGAAATTTAACAATTAAACAATATGTGTAAACAATAATATTGTTCATACATAATATAGTGCACATTTCGATAATAGGCCTTTGTTGAAAAAATGTATACAGGTCTTGAATCATGTTTAGTGTATTGTGACATCACCGGTACTTCGTTTCTTCAACATTAATGTTCATCTGTAAGGACAGATATGTTTATTAATATTTAAAAGTAAACAATACTGCGCCATCCATCTAAGTTCTATGAAGTTTCAAACACAACCGCTGCATGAATTGAATAGAAGTCTATCAAAAATATCAATTATATACGGATCAATGCTAAAAATCTATAGCTCCCTTTCAACCGTTTTGGGACAATAAGTATTCGCTCATCATCAAAAAGGGGAATATTTTCTATACTGCATGTTCCCCGTTGGTCTGTTTGCTATTGCAACGATAATACACCTTTACAAACCATTAAATAAGATGATTTTCTCTTGCTGTCGGGTAAGCTAATAAGTTGAAATACAGATTACGATTTGTAGATATACATTCTTATCAATCTTTTCGAGTCAACATCAACCATGAAAAGCAGATAGTTTAGCATGTGAATTTTTTTACTCTTTGAAAATAACGTGATTATGACGGTAAATATATAGTTGCATTTCATTTATACCTTAATACGTTTAGTTGTTGTTAATTTACAGAGTCTAACCCATATTCCATCTGGATTCATGTTTCCAAGCCCGTTGAGCTTATTCTGTTCTATAGTTAATACCGTTCTTGCATTATTCCTTACAAGTTATAACCTATTCTATTTTAATTCATTATTGATCCCTAGTCCGTTGAGATTATTATGTTTATAGCGCTCTTGTTTTATTCCTTATACATATGGTCTAACATATTTTATATGAATTCAGGATTCAAAACCCGTTAAGCTTATCCCATTCTTATTAAATTCCTTATACCACATGTAGGGTCTAACATATTCAATCTGAATTCACGTTCCAAGCCCGATTAGCTTATTCTGTTCCACCGTTTATTCTTTTCATATTCATTACAGGGTTTAACGTATTTCATCTGAATTCATCATCATGGCATCCAACAAGCCCGTCGAGCATGGGCTCAGGAAGATCACGGAGATCTACGACCAAGGAGATATCATGTGTGAATTAAACCGAACCACGATCCTAACCAGACAAGCAACCGAGGATGGCGGCCAAGCGTACGGGAAGATCAACGTCGTCAAAGGAACTCAATGGCATCCTATAAACTTCCCTCAGGATGTCCTCCTGGAGAAGTGCAAGTTGCTTGGATCAGATCAGATAGTCTGTGTAGTCTCAGGGAAGAGGTTGAGTGTATACGACACACATGGACACCATGTACGTCTGATTGATGTTGAGAAGAAAGGTCGAGTCAAGACGGTTGAGAACATTAACGCAGTAGCAGTCATTACCGATAAGATTCTAGTCGCAGAATCACAGAGATATAATAATCTGATCCATGTGGTTGATTACCAGACAGGAGAAGCTACCATGTCACTTACTATTGACGAGAAGATCACAGGAATCATACCCATTAAAAATGGTCTGGACCTGATTTTTGTTTATTCTAGGTTGCGGGGGACAAATATGTATATCTATCTGTTGATAGTGTAAGATGTTAACTGTGTTATTGTATCTATGTCATTACTCATGTTATCTATGGATCGAATAATACTGGCATGACGTACGCTATA
>CALNVZ010000674.1:32586714-32641477 GCA_940671915.1 Paracentrotus lividus
TCCTGCGCCCCGTCTGGATCCGCCACTGCCAGGTTCCCGGAGAGTTGAGAGGGGACAAACAAATTCAAGAAATTTAAGCTGGAGCAAAATTTATGTGGCTAGAGCAAAAAAATAAAAAATAAACAAATAAACAATAGTATAATGCAATATAATTATTAATAGGATATGTTGTATTATTTTTAATCAGATCATAAATATATAATGTGATCTTCGTGTGAGCAAACTTAAATGATACAATCAGTTTGATCCAACTTGTTGCTTGGTGTTCTTTTGAACTTCGTATTATATAAGCGAGTAATTTATCAATTTGCTCCAAAATGATCAATAATATAGAAATCATTAGAGAATGTTGTTTTGGGATTGTAGGGTATGGGGGTTAGAAATTACGTTAATCCTTGGTCATGCCCTACGATGAAACATTCATTTATGGATGTTTATATTTACCTAAGTCGAACATGTTTGTAATTTCAATTATAGGCCCGAATGAAGTTACTTTACTTGTAAAGGAATTAGCAAGCTAAAGCAGGGAAGAGCGCAAACGTACTGAGCCACGACCCTACACGTGATACACACGAACAGCGTTTATAATTTCGGTGTTGTATTCTTCAATAACACGGAGGCCGTCCCACTATGCTTGCGTGACACTCAAGCAGTATCTTAGAGCTGTCTTCTTGTGTAGCGTAAAAAACCATGACGCCGCGACGCATCACCCGGCTTGGTTGGGACATAGAAGAGTATCTCGTTAGTTATACCCATATTGGACTAAGTTCTGGCCCGGTTGGTTGCACTGGAGCGCACTCTCGATGACTTACTAGAAGGATATCGTATTCACCCTTATAACGGCTTAACAATCTCTAGATCTATATTCGTGGGTCATCGTAATGACAGCGCTTCTCACTAGCTGTCTTCTATAACGAACGTGACTGGAATAACACGCAAATTTTTGAACATGTTCAAAATCAAAAATTGACCTCAGCTTCGCTGCGTTTCTCTTTGTCGTGATACACGAAAAGCAAGTACTGCTAGTGCCTACGTGCCAAAGCGATATTCGAACGACAGTCCGCGCTCATGAACTTCGCGAAAATGCAATTCCATTACGAACGTCGGGCAGTCGTTATCAATACGCGCATGTTTGGCGTTTCCGAACGTTCTTTAACACGTCTAAACAGCTAGACATAAGTTGGGCATCGCTGTTCAGTCGTTGCTACGCTAGGCAATCATTAGGTGGACGCTAAGCACGCGCAGTCATCGTTACCCTGACGCTATTTATTCGCTTCTCAGTCGTTTAGAGCTCATTAAAAATTTTTTTGGGCAGGGAAAATGGAGCGTTCTTGAGCGTATTTTGGACATAGTCAAATTCCGAGTGAAAATCGTGAACGCTAGACACACGTTACCTCAACACGCTCTAGTGTGAGGGCACCATTACATAAAAGGTGGAAACAGGGATGCGTTGTCTTTCCCACTTTCTTCAAGGTGTTAATTCTGCAGCTTGTGGTTGGACATGTCAGTTCGATGGTGTACGGGTTCCCTTTAGATACACAGCGAGCTGTCAACATTTGAACTTTTTTTTTTTTAGTTCAACAAGTTCAAGATTCAAATATAAGATTATAACAGTGAAACTGTAAATAGACTGTAATTGAATTAATTTTTTTCAAATTGTATATTCATTTGAACCTCGATTGCCATTTAATATTTAATATATTGGCTTTAACATACAAAATATTTAAAGAATGCTTAGGTAAATTATGGGTAACTTGGCAGGGTGTTTATATCTTTTCCTTCCCCATCTCCCTAATTCTCATCAATTATTCACCCATCTATCTCATGTCTTTTTGAGGTACCATTTTGTTTTTCACTCCACTCTTGTCTATCTCCTAATGCCCTCTCTTGCTCACACCCCCCACACACATGCACACAACACACACACACACACACACACACACACACACACACACACAACACACACACACACACACACACACACACACACACACACACACAAAACAAACCACACATTCTCTCTCTCTTTCTGTCACCCTCTATCTCTGCCTCTTTCCCTCCCTCAGTCTCCCTTTCTCTTCTCTTCTTTTCTCTCTCTCTCTCTATTCCTATTCTTGTATAACTACCGTTTTCTTTTTTTTTTTTTTAAATCTATGATGTTCTTTATGTCTTCCCTTTGCAGATGATGATGGAAGAAATAGAGAATGAATCGCCCTACCATATCACCCAGCACACATAGGAAAGAACTTCATATTCAATATGAGTGGTAAAGACGCTCCAGAGATCCTGCTTACTTGCCATGCCGTAGGATCTATGGAGGTAAGACTTTGAAGGCTTTAAAGGTTTAAGGGTTTAAAAGTTTAATAGAGTTATAGGTTTAGGTTGTCACCATTCATAATCATATAGGAAAGAATATCATATCCACGCTGTAGGAGATAAGACTTATGAATTAGCAGGGGTCATTTTGAACATTTAAACATACGGAACAAGCACTAGCAAAATATGAGCTGTTTAAGTTTTCGAAATAAAAATCGATACTTTTGAAATCGTTTTTAGATACATGACAAAAAAAAAATGTTTTAACTTCATTTCTCATTCTGGGCTGTATTGCACAGGTTTTGTAATGCCAAATAGATGTTGATTACATTGCATTTCTCGAAATTCTTTTTTCTCTGTTTTTTGAAAAGGTGAAATCACTATCGGCAAGTGAACTGATTGAGTTTAAATCCAATTCGGTGGATTTTCAGATTGATTGCAGCGATGGACAAGCAAAGGATATCACAATAAAACTCAGTTTTGGGGACAAGACAATTGACATGATATGTCATGTGGACATCCCGTTTGCAGGTACAAGATCGGATGAACAGGTTATTTTGCATTCAATAAACTTTATAGGGAGGTTTAAAGTTTAAGCGAAAGTTCACCCAGGAATTTGATTGGTTAGAAAAAGATAAATAACATAATAAAATAAAAGGAAACATGAGTGAATGGTAAAAGAAAGTAGACCAAAAAATGACGAAGTTATGAATGTTTAAAGTTTTTATTTTGTGACGTGACTTGCCAACAGCTTTCAAGAATGTATTGTATCTAAATTCCAAAGATTTGTTTTTCGTGAGACTTTGCAAATTTGGAATATTCATAACAAAATTAATTCTAAGGTGAACACGACCTGTTTGTTGTAAATAACGGTTTACATTGCACGAGGGTTGGATTGAGCATAATTGTCTAGTCGGACATTTTTCATTACCATTTAGCCCATATATAGTCATGTCGATTTGTAAAACTTTTCACATTATTTTGTATATAATAAAAAAATAAAAAATAAAAAAAATGACGTACCTGACTCGTATTACTATTTAAAACAAAAATCAGAAGATGTAGGTGCAAAATTTTTTACGTTTTTCATTTTCAGGACATGAACATCACAGCACTCCACCCAGGGAGAGCGTGTACAAAAATCCAAGGTATGCTATGAATATTATGTTGAATGTCGAACTATTGGTTTAGTAGTTCAGAAAAGAAAAGAAAAAAACTCTTCAACGATGCTTGTCTACTACGAAAATATTATATTGGTAATCTTATTCTGAGCTAATCATGGGGTTAACAAGTACAACTACAAACTAAGTATTCAATCATAAAGACTGTCGCATAAATTTCATTGTATATTGGCTGATAGCCGACTGGAAGCTCCCAGCTTTTGCTCTGAAGTCAAATTGGTGTTTAATCATTCTATTCATTAACACTGAATATGACTAATCTATCTTTAGGTAAAGAACTAACTATCAAATAAAAAATATTTACATTTTTAATACATTAAAATATTTCATCCATTGCTCCACGCCTTTGGAGCTTCCTCCCTACTTCGCTTCGTGAAAATGACTTCAAATCACGCCTCAAAACTAACTTATTTCGGCAGATGTGTAGTAATTAACCTTATTGCATGATCGTGCGCCTTTAAATGTTTTCAACAGAAATATGGCGCACTATAAATACTGTGGATTATCATCATTATAATCATTAACATAATTTTTGGTTAACCTTTTATACAGGGAACCCTCTTCGTCCTCGTCTGACGTTCCTTCTCAAGTCCTTCACGAGATCGCAGGAGAGGTTCCTCACAACTATTACATTCCCTTTGGTCTTAACCTAGGTCTGGAAAAGGCTAAACTGGACTCCATCCTGGTCGGTTGTGCTAATGACTATGAAAAAGCTACCTACAGTGCTATGGAGGCTTGGAAGAATAAAATAGGTGTGGACAATCGGGAAAGATTGAGGGATATTCTAATTGATAGTGATTTAAAGAGGATAGCAGAGAAGTATCTGAACTAGAGAAATCTGTTATATCCTTTCTTGATTGTGCAGATGACTATGAAAATACGACTATAAAAAAGTGCAACTCTTTCCAAGTTTAAAATATCATCTAAATCGTACCTTCTTGAAAGACTGGCATAAATTTTCCATTGTATGCCTATATCCTAAAATGCTTTTCACTTAAATACTTTTCTAAGAATTAAGGACCAACTCATCAGCGTGTGTGTGTGTGTGTATGTGTGTGTGTGTGTGTTTGTCTGTGTTTATTTGTCTGTTGCTTTATCACCTATACTTATGAATATTCAATTCACTATTTTATGTCTTTTAATTGCGCTGTACATAGCTTAGTAATTCAATCTTTAGGATACATGTGCATGTATAGGCGTTACATTTCTTTGATTGTCTATTAATATGTGAGTATATACATTTGTTTGTTGTATTTCGTAGCTTAGCATATTTTAATTAATAACTTGTTAATGTTGAAATAATAGGGCCTCGCTCACAAGCTATGCTTTTAAAGGGGTCCTAAAACCTTGCGTGTCATGATGTATTCAAATTGATACTTTGTTCATTAATGTATATTTCAATTTTCTATAGGGTTAATACAGATAATATGGGCCCCCTAAGCTCATTTGCCTAATTTGCATAAAATTACAAAAGGACACACGGTCTAATCTTTGTTTATATGAATCAATAACTACTGCTCTAACTTTTATTGTGAAGAAAAACAATTATCACCAACCCCCCTGTCTGCGATATTCAAATGTTGACGTCATCACCAAAGTGCCCATATTAACTGCGTGTGCAGATAATATGGGCATAATGACTCTACTATGTCTGGAATTCGCCTAAAATGTTGAAAAACATTAACTTTCAGATATTATTTGAAATTATGAGACCCTTCAGTAAATACTTTGACTATAGATTTCATTGTTTTGTATTTTGTATATTATTTCTTTTTTAATATTATTTAAATATTATTTTCATTATACAAATCAATATAGGCCTACAATATGTTATTTATGTTGATTATATACTGTGAATATACCCCCAAAAATCATAGCAAAGAGATTGATGCCTCATCCCAATACTAGTACCAGAATCATTTCCGCCATTTTGGACTGCCCATATTACCTGCACTGATGTTGCTATGTCAGGCAAACATGCAATTCCACATAACACCCCTTCACTAAAACAAATTGACCTGTACACGCTAGTATGATCAAAATGAAACTATAAGCTTACTAAATATACAAGCAATTGAGGTTACCCCCTCAAACACACTTTCACCATCACATTCTGTGAAATATCAAATTTTACATCAGGGTAAAAACTTGCCGTAAGTTTTACCTACCTTGTTGGTTTTCAGCAATTTTTTCAAAGAAATTTCGGCATCAGATGCTCTCACAATGATAGATTTTCGTATAGAGTTCATGTGAACAACATTATGGCGCTCACACCGGTCACCGGTCACCGGTCGACGGTCACGACATGATTTGCTTCAGGTGTCCCATATTACCTGCTGGCCCATATTACCTGCATGTACCCTATATTTCATGTTTATATCATGTTATGTTGGTTTGAATAAATGAAATGAAATGAAATGAAATGACAAAATGACTTAAAGAGTGATGGAGACTTGGAATAACTTTATGTGGACGATCGTGAAAGATTGAGGGATGTTCTAATCAACTGGTTCTAATTGTGGTGATTTAAAGAGGATAGCAGAGAAGTACCTGAAATAGAGAGACTAATGTTGACTCCTCTCTGTGTTGTGCAAATTGCTATGAAGAAACAATTATAGAGCTATGAAGGCTTGGAATAACCGCATAGATGTGAATGACTGAGAAACATTGAGATACATTCTCATTAATGGTGATCCAAAGAGGAGCGCAGACACTTACCTGAAATAAAGAGAAGGCCAAACCAGATTCCCTTTTTTGTGGGTTGTGCAATTACCCTGAAAAAGCTTTTTCGATACATTTGGAAACTTAAAAAGAACCTTTACATGTGTGACCTGTGTAGATATATCAAGATACATTTTAATTGCTGATGATTTAAAGAGAATCAAAGAGAAAAACCTAAATATGTGGAATCCAACTTGGGTTGAGCCGACTTTGAAGAACTACATATGGATCTATAGAGGCTTGGAAGAACCCGATAAATGTAAACAATCGAGAAGCATTTTTAATTAAATGAAATAAACTCAGACTCTCCAAAAGTTGCTCGAGATATTACCCATTGCAAAGTTGTAAACAATATGCCAAAATATAGCTAAATCATGACGACTTGGGCATCGATGGGACAACAAAGTTCCATAAATTTGTAATTAAAAATAATCATCTCATTACTATAACATCTTAATTGAATTGGATGTAATATATTGTACAACGGATACCAAATGCTGCGTTTTTGAAATGCTTGTCAGTGTGAAATAAAGAACGTGAGCCAAATCTGGAAGTCCGTATTTTTGTCTTGTATTTGCATTCGTAATACTTATAATAAGATGTACAATCTTTTCTCCTTAGTAATGTTAATGTTAAGACCACGATATGTCGATCGTTCACAGGCCCGTGGGGGGGGGGCACATTGTGCTCTAGCTGTGGCTAATCCACCTCGGAAGAAGATACGGTACATGTACATAAGTTTCGGCAAACGTATTCCAAAGCGATATATTTAACAATGCTCATGTGCTCACTGTGTGTTGTTGACTAATATATCGTCCATTGAACTTGTCAATTTGATAGCTTTTATGTCCTGTTTGTGGTACTGTATTTCGATTCGTTAAATTCGATTTGTTCAATGATCTCCAGCTCTTCATATATTGTATATTGCCTGCGTACAAAAGTAAGAGTCTTGAATAAGGCCAGCCCTATGTACATCGTGTTTTAACATTCTCGGAACATAAATGTTCATACGTAAGAACACAATGCTGGGCCCATCTATCTAAGTTCTACGAAGTTTTGAACACAACCGCTGCATTGAATAGAATTCTATCAAAAATATCGATTACATACCGATCAATGCTAGAAATCTATAGCTCCCTTTTTAACCGTTATGGGACAATACGTATTCGCTCATCATCATCTAAAAGGGGAATATTTTCTATACTGCATGTTCCCCGTTGGTCTGTTTGCTATTGCAACGATAAAACACCATAAAATAAAATGAATTCGTCTTGCTGTCGGGTAAGTTAAAGTTGGAATACAGAATATACTGGATTAAATTATTATTATGTTTACATGCATTTCGTTATCAAAAACTTTTCGAGCCTAGATCGAACATACAAATCAGATGGCTAGCCATGTGTGATGTTTACAAATGGGCGTCATATCATTTTTTGAAAACAACGAGATGATATGACCATTAATAGTTGCACTTGGTTTATGACCTTACTGCGTTCAGCCGTAAATACCATTCTCGTTAACTTACAGAGTCTAACCTATATTCCATATGGATTCATGTTTCCAAGGCCGTTGAGCTTATTCTATTCTAAAGTTAACACCGTTTTTTTTTTATTCCTTACAAGTTATAACCTATTCCATTTTAATTCATTATTGCTCCCTAGTCCGTTAAGGTTATTGGTTTATAGCGTGCTTGTTTTATTCCTTATTTGGTCTAACATATTTCATCTGAATTCAGGCTTCAAAGCCCGTTGAGCTTATCCTGTTACTCCGTTAATACCGTTTTTGTTTCATTCATTACAGGTATAACATATTCCATCTGAATTCTTCATTATGGCTTCCAACAAGCCCGTTGAGCATGGGCTCAAGAAGATCAATGAGATCTACGAACAGGGCGATATAATGTGTGAACTAAACCGAACCACGATCCTAATCCGACAATCAACCGATGATGGTGGTCAGGCTTACGGTAAGATCAACGTCGTCAAAGGAACTCAATGGCATCCTATAAAACTCCCTCAGGATGTCCTCCTGGAGAAGTGCAAGTTGCTTGGATCAGATCAGATAGTTGGTGTCGTTTCAGGGAAGAGATTGAGTGTATACGACACACATGGACACCATGTTCGACTGATTGATGTGCAGAAGAAAGGTAGAGTCAAGACGGTTGAGAACATCAACGCAGTAGCTGTGATTACCGATAAGATTCTAGTCGCAGAGTCACAGCGGTATAATAATCTGATCCATGTGGTTGATTACCAGACAGGAGAGGCTACCATGTCACTTACTATTGATCAGAAAATCACAGGAATCATACCCATTAAGAATGGTCTGGTCCTTGTCAGGTAAGTCATACAACAGTTTATTATTGATCATGATATAAATAATTTAATTATTAATATATAGATGTACAATAACGAGAAAAGATAAATAATATTATGCTCCCGAACCTAAATATATCAAGGCAGATTTCACCTACCATGAGGAGGGGTTGACACTAAACTGCAATATCGAGACTATTTGTGTAACAGAGATACCTCCAGAGTCTCAGGGACGTCTCATGAGTCGTGGGAAAATCGATTACGTTCATTGTGTATGATTTTTTTTTTCAGTCGCGGAGACGTCTCCAAGACATCTCGGAGACCTCTTTGCCGAGACTGATGCGACTGATTTTTTGCGGGGTCTTTAGAAACGTTTCTGATGGGATGAGCCCATTTGATTGAGAATAGTATTATTGGAGAATGTATAAAAGTACATATAATTTGAAATTAATGGTTAGTTGTCACCACATATTGCAAATATTCTGATCACGTTTAAAAAGAGCGTTATACATTTGTCCCTTGGTCCATAAGTTGGGCATATCACAAGGGACTAGTTCATTCATAAACCACACAATATCAAGCCCAAAAAATAGGTCAGATCAATTATATAAAGTGTGTAGTTGCTCAAAGCAGTATTCGCATTTGTCATTTATTTATTGTTCGGGAATCTAAACAATATTTTGCATATGAAGTTTGATTCCAAAAGGCACAAAATCCGCTCTTGCCACTTCTGAAAAAAAAAGGCAGTTGTTTGCAAAATATTGTGCAGGAGTCTATGGAAAAGTGATATTTAAATGTACATTTTGTGATTATTTGCTCTCAGAGTTCAGGTTTCAACTTTTATTCATAGACAGGTACTAGTGTGAACAAAGACCGGGTGTCACTAACTGAATTTTCATCAAAAGTGGATTTTTGAATAGCTCCTCTTGGTATCAATCTATTTTTTGTTCACTTTAACAGATTAAAAGAGAAGATCCAGGCAGTGGACTATGCTAACTATCCACGTGTTGATATTACTGAGGTGATTGCCTACGGTAGAACCCTAGTTAATATGTGCGTCAAGGGTGGCAACGATGAGCTTTATGTCATGTTCGTGAAAGGAGTTACATCAAAGGTAATTTGCTACTTGGTCTATTGACTAATGCTTGTTTGGTCTATTGACTAAAGCTTGTTTGGTCTCATACCCCATTCCCTATTTCTATTTCGCATACGGACTATTTATCAAATTAACTGTTCATCTAATTGCCACTAAGCCAACTTCCCATTTTGTTTGATGATCATTTGGTATAACACCACCTAGTCACTTACCTGTTACAAACTGGTAATAAATCAAAATAGACAATTAGACAATTTAGTTTTTAGTCCTATAGGCAATTAGACAAATTGGGAATTAGACCAAGTATGTATCAAACAGAGTAAAATTAGACAAAATTGTAAGTGGACGAAATCGGTTTTTTCTTTTTTATTTAAACAATTAATGAAGGAAGTCTTTTAAACCAATAACAAATGTTAAAAATATGTTTGATACATGCAAAATAATGTTGTTGTTTTTTTTCCTTCAATATTATAACAGAATAATAGCTTTATAGTAAAACTTGTTTCGTCTTTATTTAAAGGTTCTTGAGATTCACGTACTGGATGATAAGTATCAAGAGCTTCACAAAACAAGGATTACACATCACACATCTATCTTGAGTCTCAGAGCAGTGTATACATCACAAGGACCAGGGTATCTTGTCATTCAGATGGGGAGCACTATATTTACATTCAAATGCTCTTTCGGGCATCGGTAAGTTATAAATTAAAATATTCATTCGGGCATCGGAAAGCTATGCACGTTTGGGCATCAATAAGTTTAACATGTGGTCCAAAAGAGTCATAGGAGTACAGCTAGGGTACAGCTAAGCAGGTATCGACGAGCAAACCAGAAGATATTTGGATGAAAAGGAGCCATCCGTTTGCAAAAATTGATGTCACACGATCTGCTACTACTCTCTATTGTTACATAACTTCGACTGCTTAAGTTTTTAAGATTTTTTAAAAACATTATTTCTTAATAGCAAATTCTATAGTTTGTTGAGGCAATTACGAAACTTTTAGCTAGATATTTCATGATTTTGATGTCGTCTTCAAGTTGATATATCTATTTTAATTCTCGCAGGAAGGGACCGGCTAAAGAGAGTGAACTAAAAAGTCCCGCCAAGAAGAAATTCTATGCAGAGAGGAAATTACCTCCACCGTCAAGGCCAAACACTGCGAAAGACAATCCGGAGCAATCACAACCTGAAAAGTAAGAACATCCTAACATTAGACTTTTTTTTTTAAATTCGTCAAAGGTACAACTACAATTTACGACATGCTAGCAATATATAATTTAAATATTATTTCACCCAATCGAAAAAAAAAACAAAAACAAAAAAACAAACAAACAAACTGTATTACTCATGAAATGGTGAGATGGCAATAGCTCTTTTATTACTTCATAGCACAATAATTCCCCCCCCCCCAAAAAAAATCTGCTTTTTTTAACTAACAATGTCAATTTCAAGTAACTACTTATTAAAATCAATTTGTGAGTATCAGCGTTTCTTTCAATATGATTAAGTTTGGTAAAACCATTCCTAGACATATATTTTTATGTGCTTAGTATGTGCTTTGCAAAGTATTGTTACTCGCTGCTTGAGATAAAAAAAAATTATATAGAAACACAAAACTCACTTTCCAGCTTCTAATCATCATTTTAATCATGACAACGAATTGTGAAATTGTTTGAATAGGGAAAAGGATGCCGAGGAATCGACCGGGTCGGGCGAGTCACCTTCGGACGAGATGTCTAAAACAAAACAAATGTCATCGGACTTTGGTCCTGTCATCGTGGACTCAAAAGTTTCTAAAAACATCGAAAAACTAGACCGGTAATTATATTCCTCGATATGAAAGCTCACACTCTGAAGCAGGCCCGTAACTAGGGGAAGGGGGGGGGGCGGGTCGGGGGATTCGAACGACCCCCCCCCCCCCCGTGGCGAGCAGGGTTCCTCTTGACAAAAAAAAGAGAGAAAAAAAAGAAGAAGAACAAAAAAAGGGAATATCATGTAAAGAAAGACCTTGGCCTACCCCTGTAGCATATATTTGATACTCTTCTTGACGGCCGAAAGCAGAACATTTTGAACACCTACCCCCCCCCCCCCCCCCCCCGTGGCGAGCAGGGTTCCTCTTGACAAAAAAAAGAGAGAAAAAAAAGAAGAAGAACAAAAAAAGGGAATATCATGTAAAGAAAGACCTTGGCCTACCCCTGTAGCATATATTTGATACTCTTCTTGACGGCCGAAAGCAGAACATTTTGAACACCTACCCCCCCCCCCCCCGAATCATCGCGCGGCCAGCGTGACTTGAAAAAAAAAAAATGGATGTACCTTTTTGCTCGCCCGGCGTGATGACAAAAAATGTTGATGTACCTTTTGTCCACTTTTCCAGATTTCGAACCTTCCCCTAAAAATCCTAGTTACGGGCCTGTGTAGAAGATATGATTAGAACAGATTTACACATTTCCTGTAATCATATTTGTCTTTGTAACCACGACTAAATGTTATAATAATGTAAAACATTTGTTTTTTCCAGTTTTAAAACAAATTTAATATTATTATCATACTTTTATCAAGCATTAGCCAACATAAAACGATACAAACGAGATTACCACGCTAATATCAAGTAGGGCTAATGAAATATTTATGAAAGTGTTTGTGAAATTCAAACCCTTAATTATATTTTGAACGGATTTTATCTCATGATTAAAACATGTCAATGTCTTTTTTTCATCTTTCAATCAGAATCTTAGTTTCATATACATAAATGTATATGAAGAGCAAAAGGAACTAAATCCACTTTTTTTCAATACAAATTGAGATACTATCAGGCCATGATGAGGTACTTACCCGTCTTTGAACAAAAGGATTATCTTAAATGTTCATTGCATCTGCAAGAAAATGCATTTTGTACTTTTCCTTTTCCACAGACGCGTGTACAAAATCTTGTTAACAAATGCCATTTGCTGTGAAGTTATAAAAGTGGATTTAGTCCCTTTTGCATTTAAGCTCTTTATATGCATCATGTCAATAACATTTTTGAAAAAGCCTTAATAGCCTAAACCTAAAAAAAAAAAAATTAAGTTCATAAATATTTCTATCACCGATGACGTCATTCATAGTAAACCGATAGAGGAAGGTGCTCTCGAAAAGACTGAGTTGTACAAAGGCAAATTAGATGGTATGGAATCTCGTCACCATTCAACCCCACCCAAACCCATTGGACAGACTGCTACCACATCATCGGAGAGAACTAGTGTGTCTTCAGGAAAAGATTCGTTAAATGGGTGAGCCCAATTCTCTTCTTGAATTACCAAGATAACAGCAGAGCAAAACAACAAATCTAAAATATTATAAAATTAATTTTTCTGTTACCAAAAGAAATAACATGCTGGATAAAAAAAAAAAAAAAAAAAATTATACCACCGTTTTATCAAATTATAACAAGTTTTTGGAGGTTGATATATTGTAATCAACTACAACGAGTGGATTTGCAACTCATTTATTAAATTTTACTGGTTAATAAAGACCCATGGTTTTGGCGCGAACCCTATTTTGTCTCGAACGTTTGAAACGTAATGGAAATTTGGTTTCGATGGTGAACAAATACCGTAAAGTATAAAAACCTTTTCCTGTCACTCATTAATTCAAAGAATTGTCATACGCATCATTTTCTCAACCCTCACATTTTTTTAATAGGAAACGAATGGTAACAAGTGCTGCTCAAATTTCGGACAAACCAGAAACAATCCACCGAAACTTGAATGAACTCCATCAGATGCCAGGTTCGTACAATTATTCTTCGGTTCTTTGTACATTATCATCGTTATACAGTATTTGTTCAATGTTGAATTGTAGCGAAATATTACAATACACTTTTTTGTTTACTGTTATGTTATCAAATCATAAGGCCTAATTGGTGTTTTAGGTTGACAAATGGGAAATTGTAATAATTCTTAGAGATCGAGGAGTAATTAGTAAACAATGTCCACGCAACGAAACAAACAACAGTTTTTGTACAATACATTTAATGGAGGAACTTACCAGTTCCTGATGATGATGATGATCCACAGCATTTATTGCGCCATATTTCTCTTGAAAACAATCAAAGGCCCAGACTCATACTACACATCTGCCGAAATAAATGAGTTTTGAGGCGTGATTTAATGTGTTCGATGCTGTTAATTGAAGTTGTGAATCTCTCCATTCAGGTGAGTCACATAACACATCAGCATTTGAGTCCAGTTACATCGGAGAAGAAGGCGGTGTGATCCAAAGCAGCAAGTATGGCTTCTCTCTACGCATTCCACCTGGTGCAATACCAAAGGGCCAACGTAAAAAGATAGGAGTGGGACTATCTAGAGATCATGGCGCCACTGGATCAGGTGGTGGTGTGAGTATATCACCCATGATATGCTCTGAACCATCAGGTTTAGAACTAGAGAAACCAGCTCGGTTTGATCTGCAGCATTGCCTAAGCTCATGGTCTAATGACACGCGTGTTAATGTACATGAGATGGCGGATGATGGGAGGCATGGAGGAGAAACAGAAGGACACAAAGGAGGTGATCTTAGAAATTAGTCATTCTTTGTTTGTACTTTTTTTCTTTAGGTATATTTCTATTTTTATCACACGACTGTGTGCAGTTCGATTGATTTTTGCATTTACTGAAGGGTTGGGCTGTGTGAGGAGAGGTTGGTTTCCTCTCTCAAACGTGAGTATCAATACTGATAATAATTTTAAATAAAGGGTCACATTAGAAATACAAATAAGGCATGCATGGATGATTACAATATATTTTAATGACTACTGTTTTGAATGGGTAAATATCAACGCTATAAGCCATTACGAGTTTAAATATTTTTCGAAGTGTCTTACATACCTTATTTGAGATGGACTAGTCTTATAATGATTTCTTTTGCCATTTTCAATTAGCCAAATGTTCGATCGGAACGAATGGTGAGCTCGCTCTTGAAGTCACACGTCTTGGCAGATACTCATTGCTGTGATGGCAGTGAGTTTAAAGAAGCTTGTTTGTCGACCTTTCATTCCAAAGCAAGATGCCGACTACGAAGAAACCTATCATCAACGTACTCATCTACGATCTCACTGACGGCATGAAGAAGGTAAACGACGTCGTTTAGTCGAAAGTATTTGAAACAATGATGTCGCTAAAGATAAAGAAGGAGAAGGGAGAGAGAAAGAAAGTCATAGAAAGAGAGAGAGAGAGAGAGAGAGAGAGAGAGAGAGGGAGAGAGAGAAATGAGAGAGTGTGTGTGTGAAAGTGTGAAAATTAGCTTTTGGTTACTTTATTAATCTAAAGGTTAAAACCTTATTTCAGTTGAAATGGGTATTAACTTTTAAGAAAAATGTGTACGTTTGAGAACTTAGCGCTGTGCATTCACTTGTGGTCACTCTTTTATTACTAAGGCGACATATCCTTGTGGGATTTACTCCCTTTACTTTTCCAAATCATCCAGAGCATTCTCTCGAGTATTTCACCACATTAGCTGTCATCCAGGCCAAGCCACTTGTTGTCTTTGCGGAGACCAAAGTCACACAAGTAGGAATGTCAATGTGACCAATATACCACCACTCTATACTCTGAATACATTAATTAGTTGTTTTCACAATGTGACCAAGATGGTACGACCCTAATACTCTATGATACAGGTTTTTGGTGAAGAGTTTAAACCCTTCAACTGGCAAACTGTCAATATTAAAGACATCCTTATTTACTATCCAAGCAATTGGGGCTTTATATGACGACAATGAACATTGGAAGATTGGGTTCATACATTATAGAGCCTACAGATTATCCCTTACACAAAAGGTGGAAACAGAGATGCGTGGTCTTTCCCACTTTCTTCAAGGTGTTATTTCTGCAGCTTGTGGTTGGACATGTCAGTTCGATGGTGTTACGGGTTCCTTTAGTTAGACAGCTCGCTGTCAACATTTTTTTTGTTTAGTTCAACAAGTTTAAGATTTAATATTAAAGATTATAACACTGAAACTGTAAATACACTGAAATTGAACTTTATTTTGCAAATTGTATATTCATTGGATACTCGATTGCCACTTTATATTTTATATCTTGGCTTTAACATACATAATAGTTAAAAGAATGCTTACCTAAATTAGGGGTATCTTGCCAGGGTGTTTATTTTTTTCCCTTCCCCATCTTCCTAACATGCCTTATTCTCATAAATTATTCACCCATCTATTCATGTATTTTTGAGGGGACCAATATGTTTTTTACCTCACTCTCGTCTATGTCCTAATGCCCTCTCTTGTTCACACACACACACACACACACACACACCCCCTCACAACTTACCGCGCACACACCACATCCACACATACATCACACACACCCTCTCTGTCTCTCTCTCTTCTCTCTCTCTCACACACACACACACACTGCCCTCACAAACACACACACACCCACACACACACAAACACACAACCACACACAACACACAACACACACACAACACCAACACACACACACACACACTCTCTCTCTATCTCTCTTTCTGTCCACCTATCTCTCTCTCTGTGTCTCTACCCTCCCGCAGTCTCCCTTTCTTTCTCCCCCCTCTCTCTCTCTCTTCTATTTCCTTGTTGTATATTATCTTTTTTTTTTTTTTTAATCTATGATGTTTCTTTTGTCTCTTGCAGATGAATGATGGAGAAATAAGAGATGATCAGCTACCCTATCATCCCAGCACACATAGGAAAGAACTTCATATTCAATCTGAGTGGTAAAGACGCTCCAGAGATCCTGCTTACTTGCCATGCCGTAGGATCTATGGAGGTAAGACTTTGAACAGGGGTCGGTTTAGGGTTCAACCCTGCACACATAGAGGGAAAAATTATATTCAATCTGAGTGGTAAAGACGCTCCAGAGATTCTGCTTACTTGCCATGCCGTAGGATCTATGGAGGTAAGACTTTGAAGGATTTAAAGGTCTAAGGGTTTAAGAGTTTTAATAGAGATATAGGTTTAGGTTGTCACCATTCATAATCATTATATAGGAAACAATATCATATTCAATCTGAGTGGTAAAGACGCTCCAGAGATCTATGGAGGTAAGTCTTCGAACATGGGTCGGTTTATGGTTAGGTTTAGGGTAAGTCACAAGTCTGAATCAACCCTGCACACATCATGCACATAGGGGGAAAGAAATTATATTCAAGCTGAGTGGAAAAGACGCCCCAGAGATCGTACTTACATGCCACGCTGTAGGATCTATAGAGGTAAGACCGTAATAAACAGGGGTCAGTTTTGAAATTTTTCAAATATTTCTAACATTTAAATATACGGAACAAGCAATTTGAAGCCATAATGGCTTCATATTGTTAAAAACAACCATTCATGTACTTTGTGTTCACGAAAATTGCTATTTTCGAAATAAAAATGGATTCCTTTTGAAATTGTAATGAGATACATGTAATTGTTATTATAGGCTGAATTTCTTGACCAAAGATGGTCCAATAACATGCATTGTATTGATATCAATATTTTAAATTATGTAATTTACTGTTTATCACAAAATGTTTCAGCTGTATTGCACAGGCGTTATAATGTCAAATAGATGTTGATTACATTGCATTTCTTGATATTCCTTTTTCCTGTTTTTTGAAAAGGTGAAATCGCTATCGGCAAGTGAACTGATTGAGTTTAAATCCAATTCGGTGGATTTTCAGGTTGATTGCAGCGATGGACAAGCAAAGGATATCACAATACAACTAAGTTTTGGGAACAAGAAAATTGACATGATATGTCATGTGGACATCCCTTTTGCAGGTAAACAGATCGGATCAACCGGTTATTTTACATGCAATCACTTTATAGGGAGGTTTAAAGTTTAAGCAAAAGTTCACCCAGGAATTTTATTGGTTAGAAAAAAGATAAATATAAATATAAAACAAAAAGAAACATGAGTGAATGGTTAAAGAAAGAAGACCAAAAAATGACGAAGTTATTAATGTTTAAAGTTTTTATTTTGTGACGTCACTTGCCAGCAGGTCTCCCAAATGTTTTGTATCTAAATTCCATAGATTTGTCTTCTTCATGAGTCTTTGCAACGGAATATTTCATAACAAAATTAATTCCAAGGTGAACACGACCTGTTATTTTGTAAATGACGGTTTGCATTGCACGACGGTTGGACTAAGAATAATTGACTAGTCGGTCATTTGTCGGTATCATTTAGCCCATAGTCATGTCGATTTGTAAAATTTTCAACATTATTTTGTATAAATAAAAATGACGTACCTGACTCGTTTTGATTATTTGTTAGACCCATCGTGAAATCGGTCCAGAAATCATTTATACCTCTCCAGCTTTTGATTATAGATACATAATTTAGCGTCGCTAATTTCTGCTACCGCATTATTTTGTAATATTTGGATTTGAAAACAAAAATTTACGATCATATCACGACATGAAATTACTGTTTAAAACAAAAATCAGAAGATGTAATTGCAAACATTTTTACATTTTCAACTTTTAGGTCATGAACATCATAGCACTCCATCAAGAATGTCATCGAGGGATAGCGTGTACACAAATCCAAGGTATTCTATGAAGTTTATGTTTTAAATATTTGAATGTCGAACTATTCGATTAGTAGTTCAGAAAAGAAAAAAAATGCTCTTCAACGATACTTGTCTACTACGAAAATATTATATTGGTAATCTTATACCGAGCTAATTCTGGGGTTAACAAGTACAACTACAAACTAAGTATTCAATCATAAAGACTGTCGCATAAATTTCATTGTATATTGGCTGATAGCCGACTGGAAGCTCCCAGCTTTTGCTCTGAAGTCAGATTGGTGTTTAGGTAAAGAACACACTATCAAATAACAAATATTTACCTTTTTAACACATTCAAATATTTCATCCATTGCTCCACGCCTTTGGAACTTCCTCCCTACTTCGCTTCATGAAATTGACTTCAAATCATGCCTCAAAACTAACTTATTTCGGCAGATGTGTAGTAATTAACTTAATTGCATGAGCCTGCGCCTTTGAATGTTTTCAACAAAAATATGGCGCAATATAAAGGCTGTTTATTATCATCATTATAATCATTAAGATCATTTTTGTTAACCTTTTACACAGGAAACCGTCTTCGTCCTCGTCTGACTTCGATCACCAAACCGACGTTCCTTCTCAAGTCCTTCACGAGATCGCAGGAGAGGTTCCTCACAACTATTACATTCCCTTTGGTCTTAAGCTAGGTCTGGAAAAGGCTAAACTGGACTCCATCCTGGTCGGTTGTGCTAATGATTCTGAAGAAGCTACCTATAGGGCTATGGAGGCTTGGAAGAATAGAATAGGTGTGGACAATCGGGAAAGATTGAGGGATATTCTAATCGCTGGTGATTTAAAGAGGATAGCAGAGAAGTATCTAAACTAGAGAGATCTGTTATATCCTTTCTGGATCGTGCAAATGACTATGAAGAAATTACTTCCAGAGTGATGGAGACTTGGAATAACTTTATGTGGACAATCGTGAAAGATTGAGGGATATTCTGATTGCTGGTGATTTAAAGAGGATTGGAGAGAAGTACCTGAACTAAACAGACAAATGTTGACTCCTCTTTGGGTTGTGCAAATGACTATGAAGAACAATTACAGAGCTATGAAGGCTTGGAACAACCGCATAGGTGTGGATAACTGAGGAAGATTGAGATATATTCTCATTGATGGTGATCCAAAGTGGAACGCAGAAATTTACCTGAAATAAAGAGAAGGCCAAACCAGATTCCCTTTTTTGTGGGTTGTGCAATCACCCTGAAGAAGCTATTTCGAGAACTTTGGAAACTTGAAAGAAACTTTACAGGTGTGACCTATATAGAGACATCAAAAGACATTTTAATTGATGGTGATTTAAATAGAATCAAAGAGAAAATCCCGACTATATGGAATCCATCTTGGGTTGAGTCAACTTTGAAGAAGATACATATGGAACTATAAAGGCTTGGAAGAATCCGATAAATGTAAGCAATCGAGAAGCATTGTCAATGAAATGAAAAAAAAAAAAAAAACTCAGACTCTCCAAAAGTTGCTCGAGATATCACCCATTGCAAGGTTGTCCAGAAGACTGTTTAAGAATGCCTGACAATATGCCAAAATATAGCTAAATCATGACGACTTACATGACTTAGGCATCGATGGGACAACAAAGTTCCATAATTTTGTAATTAAAAATATCATCTTATTACTATAACATCTTTATTGAATTAGATGTAAATGTAAAATGGAAACCAAATGCTACGTTTTTGAAATGTTTGTCAGTGTGAAATAAAAAACGGGAAGCCTTAGTCCGGAAGTCCGAATTTTTGTCTTGAATTTAAATTCGTAATACTTATAATAAAAAAGATAAATAAAATATATCAAGAGTACATCATTCAACTTAGTGGAGTACGCTGACTATCATCATGATGATCTTCCAGTCATAGTGAATTAACCCTGCCAAGACCAAGCTATGTCGATCGTTCACAGGCTCAAAGAGGGGGGAGGGGCACATTGTGCTTTAGCTGTAGCTAATCCGTGTCGGAAGAAGATATGGTATATGTACATAAGTTTCGGCAAACGTATTTCAAAGCGATATATTTAACAATGCTCATGCGCTCACAGTGTGTTGTTGACTAATATATCGTCCATTGAACTTGTCAATTTGATAGCTTTTATGTCCTGTTTGTGGTACTGTATTTCGATTCGTTAAATTCGATTTGTTCAAAATGATCTCCCAGTCGATCTGCCAGCTTCCCAACATAGTGTTTCAATCGATACAAGAAAGGTTTAGGATTTCAACGTCGATAATGTTCTATGTAATAGCTGGCGCTGTGATGAGTTAACACAGACTACAAAAAGTTTAAAAGATTTTTCGAGAGCGAGATTGGTGGAAAGAGACAGACATGACGGATAGACGAAGGAATAATTCAATAAAGGAGAAAGATAGAGGGAGAGAGAGAGAGAGAGAGATAAAACAATCACAATTTGACCAAACACAAGGCCCAACAATAGGGGCCTATTGAGAAATATATTTGTCGGTGTTTGCAGTTAATGTGGCGGTCACAACTCGCCGTACCTTCGACGTGCAACTCCCTACGATGGATTTCGTAGAAAATTCGTGTAGCGGAGGTACCTCGCAGGTACAATGCATGTATGACGTGCAGGAAGTTTTTTACAATACCCTTACTATAGAAACGCAGGAAGCGCAGAAGTTGACTTGGGACCTGTGCGTGCATTGCACGTGCAACGCAGGCTACGGTGATGGCACGTGCCCCGTAGGCTACGACGAGTTGTGACCGCCGCGTAATAATAAATCTCCAAACTTCGATCCAGAGAAAGACGCCATCTGTTGTCGAGACATTCCTTTTTAAAGCGAGGGACATTAATGATTATAGCTTCAACATATTGTCGATAAAAACGTGACAATTATACAAATGCCAGCTCTTGTCAACAAAAACAATATAAAGAGAGATTATTATACGAAATCACTTTGTCAATAATACACAGATATTCCTATTCAGCTGTTCGTTTTAGTATTGAATGGCTTGCAACGATCGTCTGCGTTCGCCGGAGCGGGGGTGGAGCGGGGATGGCCGCACCCTTTCGTGAACACCGGGGGGGGGGGGGGGGGGCTTTCTCGAAAGGGTGGGTGAGGGAGGGGAGTAAAATGAACGCACCAATTCGGGAACACCGGGGGGGGGGGGGGGGCTTTTCTCGAAAGGCTGTGTTTAGTAGTTTTCTGAACCAGTGCTTTTATGAAAATTATTCTTAAAATAATAACAATATATATCAATAGATTATAATAGGAGAAATAGAGGAGAGCTTGCATTTTTAAGACCCCCCCAAGCGGCTATAGCCCGATAGTCCGCGGCCGCGCTGCGGGTCCGGTAGTCCGCAGGGGGGGGGGGTAGTGTTCGTTATTCCGAAGGTTCGTTATTTCTAAATAGAAAAAGGTTCGTTATTCCGAAAATAGAACAAGGTCCGTTATTCCGAAAATAGATAAGGTTTGGTTTTTTCGATAATAGAATAAGGTTCGTTATTCCGAAAATAGGAAAAGGTTTGTTATTCCGAAAATTGGCTATTACTGCCAGAGCGAATGGATTAAGATAGTGGGGACTGTGTTTGGTCACCCATGAATAACCTCCAGATAAGGGGGATTTTTTTTTTTTTGGGGGGGGGCGGGGGGGGGCTGTGTCATTATTTAACAGCATCTGCTGTTAAATTTTGATTTTCGGAGAATTTATTTCACAAAATTATCAACGGCGACTTCTACTGATAAAGATGAGTTTTGTTCTAAAGTCGGGCCGTTTAACAGTCCATAACTAAATAATTTCTTCCGCAATTGTTTTCGTTCTGTCTTTATTGAAAATTTGAAAATTAATTAAATGAAAAATTTATTTCAGCGGCGAATTCTTCCGGTAAAGAACAAGTTTCAGTTCTAAAATTGGTCCGTTAACACTCAATAACTAAATAATTTATTTCGCAATTGTATCCGTTCGTTATTCGTGTGGGGGGTGGCTAAACGAATGTATGGCAGGCGCGGATCCAGGATTTTCCAGAGGGGGAGGGGGGGGGCCAACTTTTAAAAAAATCTTTCGAGCGGAGCGAGCAAACGAGCACGAATCGCGAGTTTAAAACACTCCCCTATTATAGGCCTATACTGACCTAAAACGGGGAATTTTAACAATCTTATTTTTATTTATTTTTAGTATTATGATTTTTATATTTGAGTTAATTGTGCATTCTATACCCTACTGAATTGAAATAAAATTTTGAGCTCAAAATTGGAGTTAATTGTGCATTATGATGTAGTATCCGCGAGCGCGAAGCGCGAGCCGAAAAGTTGGGGGTTTAAAAGATATATTGAAGAAATAAAGGGGCACTTTCTAGTATTCTTATTCTTATTCAAATTATTTTGAGTATTAAAGTAGCTGGAAATGACAAAGAAAGAAGAAAGAATGAGAGGATTAAATGAATGTTTTGATTACTTGGTGTCATGTTAGAAATCTTGCAATATATTATGTCGAACTGAGAATAAAAAGATAGCAACCCTTGAGTCAAATAGTATACCTGAGCCAATCATGGGAGAATGCATTTAAAACGAGAACAACTTCAGTTTTTTCCAAATTTGCCGACTAATCAAAGCGCCGCGTAATCTACACAAATATGTCATACGCGCGCATGTCGGCAATTATCATAGAAACGCGGTCTCTTTTGTTCTTCAACATCAAAGCGCAACACACTTTCCCACGTGTATACTTAAAACTTGCATCTGATCTGCGGAAGAATTGTGTCTGAAATAAAACCATTCTCATCATGGACACCGTTCGAGAAGCAATGTTTTCCCTACTCCCACCCCTCCATTCTTCGACGATTGTTTGGACTTTGTTTGGTTCCCTTCTATTTATTGCCAGATTGCACGAAAGACTTTGCATGAGACTAAAGTGGAGGGGGCGCGCCCCCGAGTCTCTTCCGGTCACATTCGTCCATGATTTTTGATAACCGCTCGGTTAAAAAAAATCAACAAATATGGTACTTTTCTATTTAAGGCTGGTTAAATATTGTTGGACGGAGCTTGTAAACTTCTATGCAAATGTGAATTTATTCAGAATAGAAAACACGCTATTTCCCTATCTCTCTAGAATTATGAACTTCAAAATCAACAAAAATGCAAGTTCTCCTCTATTCTGCTATTATATTTGGGAAAGGCGCGATAGAAATATTGGGTATTATTATTATTATTATTATTATCTATTAATATTATATTATTTTTTAATGAATAATTTTCATAAAAACGACTGGTTCAGAAAACTACTAAACACAGCCTTTCGAGAAAAGCCCCCCCCCCCTCCCCGGTGTTCACGAAAGGGTGCGGCCATCCCCGCATCACCCCCGCTCCGCGAACGCAGACGATCGTTGCAAGCCGTATTGAATAGAATATATTTATTGTCCATTTGGAAATTCTTTTTTTACATCGGATTCACAAATAATAGACTATACATTACATTTACAAAATAGAAAATTTTACGGGCATCGAATTCATCTTTATCTGGTACATTTACAGTGCATTGATATCATGTCGATTTACCGTTTCATTAACAATGAAATAACATGCATAGTCTCCGTAATGGCTGCTCTAGACTTGCCCCTTAAAAGAGAGCTGGTAATTTTTCATTATGTTGTCCGTTAAATTTCACACTGGATGAATTTGTTAGCAGATTCCTACTGACACTTCTAAAGAGCCGAGGCTACTATTGGAATTTTTCTTTACAGCATACCGGCCAATGGTAGCATTATAATATATTCAGATATATAATGTATATCAAGTCGTATGCATACTAAAACAATCACGCATGTATGACGTAATTAATATTCAATTAAATCGGTTTGCTTCGGTGGTTTGTTGTATAATTTTTTTTCGGATTTTATTTTCCGCGCATACAAAATTGTTCTATCACAATTTTCTCCTAAATTCAATACAAATTATTAGATTGTTTTTTTTTAATTTTTTTAATTAAATATGTAAGGCACATGACTACCCCTCCCCCCCAAAAAAAAGCAACAAACAAACAAACAATAAAGAAACTAAGAATGCCAAGAACAAACCTTAGTAATATATAAACTTTATGCTTTAACTAAACAGTTCATTCAGCCCCCTCCAAAAGGAATAATGATGATAATAATAATAATAATAATAACAATAATAATAATAATAATAATAATAATAGTAAAAATAAATGAATAAATAAATAAAAAGAAAAAAACAATACAAATAAATTATGATGATAATCGTAATTAATCGATAATGATTTTCTTGTGATAAAAAAATTATAGTTTGGTTTGATGAAATTGTTAATGATAAATATAATATCGGCTGTATTGTACTGTGAGATGTTGGTCTCTTGTGTTTAATTTGTATAATTAAAAACCAACAACATTATGTTTGTGCTTTGTAAGCTGGACGGTAACTTTCATATTTTAGCATCGCCCGTTTATTTCATCTTTATTTTTATCTTTATTAAAAAACAAAAACAAAAACAAACAAAAACAAAACAACTACTGCATAATTGTGAATTGAGTTGAGTCTATTCATCTGGTAATTTAGTAACAGTTATTAGAAAAAGTTGAACGGTCACCCTGAAACCAATCCCCTGTGCAGATGTAAGATTATTAGCAGCATCATCCTGACCATCCCAACCTAATCCAGCCCGGTGGCGGATCATTGAAGAACCGCTCGATGTCCGTCCGCCGGGCATGCGATTGATACCTACCATGCAAGCGACACGAACATGATTCTGTACAGGGTTGAGGGATTGGTCGTTTGCTTTTTCATGTTTTTGTAGACGGTGAATGCGTGTTGGTGTGGGTACATGGGATTGTGCGTGATTGTGTGCGTGTGTGTGTGTGTGTGTGTGTGTGTGTGTGTGTGAGTAAGAGTGGGACGTGTGCGTTTGTGTGAGCATGTGTGTGGATGTGTCGGGTTTTAAAGTGTATCTGAGTATAACTGTTTATGTGAGACGGGGTGTGTGTGGGGTGTGCATGTGTGTGAGAGAGAGTGTGAGTGTGTGTATGAATGTGTGTTTATGTGTGTAATAGCTTAGCCATATAACCATACACGTATGAAAATATTAAATTAACAATACTGAACAGGGCACTATAATTTTTCTTTTCATTCACTTCAAAAGGACATTACATTTGCTTATCAAGAGTTCAAGTGGGGATCATTATGAGTTAATCAAAAAGGGTACATAGAGGCATCCGGATTGTTGCATTTCAGGAAAATGTCTAAATGATGGGTAAAAGAAAAAAATAGGGGATTCCTTTATGGGTCATTGATATTCATTTATTTATTTTTTTTTCTGGAGTGGTTGAGAATTCATATACCAAAATAAAAACAATAACAATAAGAAACGACGAAAAAAAAAATTAAAAAAAACTAAGTCAAGACACACAAAAAAGGAGAGAAAAGAAAAGAATACAAAACAAATAAAAAACAAAACAAAATGAATATCAATAGCCCATAAAGGAATCCCCTATTTTTTTCTTTTACCCATAAATTTCCCGAGTGTTTTAAAAAATACAAGCCTGCTCCAGTTATCGGCTTTTGTCCGGGTCAATGATAATATTTCGTATTCGTGATTGTATCCCATTATCATCATTACCCATTAAGTATATCAATTTGATTTGATATGAGGGTTGAAGCTAACTTGAACTCGAATTGTATATTGATGTATGTTACATCGCCTCATCATAGATAATTATGTTGACGAGGAAAATACCGAAGAAACGTAAAAAAATTACCTCAAACAACATTAATTGCAAACATTTTTTATCTCATAAAAAGAAGAAAGACATAAGAAAAAGAAAATTGGGGGAAAAAGGGGTTCATATATGAAGGTTGAATTGTTTGCCAATGATAGGACCACGTCTTTGTTGATTTATCTCAGATTTTATATGCTGCTCATTCAATGCGTTTTATTTATCGATTTATTTATTTATTTTTTTTTTTGGGGGGGGGAGGGGGGGGGGGGGGGGGGGGGGGGTCCAAGATTTTTTTTCTTTTTCTGAATTCTTTCGATACAATTGTTTCTTCAAAGTTCAACCTCCTTTAAATCCCGTTCATTTCATTCCTGCTTGCATCCAATACGAGTTTTATCGAGCGAAGAGCTGCGAATTTTCACACCCAGGGGAAATTCAGAACCATCTCAGTCTAAAGTAAACCGACTGGAAATTAATACAGAAATTGACATTTCGAAGCGATGGCAGAGATGGGCTCGAAATATAAACAAGAGATCGAGTTTTTGTCTTTGCATGCGAGATGATGGGGGAAATAAATGCCAGCATTTGACACTTTTTGAAATTAGATTTTGAGGTTTAGAGAGTCGAATGGCCTCGTTTACCCCATTTGCTGATACTAAAATATATAAAACTCCATGGTCTGATAATTACAAATATCATCTACATTGTAATATTCGGGATTCAGGGGACATAGGTACGTGGAGCACCAAATATTAATTAATTAATTCATGCAACCATCAGCAACGCTATCCTAATTATTATTACCACCACAATCATCACCACCACCATCACCATCATCATCATCATCATCGTCGTCGTCATCATCATCTTCACCGATTCTTGTAATTTCTAACCAGCCTAACACTAAGTATTGTTCAATATTTCAAATTCATTTTGAAATTCATTTTGATCCAAAGATATACCTACAATGTTTATTATATTTATCTCGACTGTTTGAGAATATCTAAAATGTGTTTATAGATATATTTCCCTACAAAACATGAGGGTAATCGAATGTTTTTGGAAATGTGGCTCAGATATTTTTGTTTGTTAATAAATCAACGGAGGCTTTATAGATTATTAAAAATATGTATCGTTAGGTCTCTATTGGGGCCTTGCGCCACAGTCAGAGTATAAATAATTTCTTAATGTAACGCACATTAATGATGCCCTCACGGTAATGTCATACTAGCCGACAAAACTCATCATCTCGACATCACATTTGGCGAAGAAACGGCACCGTTCACACCTTTTTATCTTTTTGTTGTTTGTATGTTTTGTTTAGTTGATTTTTTTGTTAATGGTTACCGGGAATGTAGGCCTAACGTCCTGACTTGGTGGGTACTAGATCCTCGCTGGTCTGGCAATGGACTTACCTCATCCAAATCATTCATTCTTACCATGCGATTATCGCTAACTAACGGGCCATCACACTCTCAATAGTTACAGAAAATTGTCCTATATCACGTTCATCGGGCTTGAACAGGGGCCTTGTACCCTTGCTGTGTGGCAGTTACATAATAGCATTATAACGATCGACGCCATAAATCTTAGTAAAATGCTATTAGTATGTCTTACATAGCTGATTGCTTTTGATAAAAAGCTCAGCTTTAGCAGACATCATCAGTTATCACAAGCTTCTAAAAAAAAAACGAGCTTAAAGTTGTAGGAGACAAAGACTTCAAACAAAGAGAGAAGAAACGAGAAAGAGAGAGATATCCTCGAGATAGGGGTAGTGGGAGGGACACATAGAGAGAGACAACATGTTAATGCTCCACATGCACTTTTACTGATTGATTAATTTTTGTTTAAATTCGACTGTACACATTAAAATCGGAAAATTTCCTTAGCGCCCCCTATCGAGCGGGGCACCCCAAATTTTCAAATCCTAGATCCCCCACCGTCTCAACTGTTTACTCCCCGAAATCAATATAGTTATTACACAACACATTGCATCATTCAGTGGTAATGTAATTCGAATAATTTTAGTGGGTGCATGTAAGCTGGTAAAGTACAATGAATACCCGAAATAGTCTTACAAACTTGTTCAAAAATCAATGATGACTGCAAGGAAATTTGTTTCCCAGAAGTACATAACTCCCTACCGTACATTGCCCTTCCACGTGATTCATATTTCATCTATTACCCTACATTTGTTATAACTCTCATCCTAGTTTTCTTCTCAATCCATGTGTGTTTCAATTTCGTTTCATCTTAGTGCAATCAACAGCATATCATCTCGTTTCCAGTCCGTGGAGAATGTTTGTCATAAGTGCCACATCAAATGAGTGCTATATTAGGCAGACTTGTGTCTCCGTTCTCCCCCTTTCACATTCTTCCCATCGTGTAGTCCTCTACATACCCTGTTCACAATCTCCTTGCACATTTTTCATTAATTTAAATCCAGGATTTGAAATAAGAGGAGCGGGGGGGGGGGGGGGGGGGGGGTGTAGTCAGGAAATTTTATCTCATGGATTCGTTAATGAGTTGAAGGGGTTGGATACGTTTTTGAAAGTGGGAGCGTTGCGCACCCAAGTTTTCAAATTGTGGAATATGTAAACAATCACAATCGGATATTCATTTTTTTTGTTTTTGTTTTTGTTTTGTAATCTACTGAATAAAGTGGGGAAGTCGTACCCAACCCCGTCCCCGTATCTGCAACCTCTGCATTTTATGCATTTTTACCACCTATAGTCCATCTCGTTCACCTCATCGCATATGTCATTTTATAATAAGTAAGAATCTCCATATGTATAACTGCCATCTCTTTATACCATTTAAGAATAGCATGAATGAGGCTAGATTAATAAACACTGCTCTCAATATTTTTCCTCGACTCGAAAATCAAAACATTTAGACTGCTCTTGCCATTAGTACCTCACATTTCCTCAATTAAAGTTGAAGTGAACCCCGAAGGACTCGTATTCGTTACATGATGAGGTTCATGACAGACAAAATATAACATTCATATCGCAAAAAGCAATTAAGAAATCGGATACAGCACAACCCTGAGAACTAAACACAATACCGATATCCGATATCGTATTTCATAAACGTGACTATAACTTTGAAATAATTTGTCATGTATTATAAGAGCGAAAAACAGTATCTGTTGAATAACATTTCAGAAGGTATAGAACATTTTTGTATAAATAAAAGTCATATTTGGGTAGATCGACCCGCTTCTGAGAAAATAATGTCGACCAACGCCCACCCCCCCCCCCCCGCCTCCCATATATGAAAGGCAGGGTATGGTCGATTATCATTGTGATTTAAGTTCTAAATTGGGACCTTATAAAGGAAAGGAAGATGATTTAATCATAAACGATAGGTCTACAATATTACAACAACAAATAGTATGTGTTTAAGGGCAGGGCAGAGAGAGGCAATAAAGGGGAATTTGAGTCACACAAAGATGAGCTACTATGGAATAATTAATTACCTATGGGAATAGTAAACGATATAAAAGGCGTCCACACCCACCAAGCGAGGACAACAAAAAAAAAAAAAAAAAAAATATCAATAAATATAATTTATGAAATTAGAGAATTACGTCATAATTATTGTTTGATCATCGTTAATTGTTCAATCTTAAAAATTAAGTTAAACTGGTTACTTTTTACGTGCTATGGGCATTTTACCAGAATGTGCCGTAACATAATTTATACGTTTTTATGTTATGGAATAAAAACGTGGATCGGATGAAGAGAGAGTGTGAATGTGTTCAAATCAACTCTCATCATATCAAGTTTTCATTCAGTCACGAGACAGGCAATTTCATGTCACCAGACCTTTAGGGCAATACCACGTGATAATATTCTGCATCGACCAATCATAATATGTAACGCATCGTTCATATACAAAAAACTTTGTTGCTTTGTGGTTGTTAAGGGGGTATCTCACTTGCCATAACACGGATTCGAGACTAGTTTGGGATGGCTTTGAGTTTTCGCTACGTCTAATTAGTTTCCGTGACGTTTCATGAGTCGAGGGAAAAAAGGATATGCTTAATAATTATCTATGATATTAGAGACGTCTCCGAGACAGAAAATATCGGCGACGTCTCCGGGTGCCCGAGTCGCGGAGTCTTCTCTACTACCTTTGAGACCATGGAACGGGTTCGGGACATTTTGTGATTCCGAATCTCTTGAGTTGTTGAAGCGTGAAATAAACAAGGACCTATTGTATTTAGTGGATGTTTCATTATTAATGCTGTAAACTAAAATAAGTAGGCATTCCTTTATGGCGTAGTCACATGTACGCTGAATGGCGAACGCACAGTATTCGTTGCGTGTGCGTTACTCAATCGTCGAGCGCGCTTAGCCAACTACGTACATTCGTTGCGTATTTCGATACGTATTGTCTATGTATACGCTCGGCAATTTTCACAAATGTCAATGCGCTGGTCTTGTATACACGTGAATGCCGCTTAAACCCAAAGAAGGAGGCATTCCTCTACGAGCATCCAGAACCGCTTGATATGGTCTTCATTCACTCTTCTTCATCTGAAGATGAAATGTGTTTCATTGACAATCATCAGCGTGCTTCATCATATCCAAGAAACTCGGCGTCGGCTTTGTCAATTTAATACCCGACTAAAGTTATGTGCATTTCTTGTTCTCCCATTATTACGCCAGAGACATGGAGGTAATTCGAAGCTACTTTTTTCATTACGAGTAAAACTCAATTAATGAAGCATTCTTCGAAGATTCAATCTGTCTACCAATCAAGAAACTTGAGATTTGTGAATATGACTTTTCATGCACTATTTACTGTAAGACTCGTATTGTAGACACCATTCTTAGGTTCAAAGTTTTGTCTTTTAGACCCCGTGCCCACTAATCTTACCCGATAATACTGACACTGAATACTGAATACTGACACACATGATTAATATTCAACCTTTACTTGGTTGAAAATGGTAAAGATTAGGTAAAGAACAACAACAATTAAAACAAAATCAAACAGACAAAACAAAACAATAAAAAAAAATGCATATTAACTTGAAGACAATATTGAACAATAATTATTGATAGATAAAGTGAGATGCTATGACGGCTTGGCATAAATTACATTAAAACATTAAACATGTAAACAATCTTTGAAATTCCCAAGATATTTATTCACGGGTGACATAGTTAATAGATTGTCAACATGGATTTTCCCCCTAAGTCCCATGCAGATAAAATGGTGTTGGATCACGGACTAAACTCAATCCTGAACTTTAAAGTAGTATATAGCGCCCTTAGGTAACAATAATTATTATTTAATGATAACACGTCGCAGCGTGATGACAGAGTAAAGAAGAGAACACAAAAATAAATCATTCAAAATTTAAGAAGCGGCACGTTTAGATATCTCCAAGGAAATTCATCAATTTTACCGCTAAAACTTTCTCACCACCCCTTCAAGCATTCTACACGTCTTCTTCCGTCCCTTGAGGTTACTGTAATGTGGTAACGTTAGCTGAGGCGTACACAGTGGAATATCACAAACTATTTCCTGTGGACAAGCCAAGGCTGAAGAAATTATTTTGAATATTTCAATTATAGATGTCTGAATGCGGGTGGTATCATGTATAACCGAGCATAACTCTCATCGTTTTCTTGTTAAATCATTCTACTTGCCTGAGGCGAATTGTTGCTGCATTCTTTCTTATAATCTCTGCCATGCGAAATATAACAGCAATAATCCATGTTGATATGCATTGTTCTAGGCTTTGTGTATGTATATCTGTTATTACGTATTTAATGGTATGAATGGTCTGGGTTCAATATGTGTTACGAACTGACAGATTGGGACAACAATCAATTTTATTTCCTCCTATATCGCATCCCATAAGTATAAAGTATAATTGCATACCGATTATATAAAGTCAAATATCTTATCCAGTGGCTGAGCCGCTATGGGGTTCAAGGGGGCATACCAATCTATTATTTGATAATCACACACTGAGCATATATTAAATCGAAGAATTTTTCCTTTTGCGCCCAACTTTTTTCCCCCTCCAATATGAAATATGCAATGGTATGCATCCCTCTGCCTAAGACTCCCGCCGCTGTGACCCGTACCCATATGCTTGCCAATTGGTAACTTGAACATATAACATTTAACGGTGGATTCAGGATTAGAAAACAGGAGCAGACGAAAGTATTATACTCATTTTTATAATATCTTTGCTTGGTGAATTATGTGGGTGCAATGAACGATTTACAAGTAAAGGCGGGGACGTTGGCCTTATTCCCCATAACTCCTTTATTCATATTCCTATCCGATTGAACACATACCACACCCTTTATCTCCATACATCCTAGAACATATTCAAAACGTTTTTCCACCTTCCCCAATAATCGTTTCCTTGTGAGTAACACCGTTTTCCTGACCCAAATGTCACGATGCATTTCTCTTTGCACCACATTCTCAATAGAGGTTTAATGCTGAGGTTTGTATATTGCCACTTAACAAGTCCTGCTGCTCCCAATAAACGCCTCTGGCCTTGTCACGAGTCACGTGCATATGTCAAAAGTCACGTGTTATGTCCGCCAAAACCAAATCCAATAAAATCTAAATCTTACATTATTATGTTTTTTTAAGCAACGTTTCAAGGTATGGAGTTGCGTTTTCACCTGACCAAACAACCGCTTCGAAGTAAATTAGTGAGATGAGAGAGATATTGATAAGAGTAAAGAGAGTGAGTCAGAAAAAATGTCCCATCGTTTTAAAGTTGTCTTTTGAAAAAGTATGAATATTTAATCATAGGTCTCATGATATGTCTCGGTAGATTCATCCCCAGCATCTGTTGGTACCTTTTTCATTTGGATCCTTTCAAGCACGACTGAAGAGCAGACAATCATCAGAAGACAGCAAAATCTCGCTTGTGCCAAGTGACTGGGTGGAGAAAAAAAAAGTAACTTATGTGCACGCACAAAGTCGCACACCTACAAATAATCTCATTTACGAATAACGTACATACACATCCACACCTTCAAAACACACACACACACACACACACACACACTCACACTAACACATACACACACCCTCACACTCACTAACAGTTTTTAGTGACTTATTACGTACGTCCCAAACATTCAGAGATAGTGTTATTAAACATTTAACGAATGTCATTACGAATCGATTATTGTGTTTGAAGATGCGTGTGTGATGTTGTGCGTTTGTTCGATGAAGGATATATATATGTGGGTGTGTGTTTGTGTGATGAGGGTGCGTGTGTGTGTTTGTGTATGCACATAATTCTTTCAGCACATGTTTTTAATTTTCTTCCATCCACCTGGCACAATTAAAATTTTGCAGTCTTCTGTTGTTATTCAGTCATGCGTGCAAATATCCAAATGACAAGGGTACTAACAAATGCTGAGATAATGATTCTACCCAAATCCATGATTTGGCAGAGACAATTTAAAAATGATGGGACATTTTTCCCTCACTCTTTGCCTCCATGTATTGCATTGTTTAATGTTATGAGAAGAGGTCATTAATTTTTGTCTTAGCATTATTATTAATTAGTATATTAACTTTGATTGTAAACTTGCTACACCTTCTCCTATGGATTATACACATTCTACTGATGTTGTTAGGTTAGCTCCACCAATAACTAGTTATCATTTGTACCATTATCAAGCCAAGACTATACAAGATTAGTAGACTATTAATATAAAGACTTATCAGATTATTCCACTTACATCATCACAAAACTGACGCTGCCAAAACGCCCTAAAGCACGCGTCACACTTTCCCGAAGTTGAGCAAAGATGGACACACGATCTTGGAAAATTTCAAATTTTGCTCTGATCAAGAAAGCATCGGGTCATTTTGGAGTACACTCTTAGCCATCAAATTCCTCTGCATCGGCAAAATCTTTGGTAGTCAAAGAAACAAATTAATAAATAAAACAAAAAATGAATAAATGAATAACAACGAATAAAAATAAATAGATAAAAAATAAAATATATAGAATTTCCGATGAACTTTTCGAAGGTTCACTTCGTTAAGGTGGTGTTACACTGTTCCGAAGTTTAGCAAAGATGGACACACGAAATGTGAAATGTTTCGGTTCGCGCGAAGTTCATGAAGTTAGCCCAGAACTTGACCAAAGAGCCAAAACGAGAATTATGTCTACAGAAAATCACTCGAATAATACACGAAGGGTAAACAAAATAATTGACAATGTTTTCGTGATCAGAGGGAAATTTGAAACTTTCCATGATCGTGTGTCCATCCTTGCTTAACTTCGGGACAGTGTGACGCAACCGTAAACGAAATGCAGAACACCAACACAGTAATCTATTGATATATCAGATTATTATTATGCATTTTACTTAACCTCGTGATGACAAATAGAGATCTTAAAAAGTCAATTGGGTTTTGAAAGTCGGTATCTCATATGGAATGTCCCCTTCCCCCATTCAGTTGGCAATAAACAGTTTGGTGTATTAACCTACAAGAAATGTTTATAAACACAGCATAAAAACAATACAAAAAACATTCGAAAATGTTTGAACCATATTAAACAAGATTCATATTAACAATCGCGGAAAATTAATGATAAAAAGTCATTAGATGAAAGGTCCATGGGGAAGGCTCGCTGTATTTGTCGAATATGGCAAGTTATATAATAAATATAATGTATTGCCAAGTTGAACAAGCTGAAAAAATATTATGAACAAAAGAAATGAAAGAAAACTTACCTAACAAGTTGATTTCACATATGGTATAAATACATTTTAAGTCCACATGATAATGATAAAAAAAAAAAAATAAAAAAAAAGAAGAAGAAGAAGAAGAAAAAAATAAATAAAAAACATTGATAAAGCTTTTAAAGGGTTTTGAACTGCAATTGCCAAACATTAAATTTGAAAATCCAAGTTAAATCTTCCACTTAGGTAGGCCAAAGAAAAAAAGTTTGCAAACTTATTAATTTGATCCAGGGGCCGCGGAGCGATTTTGAAAGTGGAGGGACGGAGCCCAAAAGTGGGGGCTGAACAGGCTAAAAACACAAATGTATGGTCATTTTTGCATTTTTGTACACGTTAGCTGAAAAAAGTGGGGGGAATCGAGCGAAGAGACGGGGCTGCAGCCCCCAGCCCCCCCCCCCGGCTCCGCGGCCCCTATGATCAGCAGGTAGATAAACAACACGTAACGGCAAATAACAAACGCCTCAGTATCATGGACCAAATGTCACGTTCTCATATGGATTATTGTACAGTGAGTACAAAAACATTCAATAAAACGTTAAATAAATAAAGGAATTACCCTAGTTTGTATAATCGAGTGACAGGTACAGCTTTGCTCTAAATAGAATTAGATCGGGTCTGAAATTTCAAAAGTCTTATAAAACTGTTGGGTAAATTAAACATTCGTCGAGTTGCTTTCGAGTGACAGGTAATACATTTCTAGATCTTAATCAATTTTCTTTGATTTCTATTTTCGCGTACAGTTGTCATGATAGATTTTGTACAATGTCTTCATAATTATGATGCACGAGTACTATGTCTATTAATGCGAAAATTATCGATAATTGTTTTGTTATTCGCGCCCTGGACTAGCCGCACACCATTTTATTGTATGAGAGTTGTGTATACTTTTCTTTGAGATGTGGCAGACTGGTACAGAGAAATGTTTATTTATGAGTCTTGACGATATTTTGTGTTGTTGAGGGTAATAACAAATCGCTGTCATTATGAACTGCAAATTCATCCCGATAGGACATTTTTCAGTTTTGTACAAAAGAATTCCACAATAATTGTTTTAGAGTGGTTTATTATTCTGTCATCGTCCCTCAAACACTTGTTGTAACTACTTCAACCTTTCAACGGGTAAAATAACTTCTTTTATTTTTGTTAAAAATATTATTTCTGTAATAGTTTATTGCATAACAAAGAAGATATAGGATTGCCAAGGAAGCAATTATAATAGTTCCTTAGGAGAAACTTAATACCCCCGTCACACTGAGCTCGTTCCTACTACGTCCTTGCAAATTTTGCCGAACGGGCATAGTCTGTGTGTCAACTGAGTGGACGTAGTAAATACTTCTTATGATCTGTTTACGAACTTCATGGACTAGCTCGGTCGGATTTCCAAAAAAGTGTTAAAAAAAATCGGGCGCCCATCTCGTCCTAAAATTTAACGGGGTGGCAACGTACCTGAAACGAGATGGACGTACTACAAACGAAATTGCCGTACTTAAATCGTTCTAAAGATGTGCTAGGACGTCATACAAACGAGCATTGTATATTAATTATTCAAGTTCTAAAATTAAACGTAGTGACAACGTTCCTTAAACGGGTAGGACTTACTCTGAACGAGAAGGACGTACTACGAACGTGGTACCTAACTTTTATCATGCTGCGCATAGGCACTTTTAGTGACCGTTTGGACGTGCTACGAACGGTATAGAGTGAACGAGCAGTTTACTCGTTCTGAACTGGATAACAACGTATTGCGGACGCGATAAAGACGGAATTGACGTAACGAGAACTATTTATGAACTGCCTAGCATCGTATTCAAGAAATTATTTTTCAAAGTTATAAGTTCCAACCCGACCAAAGCCCGTTCAGCATTTTTTTTAAAAACGGGCAAAAACGGGCAAGAACGTTATAGAACGACCTCAGTGTGACGGCCCCTTTACCAAGCACCCAAGACTTGGAAGTAAACTCTTTCAGGAAAATGCCAGGAAAAGTTTTTTTTTTCTTTTATGCATACTTTCTACTTTACGAAACAGATAACCATACAATCATCAGTTAATCTACATCACCAACCATGTTGTGGACATTGGTTGTGACTGCATGCCTAGCCCTGGCTCAGGGCATCACTCAAGATGAGATCGCTTATTTTGGAACGACCGGGATGGCTGAGGGTAATACAGGTATCACTGGATGGGTGACAGTTACATCTAGTGGGTCTAACTGGATCATACAGAGCAACAACATTCCTGATCATGAAACAGGTGGGTGTCCCTATTGATTAAGATGTGAAGCTTGAGGGTCGAGCCCCGACAGACCACTTTCAAGAAGTCCATATTTCCACCCCAGGAATAAAATAAAAGTGTTATTGGATGATTCTGATTTGATTTGGATTAAATCAAATCTCCCATCTTAAATATGAAACTTATCATTTTAAGATTTGTTTTGTCCGGTTCCGTATAAGCACATCTTCATTCAATCGTAGGTACCTTCCCCGATATTAAAACCTCAACTCAATTGAAAACGTATTCAGGGAATCCCAGGTAGTAAGAAAGTGTTTACCTGGAAACATACGTTTTTACCTGGAAACATATGTGCTTTATGCCTTGGTCACATATCGTCGTACTTGCACGTGCGTGCTGTCTACTTGCAAAAACGTGAACAAAATTTGGAAAAATCGTACGTCACGTACGTGGTGAGTACCGACTCGGTACGGAATTTGGTGTGCGCAGACACGACGCATGCAGGAAAATTTCGCTGCGTGCGGGCTACGTTCGAGCTACGGATTTGCCGCACGTGCGCGCAAGCACGCCCTCGGTACTGCAAAGCACGGCGCATTTGCACGTGCGTGTTGCGCACGGGATAAGTGCGTGGCCCACGGTTACTTTGCTCTTGCCCATTTCAACGGTTGATTGAGCACGCAGAACTCGCGTGGATCGTACGGACTAAGCAGTGCTCCGCACTTACAGCGCGCGTTGTGCGCACTGATTTCTACTGAGCCGACGTAACGTTTCGTATTCAATATTTATGTTTATAATAAAAATATACTAGTATGTATAAAATATAATTATGATAATATGTGTGTATGTACTGTTGTATATATGTCTCAATATTGCATAGAATCTCCTCACCTGTCAAAAAGTATTGCAGCATTGCATTTTTTTTATTTTATGAGTCTCTATGATATTATAATAAGATATAAAATATAAATATAATATATAATAAGAAATCTTCAAACATGAGAACAGTAGATGACTTGAACAAGTCATTTCTTAAAAACAACAACTGCCCCCCCCCCAATTAAAATTATGGGAGGTGGGCATTATCATGCTTCATACTTTCTCCAAAAAAATGTTTACAAAAGAGATAAGCGTATTACGGCAGACAGCAGTTACCAACAGATGAAATTTAATTTTAACGTTAAAAAAGACAGAATTTAGTCCTGTACTGCAAATACTGTTTGATGCAACTATTCCACCAAATCATAGTCATATTATTAACATAATTATGATGTAGTTTACAGCATTTCGAATAAACGTAAACAATATTCATTTCGCATTATTATTATTTTTACTGATAAATTCCATCTCCATAATGTTTCTTTTTGTTTTGTTTTGTTTTTTTTTTCCTTGGGGTAGCCTATTTGTCAATAGATTTCGTGAACAAAATCATGATACAAGTTTCAAGTCTCTCCGGAAACTGTTTTGATGTTTCGCTTATACATTTTTGAAAATGAAAACTCGCCAAAATGTACAATGAAACTGTCAAAGTAAAAAGAAACAAAAACAACACACTCCAAAGAAATAAATTTGTTTCTAGCGTTGCTTAAATTGAGTCCTATATTGCAAAAAACAGGTTTAATGCAATTCATTAGGATTTGCTGTACAGGGTGTTTCCGAAAAAAGGAAACCCAACTTGATCAACATAATTTCAAAAATATTCCAATGGTGATTATGAAATTTATATCACTGTAAGTGCAACTCATTTGCCCATTCTAATGAATACCTCGCTCACTTCACCAAATGTCGCTCACTAAACCCCATGTTTTGAAAAGTCTTGTAAAATTGTGCAGTGGTTCACTTTCATGCACCTGAGATGGTTTGTGTGAATGTGCCTGGAAAGGAAACCCAACTTTAATCATCAATAACTTCAAGAATATTTCAGTGGTGATTAAGAATTTATATCACTGAGAAGTACAACTATTACCATTCTAATGATCCTCTCTCAGCTCACCAATATCATGCATCACTGAACCCATTGTTTTGATAAATTGTCTCGCAAAATTGTGATAGGTTTCTTTCATGCTCCTTGAGATGAGTTGCTTTAAAGATTCCTAACAAATCTAAGTAAAGCATTCAGTGACTTAAATAAATGATTTTTGATAAATGGGTTGGAAATTTTTACTTATTTAGTCCTTTTAATCTTACCATCCAGGTAATTTCAACATGTTAGTGGTCACGACAACCAGAGAACCTTCAGTTCCCCATGGATAATGTAAAAAGCATGACAGTGCATCAATCACAATTTTGCAAGTATTTCAGAACAATGGGGTTCAGTGATGCGTGACATTGGTGAGCTGAAAGAGATATCATACAATGATAATGAGTGGCACTTTCCAGTGACATAAACGTCATAATCACTACTGTCATGTTTTTAAAAATGATTGATGATGAAAGTTGGATTCCTTTTAGGCACATGCAGCAAACCCATCTCAATGAGCGTGAAAGTGAACCACTCACAATTTTGCAAGGCATTTTCAAAAACAATGAGGTTCAGTGATGCGTGACATTGGTGAGCTGAACGGGGTATCATTAAATGTGTAATGAGTTGCACTTTCCAGTGAATATAATTTTATAATCACATGTAATATTTTTTAAATTATTGATGATCAAATTGGTTTTCTTTTTTCTGGGCTCACCCTGTATATCAATCATTATTGATGCACATCTTCTATGGCAACGGCGTAAAAGAATCTTTCTTCTCTATAGAGGTGTTTTCGTTTTTTACTATGCCATTTGAAAAGACAAAACTTTCATTTCATAATATACCAAAACAAAATGTATAAATTGTTTTGTAAAAAAGAAAAACATGTTATCAGCTATGATGCAATACTTGTGATGGTATAGTATATATCAGTTTATTATGTATTACTGATTTGATCATAATAATATGAATGAAACTATATTATACATTACCCACCACATTTTGAGATCAAAAACTTACGTTCATCATCGCACTTGAACGCACTTTACAACATGCGCTGTAGTACTGACACCGTACGTGAGGTGCACTTGTAAGCACGGCTCCTCCGTACGATAACGATTCAAACGCACGGAGATCGTACGTTACAAGCACGTACATCTCACTTACAACGTGCGCAACGTACGATGCACACAACCGCCCATTACCATACATGGTGTACCGGCCAGTACTTCAACTTGCGCAGTCGTGCGTTGACGTACTCGACCGTGCGCTTGCCACTTCCCTCACGTTTCAGAAAACGTAGCGACCGTAGCCTCCCCAAAAAAAGTACGGCCAAAAAAACGTACGGCGGCTTGTGACCAACGGCTTACAGTGGCATGAGTATTTACCTGGAGTAACTATAACTTTGTAAACATACAGCAATACTCATAACTCATGATCTTTCGTCCGATCGCAGGTACCTTCCCGGTAACTTCAAACCCCAACTTATCTCTGAGCAGACCTTAAGCCAGACCGTTCCCAAGGAGCCTCAGACAGCTACAAACACCATTAGCACCACCACCAACCATCACACCACACCACCACCACACCACCACTATGCTTTATATTTTGAGAACTATCATGTGTAAGACATATGTATTAAGATTATATTAATATAACTCGTTTAATCTTCGTCCAATTTCAGGACCTTCCGGTAACTCACCCCACTCATATTCTGGAGCAACTAAGGCGACCGTACCCAAGGACCGCCAAGGAACCCCAGGTAGCTAGTACCACCACCTGTCTTCCTGGTGGTCCTATAGCTGTAGCAGTGAATGGTATAGTCCTCTATAACCCATGGGATGCTGACGGTGATAATGCTGTAGAGGGTGAAGGTGCTGAAGTCTTTGATATGTGTGATGGTCATCCTGATCAGAATGGCAGGTAGGAATCACATACCAAGGGATGTTTCACAAAGAGTTGAACAAACTTAAAAATCGCACTTAAGTCCCTAGTTGCGTACGGTATATTCAGGTATGGGTATATTACGCATCACCTCATTGGTCAGATCAAGTCTAGGGGATGTGTGCAATTTAGATGTATTTCAATTTGATTGCGCCTTACAAAACTGGCTGTGCTTAGAAGTTAAGTGCGACTATAAGTCTATTTACTCTTTGTTGAAACACCCCCAGAAGTGGTAACAATATGTTCATGAACTTAGGTGTATGAGACATGAATGTATTATGCATTTTAAATTATCAAAACAATCCTCATGAAATCAATACACACCAACTAAAGCACCAATGACAAAAAAAAAAAAAAAAAAAAAAAAAAAAAAAAAAAAGAAACACGATATGTTGTTAATAATGAATTACGATTTTGCATTATAAACTATGGTTAATACGAAAGGTACATATATGGCAAGCAATATTTTATCGATATACTTTTAATTTTTTGAGGTTATTTCACGATTTCAAGCCCTTATTACTATTGATTGTATCTTTCTAAAGGTACCACTACCATAGGCAGCCTTCCAGTTGCCTGTTTGACGTCAGTCCCGGCGTTCCCTCCCCTATGGTCGGTGTGGCTTACGATGGATTCGCAATCTACGGACCCGTCGATGAGGGCGGTAATACATTGACCTCAGCTGACCTTGATGAGTGCCATGGTCGCTACAACGCTGACGGTGTCTACCAGTACCATACCACCTCAGACTTTCCTTACATCCTAGGGTGCTACAAGGGTACCCCTCAAGGAGTCAACACAGGTGGTAATAACTGCTACAAGGCTGAAGATGCGGATGAGAGTGGTAATGTAAATGGTGGTACAGGTGGTGGAGATGATCCCATAGATCCACGTCCACCACGCCCTCGACCTCGTCCCCGTCGTGCTAGTCCACCAGCCAACGCTTTGGTTCCACAGAACCTCTTCCAGAGAAGACTTCCAGCTGGATACAGAGACTTCCTCCAGAAGGTCATCTTTAGGCGTTAGACAGTCATTACAAGATCGGCTTCAGGCATTTGAAGGTCATTACAAGGTCATAAAAATTATAACAAAACAAGGTTTCACCTATCAACTTTTCTTTTAAAGAAGCTATTCTCTTTTCTTTTCTAATCAATATAATTCATTGCCTGCCGGCCACAAAGAGAATAAAATAGAAGGACGTCTCAAAAATTAATGTGGAAATAACTATAAATAGGCCATCAGTTTTAAGAAGAGAAAATGCATTTCGTGAATATAAATAAAGAATGTGATTACTGATACTGATCTTGAGTCGTATCGTAATTTGTCGTAATATCACTTCGGATAATAGCATTCTAAAGTTTTTGGTTTAGTGGTATTACTGCCACATGGTTATGTCCCTATAACGCTTCGCCGCCCTAACATGCCTAACTCCCACATTAATACGTTCTGTCCGCCCCGAGATAATGCTGTATTTCAGACGTCTACATGATGAAATATGGCTGAGATTACATCTCAACTCTTCAACCTTAAATAAGAAGAGATTTCCCACAAACATCTTGAAATGAAGAGAGAATATACCCTCTTCAACTGCAATCTCATGCTCGTTATGCAGCTAAGCTTCCATTATCAGAATATGGCCTGAGTATCAAAAGTAAACACGTCATCAGGATATCATCATTATAGCATTGTAATAAAAGCATTAACAGATATATAAAATAAATAAGGTTTCTATCTCTATCTTTTTCCAATCATTATCTGACCCTTCTCTCTTTCGTGTTCTCTGTTGCTTCCCCCTCTCAAATAGAGATATGATTTTAATTGACTGATATTTTTTTTTTGAATTATCATTATTAGTGAATCGGACGTTTAATACTTATTGGACAATCGTATCCATCTAGTTATGCTTAATTGAAATATGGGAATGCTATTTTCCCCGAATGATTTTAGAGCCGATGATTTAGTTATCTGCTGCTTGAAGAAAATCATTTGAATATTTAGTTTTTATTTGCGACCTTGGTGAAGATTAACTCCACGGAAGGTGTTTATGTTTGTAGGACCGATATACAAAAACTGCATTTATATTTCTAAAACTCAACGGTCACCACCACCCTATCCCACATGTTGTCACAGTATCATTACAACCAGAACCATCAATAAGCAGAGTTTGGTCAATTTGGTTCCAGTTGGGTAGCAACATAGTGCATTATTTTTTGTACTGTGTTTGCCTATAATATCAATACCTGTTATACTCAAACCGGGTTGGCAAAACTCTGTTTATCGATGGCTCTGATCACAACCATTAAACACCGCTATCATTGGATGTGATCGACCAAAGTTACGTTGAAGACAACTTTCATCCCCTTGGATACTAAACCCCTCAGGACAACTACCCCAACCCCAACCGTGAATAGGATTGAGCAATTGATATGGTTGCACTGTCACTTTCTCGCCGGTGTTTTCTTGTTACCCTACTCAGAAAATATTGCTGATAAATGATTTCATGATTTCCTGCATTAACATTTTGATGAACACTAAAGTTGATTTATAGGTTTAGCACGCTATTTCCATTATTCTGGTATATTGACGAGCTTTTGAGTACATCCCTGCACTCACCATAATGTACCTGATTTACTGCATCGATCTGAACGTGATGAATTGGTAATCGTTTTAGACTGATCGTGAAATGATGAAAATGACCTCGTCATCAATGAGAGAACTAATGGAATGATTGATCGACTGCTGTGATGATGTGCTTTATGGTTACATCCATTTGCACATTAGTGATGTTAATCGAGACCTCTTATCCCCAGTTACACAACATCGTATGTCTCCAGATTGATGGTAACATTCTATTAATTACCAACAAACAATTATGTCTATGTAGGGTGTGACTGTTACCTAAATGTCCACAGTTACACAACATCGTATGTCCCCAGATTGATGATAACTTTCTATTACACCAATAAGTAATTATCCTATGAGGGGTGTGACTGAGACCTTAATGTTTTCGTGCAACGTGTCAAAATATTCCATAACACGTGACACAAATTCAACCACTCACAGTGCGTATTATACAGAATATATACATGTAACATTATATTACCTCCAAATGACAAGATTATTTTATAGTGTGGTGGTGTGGCTGAGATCCAAATGTTTTCCATTTGTCTGATACGTGATGTCCGCATGAGAAGAGAGAGAGAGAGAGAAAGACAGACAGACAGAGAGAAAGAGAGAGAAATAGAGAGTGTTGAGGGGGGGGGGGGGTGAATGCTCACTGATTCAGATAATTGCCTTTATCGTCACCAGTCTGTGTTATAAATAGAACCATTTACCATTTCCTACTTCCTTGGATATATAGAGCAAATCCATCATAGATTATTACCAATCTGGAGAACAATAACCATGTATTAGAAAAATTAATTTCACAATATACTTAAAAAATATAATGTTGGGCAAGAGACCGTTAATTTTAATATACGGTACATCCTCATAGCTAATACAGGCATAGAATGAGAGACCATACCTATAATTGACATCATATAGTCATGATAATCATCTTCAATAGGGATGGTCTCAATAATTTAGCTCCACATGATGATCAGATAATATCAAACATTATCCAATTGACTTTGACTGAACAATCTCTAACTTACCTACACTGTAAAAAATATCTGTATTTTTACAGCAAATCTGCTGTCAGCAGAGTCGCCATAAAAAATGTAATTCAAAAACAGTTTTGTTGTAAGTTTCTCCTGCAAATAATTGCGTGAGAAATAAAAAATATACATCAGGATTAACACATTTATTCCGTAAGGTTTTAACCAAATACGTATGCTATAAACATGATAAAACTCTAATGATATATTTCCTACGCTTTTATCAATTCTTAAGGGAGAAATCTACAACAAAACTGTATTTTAAATTATATTTGTGTATGGCGACTCTGCTGACATCACTTTGCTGTATTTTTTTAAATTTTTTTTTTACAGTGTACGTTCGAAATGAACGCTATTCCCGAAACCTCTGAGCAATAATGTCAGGCTACTAAACGTAATTTCAATTAAGGTTACGGGTAATGAAGTACCTGAACATTGGGCCATGACCAAATGCGGGAGGAGCATATTTTACAAAGAAGATCATTTTATTTTAATCATTTATATTACGTGTATTTTTCTATTAAAGTTAAGCGAACGATTATCCTTTTTATATTATAATTATCATTATTTTTTAAAATATCACCTTCATGCGTATTGCTTTTTATCTTTTCGTTTTTCTGTACTCGAGTATTATTATTTTTTTAGAATAGTTGATGGCAATGGTCTATCTCCTATCATTCACACAGGATTTGTCATTTTCTTTGCCTTTTTCAAATTAATAGCTCTACTATCAACAATGTTATACACACCAATGTATAGACGAATTCGGGCAGCATTTCATGGAAGTGAGCCGTCTATGTGCCCACCATATAGCTGGGGGTTACCCAGTGTACTACGCATGCGCCATGTGCGCGTGTGTCTGCGCGTTTGTACATTTTTCTTTGTTACGCATACATGCGCACACATGGAGCATGCGTAGTACATTGGAAGCCCCCCAGCATTGGCGGCCACCATGACAAAACATCACCCAAACCGAATTCGTCTATACTCTGTAAATTGGCATTACAATACCTTATTCTTATGCTGTGTTCTTCGACGTTATCCTATTATGAGGCACAAAAAAATTACAATTACATACAACGATACGAAAAAATGTTTATATTTGCCTCATACGCTAATATCTTTTTATTTTATCTCTCTCTTTATTTTTAGAGTGTCATTTTAAAGGTTCCTCTAAAATCATCCAAAATTCCAATATCGCACATACCATATGCTTTTTTTTCTCTCTCTCTCTTTTTTAAAAACATTGATCAATCTCATCATCTCATGACAAACAGTGCACCTATCCTATCATTTACCTGCTTGAATATAATTTACAAACCAAAGATATGCTCTCTTGGAGGATGAGAAAACCTTTACCGACGTACCAAATTTCCACTCATCATTTTTATCATGTTTACCGACATGATTCCAAGCGGTAATTATTTTTTCCAGCTCAAGTGCACTTCCGCTTCCGGTTTCTGAGGTCAAGTGCCCAATCTTCATCTTTCGAAGTCTAAGAAGCACTCGAAGATGGATCAAAATGGTTGTCTTAAATCCCAAAGGTCGTTGTGATGAAAATGTATCAAAATAAAATTCTTCATAATACCATCAGGCGTGGATCCAAGGGGGAGAGGGAAAGAAGAGAGTATGAGTGATCTTTTTCTTCTTCTGACATAGCATTATAATCCTCTACTCGCCGGAGGTCATGACGGCTGAGGTGCCACGGAAAGAGAAATGAAGAATCCAGAAGGACGTCTCAAAAAATTAATGTCGAAATAACTATAAATAGGCCATCAGTTTAAGTAAGAGAAAATGCATTTCGTGGATATAAATAAAAGAATGTGATTACTGATACTGATTTGAGTCGTATCGTAATTTGTCCGTAATATCACTTACGATAATAGCATTCTAAAGTTTGTGTGTTTAGTGGTATTACTGCCACATGGTTATGTCCCTATAACGCTTCGCGCGCCCTAACATGCCTAACTCCCACATTAATACGTTCTGTCCGCCCCGAGATAATGCTGTATTTCAGACGTCTACATGATGAAAATGGCTGAGATTACATCTCAACTCTTCAACCTTAAATAAGAAGAGATTTCCCACAAACATCTTGAAATGAAGAGAGAATATACCCTCTTCAACTGCATCTCATGCTCGTTATGCAGCTAAGCTTCCATTATCAGAATATGGCCTGAGTATCAAAAGTAAACAGACGTGCATCAGGATTATCATCATTATAGCATTGTAATAAAAGCCATTAACAGATATATAAAATAAATAGAGGTTTCTATCTCTATCTTTTTCCAATCATTATCTGACCCTTCTCTCTTCGTGTTCTCTGTTGCTTCCCCCTCTCAAATAGAGATATGATTTTAATTTGACTGATATTTTTTTTTTTTTAATTATTCAATATTAGTGAATCGGACGTTTAATACTTATTGGACAATCGTATCCATCTAGTTATGCTTAATGAAATATGGGAATGCTATTTTCCCCGAATGATTTAGAGCCGATGATTTTAGTTATCTGCTGCTTGAAGAAAATCATTTGAATATTTAGTTTTATTCGACCTTGGTGAAGATTAACTCCACGGAAGGTGTTTATGTTTGTAGGACCGATATACAAAAAACTGCATTTATATTTCTAAAACTCAAACGTCACCACCACCCTATCCACATGTTGTCACAGTATCATTACAACCAGAACCATCAATAAGCAGAGTTTGGTCCAATTTGGTTCCAGTTGGGTAGCAAACATAGTGCATTATTTTTGTACTGTGTTTGCCTATAATATCGAATACCTGTTATACTCAAACCGGGTTGGCAAAACTCTGTTTATCGATGGCTCTGATCACAACCATTAACACCGCTATCATGGATGTGATCGACCAAGAGTTACGTTGAAAGACAACTTTGCATCCCCTTGATACTAAACCCTCAGGACAACTACCCCAACCCCAACCGTGAATAGGATGAGCAATGTGATATGGTTGCAATTACTCGCTCCTCTCCAGGCATGCTTTTAGGAATTCTCTAGCGACTGAGCCCGCTGTGATGTGTCACTTCAGCTTATGTTAGCCTCTAATTACTATGTGACTCCAAAAATACTAATTATCCTCCGGGGCACATCTGTTTCATCCTCGGCCCTGACACTACTCAGAAAATATTGCGCGGCCATCAGATGAAATGAGATTTATCAAATGATTTTGTTGCCCTGCCATATCTGGGATATCTTCAAATTTGTATAAGGATAATATTGCTCGAGACAGTATATAATTTATAAGGTGATGTTTAGCACGCTTGAGGTTTAGAAGCAAGTCGCATTGCACCTATTTACACTGTAGTATAATGATTGACGAGACTTTTGAGTACAATCACTGCACTCACACGCTATAATAAATGGTACCTGATTTACGGCTTGTCTGTATTTATCTGAGATGCTGAATTGAACGTGCATGTGATTTTGTTAGAGTTTATATTGAACGGTTTTACGAGCGTGATCGTGTAATATATGACTTCGCAATGAGTGACGTCTCAGGATACATCATGAATGTGTGAAAAGAGAATTGCGCTAATTGTTGGGCGATCGAAGTCTCGATGCGGAGTCATTGACTGAGACATGAGATTAAGTAGCTTTATGGTTGTGATCTGCGTCCATTTGGCGAGCATACACTAGAAGACATATAGATGAGTTCAGATCGGAGTCCGACGAACCTATCATTATCGCTCCCACCAATAACTTTATAACTTAAGCAACCATCACGAAATGATGCTTTCGCAGGAGTGAATAGGATAAATCATTTCTGACATCACACTAGTATACTAAAAACAAAATTGAGGGCAATTCAATGGTCATCTATGATGGTGCTATGTGTGAGGGTCCCTTATTGAGATACATCAAATAGTGCATTAGACATTGCTATCCCCTTATAATCAGTTTACAACAGCAAGACATACTGGACATATGTACGCAAACTTCCAAGTAATCGTCCCAAGAATTTGATTGGACTAACTCTCCTCTCTCACGAGGCGCCTACGGCCTCGGTGCGCCAGAGAGAATTAAGGTGGCCTCTAGAGGTATATACTTAGTATTTGTCTGATGCGCACGGGAGTGATATGTCGTAGTCTATGTTGCGAGAGAGAAGGATCCGCACCTATTTTAAATGTATATAAATTTGAAATGATGGCATACCGAGTGTCAAAAACTGATGTTGGATGTATTACCAATTAATAATATAACCAACAGGTCAAGTGCACGAAATCTCAGACCTAATCTGTATTTCTCCCACCAATAAGTAGTTTGAGTCGTATTCTATATTTCTAGTCAATCACTAACACTATTTGTATACGAGTAAATAAACCCCTTTCCTGGTCTCTCCTTTTAAAGAGATAGACAAGATATATATATCTAGTCCTATACTGACCAAGATTGATTGGTAGTTATGTAATTGATAGGTTTGTCGAGAGAATGAGTGGTTGTTGCGTAGTAGATTCATGCCACAGAAGTGTCTGCCACTTCTCACTATTGTGTCCATTGATCCACGTATGTCCGAGTGTATAAGGATATATGAGAGAGAGCGCACTTGTAGCGCATGAAAGCACCCATGAGAGCTAGATCTCTAACGACGACGAACACGCAATCGAGAGAAATAGAGAGTTTGGGTCGAGTCTGATGGGAGGGGGGGTGGTTCTGGCGTGAATACATGCGTCTCGACGAGAGATGATCATGTAAATAATTGCCTTTAGTGATCTACACACAATAGATAGCTCTTAGAGTGGGTGATGCACGACAAATAGCATATATTGAATTACTCACTTTACCAATATTTGTCTTAAAACTTGCTTAGGCATTATTATGATAGAGTGATGGCACATAATCCAACAGAGATTTATTTTACCATTATATTGTGAAGAAACTCATCATCAATCCTACTAAGTGGATTAATTGTTATTAGAAATAATTAATATATATCATCAATTCGAGTTATCAGCTTAAAAAAATATATCGTATGTTGAAGGTTCTCAAAGCTCAAATGAGACCGTGGTAATTTTAGAATAGTACGTCAATACTTTTTTTTAATAGTAAGCTAATACAGCTATTAAACAAGAGATATGTAAGAACACGCACACCGAGTATTCTGCATTTATTAGAATTGATGCACATCGAGATATCTGTGTGTATGGCACCGTGTCATTGATCAGATCAAAGAACTGCTCAGTATGAGTGGAATGGTGCTAATAATCGTCTTTATTTTATGCAACTCACATGGAGACTGTGATACATTAGTTTATAGAGAGAGAACATTGTCACTCCAAATATGACTTGATGGAAGTGACTGATTAGACAGAAGTCTCCGTCAAGACTTATAACTCTTGACTCGCAATTCGTAAAGACAACTCCCATTTGTGACTTTGGACTTCGAGAGCAAATGCTGCTCGCTCAGGCCATGAAGTCACCTGATACACACCAATGGTAATATAACTTCATATTTTGTATGTGCAAAGTTCACGTTCTCTCTTCCGCATGAGCAAATCACTTTGGCGCGTGAGGATATATATTATATATCAAAGATTATTACCTTCATCCTGAGGCAGATGTAGCAGATCAAATGAGCTTACATTTATTCCGTAAGGGTTTTGACACCAAATTGAGTGCCGTATGCATCTCTATATGAACGTCACCGTGCGCAGAGATATATATGCTCGCTCACGATTAAAGATAAATATATGTTCTCTTTTTAATACTCGCCTACCAAGTTCTTGTGTTATCATTATATTATCTCCTCCACCGCGAGTAACGAATCTACAAAAAACTGTATTTCTTGAAAATATTATAGATTTTGTTTGTATTTTGATGTCGACTCTGCTGACATCACTTTGCTTGATATAGATTCTTATTTTTAATACTCTCTCTATATTTGTTAAGGCAAGATGAGTCGTCTCTGAGTATGATAAGTAATTGCGTATTCTATATAGCCACGACAAAGGATAATCTCACGAAATACATGCAGACCTATATTGTTCAGGCGCCTCCGCATAAGCATAATATACGTTAAATCTCTAGCTAAGTCGAGGGTTATTAACGGTAGTAGATGATACTGCTAGTAGCGCTTATTGAACATGTGGGATAACTCCCTCATCGTACCAAATTATTTTGCTGTGGTATTGTCATTACTTTTACTCTATATATTATGTATGAGGAGCATCATTTATTATGTTATTTATATAACTCAGATGTACATAAACCTATAATTCTAACTATGATCACATGGAAAATGTTTCTATTTGTAAAGCATTTAGTTGCAAGACACAGGTATTATTCCTTTTTTTTATATTTTAATTAATTTATTATTTCAATGGTGAGTGTTGTGGTTGAAGGAGAGATAGTCAAATTCTCCTTTCTATGCCGTCTGTTCCTCTTTGTAATATGGCTGTAATTTGCTCTTTTTATCTGTGTTGCGTTTTCTTGTGACTTCCGTAGTATTTTATTATTCTATATTTTTGATGAATAGTTGAATGAGAGCACAATTAAGTGATCTATTCTATATGACCTATCGTTTCTACACTTTAGGATTGTAATTGTAAACTCAATTTTCACTTTTGCTCGTATTTTTATTCAAATATTAATTTAAGTATAGCTATGATTCATGCATACTAGTATCTAGTACTAATTTGGACGAGTGTGTGGTCACACAGCCAAATGAAATTATAAAGTGCAGGTGGCGACGGAATATTTTTCTGGGCTATGCATGTCATATGGGTAGAGTGTGAGGCCGTCTGTTGATTGTGTCTCGCTGCGCATGTGTGCTGTTGAATTTTATTAGCCAATATAAACGCTGCAGGGGAGGCTTGGAATCTCTCCGACCACAGATGTAAGCTACGCATCGCGCCAAATGTGCGCGTGTGCTGCGCAGTTTGTACATTTCTTTGTTATTACGCATACATTGCGCACACATGAGCAATCTAGCACTGGAAGCCCCCAGCAATTGGCGCCACGCATGACAAAAGAGTACTTTGCAAATAACCGAGAGAGAGAATTCGTCTATAGCTCTTTCTCATGTTACACTTTAGCATCTATAAAACAACACCTACACCTTTCTCTCATGTTATAATGGTAATGCCTATGTGTTCTGGCCTCTCGGCCGGGGGGGGGTGGATCGCGGGTTTGGATATGTCAATTGTAGGGTCGTGCAAACAAAACAATATTTGAATAACCTAATATAACATAACGATATCTGTTTGAATGTCCTGTAACAAGGATGTTTATACTTTGAGTGTCTTCTCATAAGAGGTAGGCTATGGAAACTCACTCATTAATTCACAATCTCTCTCTTCATTTTACTCCTCTCGTCAGCTATGGATGTTTTTAGAGTGGGATTTATAAATGAAGAGTTACCCCGTATACTATAATCGTCTGAAAGTGAGTAGAGACCACGATACTATACTGCTACCGCATAATATCGATGTCTACCAGACCATAATAGTCTGATCTATTATCATACACTCTACTATCTCAAATACTTTCAATACATTTGGTATGGAAATTTTTTTTTTCAATCTATATCTGGTCTTATACAATCTCACCTCTAGTAGCAGCTAATCAGTGCACTCTTCTGTACTTCCTTGATAAAAAAAATGTAATGTGACAAAATCGATAGCTATGAAATCATTGAGGTGTAACAAAGCGGGCTGAAGATGAATAAATAGCGCTCCTCGTTTGGACGCATGGACGAAGAAGCCTGTTTTATTCTTGTCGAGGTTCACTAATTCTCAAGCTCTCATGTTTTATTTGTTCCGACATCATCTATATACATGGTATCGCGCCTCTGAGCGAGAATGAATTTCCCCATCTTCCATACGCGGCGTGTAGACTTCTATTGGTCCTTGCAACAGCACTCATGGCTTGTTTGCGTACTTGTTGCGCAGCGTGTCATCCGGGTTTCTGTGTAGGTTGTCATTGAATTGTGCCTAACAAATTGTGCCTCTTCTCGTTATAGTTTTTCGTTTTTTGTGAGCGGAATAGCGAAGCTAAAACTCTCTCTTATAGCAGAAATGGGCATGCCTCGAGCTAGAGCACGTACTAGACACACAGGTTGTCTTAAATCCCAAAACGGTGCTGTTCGAGAGTAGAAGCTGATATATCATTCGGCTGAGGGTAGACAAGGAGCACAGATGAAAACACACTTGTATATATCATAAATATCTAACAATGCGGGATGGGCGGGGAGGGGGGGAGAGGTGAGATAAGCCAGGGGGGGGGGGGGGGGGGGGGCTGGGGCCGTGGTGCCCGTTGGGCCGCGCGTAAGAAATAGAGGAGTGGTGGATAGGAGGGATTATGGATGGGAAGAATGACATTACGCGTTAGCTAATTGAGATATGGACGTTGAGAGCTTTTAACCTTACTCTGCTGATGATTACCAAATGACACTGCATACTAAATTTCAGCACTTTAATCTCAGGTTTATAGTGTATGAGAGGACATCATATTATTGTTGCGACAGAGACCGAAAACTTTATAGATAAATATGTCCATAGAAGAGAGCATGGCATTCAATATATCCCTACTTATCACGCATTAACGAAACTAATAAGTTATGGCTGTATCTCCCATACAGTTGTGCGCCATAAAATCATGTATATGAGCAACCAGCACAAATACACAGAGAGGATGACATGATGATCGATTGTGCAGAGAATCAGTAGCATAATTATTCTGTTCTGCGATACGTAATGTATAGGTCTAGTAAATGTTTGTTTATTATTTAATTATGGGTGTTTGTAACCACTTTATGATTTGGCTACTTAACAAGTAGAATTGAATAATTAATTAGAATACAGCATAAACGCCAAGAGGGGGTCAATTATAGAGACTCGTCCTCTTATATAATATGTAAAGGGTTTTGAAAGGATCAAATAATATGGAGTTTTTCATGCTAATTTGGATTTGATATTCGGCGGTTACTTTGTGAAACACGATAGACTCGAGCACGACATACATGGGGGGGGGGAGGTGGGACGTGGCAAATCATCTAGTTTATAACTTGCGGCTGGTATCCTGCCCTACAATGGAGTTCAACTTGGTTTTGTTGGTGGAGGATTCTACTATTGGAACAACTTTAAAGAACAGGCTTAGAAGAGAGGGCTCAGGTTTGACACTCTGTATGTGTTGCGCGAGGTTTCAAAGCTGTGTCTCGCCAAGGAAGACGTCGTCGGCACGCGGAGTGTCTGACATATGAGAGATGCGCACGACGATGCGTCCACCGATATCAAAATAAAATAGATGTGGCCCCATTTTAACATTGGAGACATTCCTATATCGTCTGAAACGTGGGCTTTTGCGGATAGAGCCACGATCAGTTGGGCAGATGCATAAACACCCAAGAAAATTAGAGCAGAGTATGTGAGTCTCTCAACAGGCAAACGCACTATGCTTAATGAGAAAACAGAGCGTATGTATCAGGATATGATTTGAATGTAGTCACGCGAGTTCTTTGAACAGCACAAAAGCAGAGATTTTTCAAGCTCTTGCGCTCTGGTGAAGTAAAACGTTGTACTTCAATACGGATGTTTATTATTGTAAAATCACACAGTAAAATATGAAAACTATCGTGATAATATATTTGGTCGATGAAGATGAAGCTTAATGAAAATGACCTAACGCAAGCGACACTATTAATCTCCTACTATCTCTCTCTGTATTTCAGCTTCAAGTGTTTCAGCAAGTTTCACAGAAAGCTCAAAGACTTTGTATTATTTCGCATACATTCTCTGAAGGTTAAACAACGGCGAGTAATATTAGACAGAAAATGAATAACGACACTGGTTCACAGCAGCTCATATTAAAAATCTGAAATTGTCGCCCTTCTAAAAAAAAATGGATTTGTCAATAAGCGGAGGTGATGATTGAGGCACTTCACCGAAGTTTTTGTAGCAATTTATGCGTTTTTTACAAACGAACAAAAGAAAATAAACATGTTTAGTACATATAAGTAGGTTGTAGTCTGAATAACTTAAGGAGAGAATGCGAAAATGTTAATTTAGATAGTGTACATACCTTTCTGATTTCTTTAGACAAGATGTCGATGATTAAAGTGAAGAGCTCATTTTACAAAAGGTACTACATCCATTTACCATGAAAATTCGCTTATTTTTTTTCACATTAATCTACTCTTTTTAGCACCTCTACACACTGTTACAAACAGAAAAAAGCATGAATTATTCAATGGGGAAGGGTGAAAAAATCAAAAATAATTTTCAAAAACCGATTTCGCGTTTCGCAAAAGGTACTACATTCCATTTTCAGTTCGTTTTCCGAAAAGGTACCTG
>CALNVZ010000674.1:32641502-32730017 GCA_940671915.1 Paracentrotus lividus
GGGGGGCTGGGCCGTCGTCCCTTCCCCTAAAAATAATAATTATAATGATGATGATAATGGATCGCCACATGCGATAAGAGAGAGTTACCCCTTTCCCAACCCAACGGATGTTATTTTAAAAAATGATATTATTGGTTGGCTGAAGCCGAAAAAAAAAAAAAGCAAAAGAGCATCACCTACATCACTTTCACGCACAAACTTAAGTATGCGTTCCATATTTCCAATCATGTTATTCACCATCACAGAAAAAATTGTACTACATCCACTTTTATGTAGTCCCATGTATTTGTGTTTATTGCATGTAAATAATGCATAATTGGCTGAGTTCGCCAGAGCATTAGTACAAATTTGAAAACTTATGTACTCAATGCAACGTTTTATTTTTTAAAAACATGGCATCTATTTTAAACTATATAAATAGTACAAAATGTTCCTTTTTGAATACAAAAATTGCTAAGATACATGGCAATTCACATACTATGAGACATATCATTTCCAAAAGGTACTACATCCACCAGAACAAAAAATCAAAACTTCATTTACAGAAAATCTTGCAGACCTAGATTTTTGTTAGACTTTCCATTTAGTATCATAGTGTAGAACAATCTGTAAAAGTTTAATTCCAAACAGACACTCCTATAAATGAAAACTAAAAAAACGTGTTTTTCTCCGAATTAACAAGTATGGATGCAGTACCTTTTGGAAATGACCTCTTCAAATATCTAATCAGGGAAAATGAGTATTTCCTGATCGTGTATAGTGAGACAGGAGGGCGATGAAACACTGTGAAAACTGGGTCTTCCTTGATAGTGGGACAGCTATGAAACACTGTGAAAACTGGGTCTGCGCTGATCGTCTATAGTGGGACATGAAACACTGACCGTCTCGATTGGTTCGGTTCCACTTGGCGCTGGTCGAGAGTGGGGCTTGTCGTAGCGAAACAAGACCCGAATGAAACTTGTCATGAAACCCGACCCACACTAAGACGAAGGCGGGTAATAATTGAAACTTGGACTGAACTCAAAGCAAGACAAAAAAGAGCTTCCTACTCGCACTTCAGACGGAATTTTATTTCGCAAGGAGGGGGTAGCAAATTTCCTTTTTCTTTTTAAATTTCTTTAGCAGTTGAATCCATCTTTTGGGGAAAAGTGCGGAGTATTTACACGCCGATATAAGATAACAAGTCCACCTGAAATGTGATCGCTTATGACATAGAATAAAGTGTACGGCTGATATACAAGTGGTGAGCACTTCAGTGATACACTCTATACATATCAATGATGTATACTTCGCATAAATGATGCTCACCAAATATCAATGATGATATCATCTTTGACGGTTTGAAGTAGATAATTTTCTGAAATCCATCCATATTTGCCGCACCGAATTATTGGGAAAATGAAAAAAAATTATTTCATTTATTCTTACGAAAATCTATTAGCAAGTCTATATAATCGCCCATCTAATTTAATTTATTCAATTAATAATTAGGATCAATATTGATACTAAGAGTTTTAATTGTTATATTATATTTTGAGATAGAAATATACAAACGGACCCTCCAACCCAATAAACTCATCTGTCATGATCATAAAACTTTTGTTTTTCTACGTTCCTAAATGTAATGTTCGAAAACTGATGTAGGATATTCCGAGTTCAATTTTGAAACAAAACTGGCCTTAGTGTCTTCTTCCAAAAATATATACAGCAAACATTATTTTTAATTTTCCATTTACTCTTTTTAAAATGAAACGTCTGCTTAAATAAGACTAAAATATACATAACTGCACTTTTAACTTTAGCTATGATTACAAAAGTCATTGATGCACCCCAATTGGCCCTTCATACATCAATTAGTTTGTGAGATTGTTCGTTATGCGGCGGTCACAACTCGCCGTACCTTCGACGTGCAACTCCCTACGATGGATTTCGTAGAAAATTCGTGCAGCGGAGGTACCTCGCAGGCACGTTGCATGCACGACGTGCAGGAAGTTTTTACAATACCCTTACTACAGAAACGCAGAAATCGCAGAAGATGACCCAGGACCTGTGCGTGCATTGTACATGCAACGCAGGCTACGTTGATGGCACGTGCCCAGTAGCCTACGAAGAGTTGTGACCGCCGCATTAAACTAAAATGATTTAATGACCCCCCCCCCCAACTTTCTGGTCCGCAACAGAAAAGGATAGTATGAAATCGTCGGAAATACTAAGGTGATAGGAATGAAATCGTCAAAAATAGAAATATGATATGCCTGCAATCGCAGACCGATCAATACAAATGAACGTCATTATGGCAAGGGGCGCGCAAATTATAGATATTATTCAAATAGAGGCAAAAGGGCAAATATAATATAAAATGATCATGGGGTAGATTCCTTTTGGTATCAACCGCTTCGATTCATTCTTTGTGGAATATGAGGGCAGTTATACGTTTAAGGTCTATAGTAAATTCAATAAGATCTAGTGCCTTGTAAAAAAAAAAAAAAAAAAAAAAAAAAAAAAAAAAAATTATGATGATTTAGAATTTAGAATTTATAACAACAGTTGTGATGGGGTCTCTTAGCCGAATCCAGTACAAATGAATCAGCTAGATTTCTCAGAGAAAGCTAAATAAAGAGACAGAGAAAGAGCGATGGAAAAAAAAGAGTTAGGGAGAACATCCTTCAGATCATCAGGACCCAATTATTTATCTTCATTATATGCCCTCATTGTTGACTAATTACATTTGATTGTAATAGCCTGATGCACAACACTATACTCCTTTATATGAAATAAGATGATTTGATGATAGTTTATGATTTGATTTGATGAGGTTAGTGATGTAAGAAGAGTGATGTCTTAAATTGAAATTATCTTCCTTTAAGTTAACCGCGACCACGTTTTTAGATTTTCATTAAACAACCGACAACAAATTTGGCGCCAGTTTCTGATAAGGTCGTCTTTACTTTGTTGCAATAACCCTAATCAAACGAAGCAGCTATGACGACATTGTTTTAACCGCGTGCCTTATACAGGCTGGAGAATAATGGTTATTTGGTGGGGTGGAAGTGAAACACAGTTAATTACAGGAACCCGAAGTAGAACTACTAAATTAAGGATTATTCGTTTTGTTAACATGGTTAAAGACATGCATCTTCCCTTGATCTTTTATAGTCTACAGTACTGCAGTTCAATAACACTAATACATTTCTTATATTATCTGATTTCCCCTTATAACGGTGTTTTGAATTTGTTTCTTCCAAACAAAAAGTATTGTAACCTTTAGTTTCCTACATCACTAAGATTATGATGACAAAGATTGTTTTGCAGTGTTTTTCCTCATCCGGTATTTTGAAAATGTGCACCCCAAACCCGTTCACCAAATAAAACCCTTTTCCCACATTGCCGAGTATTCAATTTGTCTAAATTTAGCTTTCCCAGTGAGCTATTTACTTTGTATGAAACGATATTCTGGCCTGAATGATATTTGAAACGATTTTTTTTCTCGATGAAATGAAGTTCAATTCCATATAATCGAACGAATTCCGACAAACAATCAATGAGGTATCTTGAGGGAAAAGGAAGCCAGACCGTATTTTCTGCATATATTGTTTGATAGGAAAACCCGTATTTATTTACATAAAAAAGAGAAAATGACGTTAATTTGAGAATCCAATTTTAAAAAGGGGCACGTTATGGCCAGCTATACTGGTCACCTTGACCTAAGTCATTCAAATGTCATTATTTAGTCGATTACTTACGGAAATCATGAAGTGGTGATTATTGACGAATTGAAATTGGCATTATTATCACAGGTTTAAAGTTGGGTAAAAACTGAATATTTCCCCCCCGTTTATTATTGTTTTATTCTTAATTTTTAGGAGTGTTAAAAAAGGTAAGATAAAATGAGATGATAAACCAATAGAACGATTGAGAGTTTTTTTTTGGGGGGGGGGGTGGTGGGAGGGGGGTAGAAAACGAAAACGAGGGAGAGAGAGAGAGAGAGAGAGAGAGAGAGAGAGAGAGAGGGAGAGAGAGAGAGATAGGAAGGATATAAAGATAAACGTTGAGTAAGTTCTTAATTATGCCCTCTTTCACAGACCTAATTTTACACAATCCCCGCCTCCCCCTCTCCATTGCCTTGAGTGCTATGCCATTGAGTATCAGTCAAGTTCACGATACAAAGACCAAAATAAGTCAAATGAGATCCAATTGATATTAAAAGCCTCAGATGTCAAATTGGGATCAATATAATTTATATCTCAGTGGCTTTGTTGATCGGTCGGCATGAGATCAAAGACGGTATAAGGGAATAAAAGTGAACTTGACTGAAGTGTCGGAACGTGTGTAAAGTGGAGAAAATGAACGATCAAACTGTAATGGGAAAACGTATAGTAGGAAACAATATCTACAAAAACAATACACGCGTCATTGTAAGGAGAAAAAACCAAGGCAAAGCAAATGAAATTAAGGGTAGATCTAAATGCTTTACATCTACTTGGTTGGTACGATACCACATGAGCTAAACCCATTTGGTCTACTAACACTTTGGTACAATTACCACATACTCTAATTGCCAGTTCGTCAAATTCGTCTAATTCCTAAACGAATGTTTAGTCTATTAAACCAGTTTCCTACTGATATTGACCAAGTGGTGTGTGTTCAATGTCCAGTTTCAAATTTATACGCCAACATGAATCATGATACAAAACGCAATTACAAAACACAAACACAAACGCGATCAGCGGTGCACCGTTCAGTGTCCAAAATTGTCGATCGTCTTTAAATTTCCCGCTCTCAAAAATAAACATCTTCTCCTTGTTTCACTTGCACCGGAAGCTTCCATTGCGAGAGCACATTTAAACACGTTTGAAAACTCAATCCTGTTCAGTGTCGCATTTTGTTCCAATCGCGATGCTCAAAGTCGTAAAATTGAAGGTGATTGTGTTTCAAAACGCATCTTTTTCGGCGTTTAAATTTTCGGCGTTTAAATTTAAATTGAGATTTGAAACACGTTTACTTTTACGACCGGGGTTGGGGGACAATGAACACACACGTTTCTCTTTATATCAGCGTTTTGTAATTGCGTTTTGTATCTTGATTCATGTTGGCGTATAAATTTGAAACTGGACATTGAACACACTCTTAGAACCAGTAGACATTAGACGAAATATACGTTAGATGAAATGGAATTTAGACGAAATGGAGTTTAGACAAAATAGGAATAATATGAACTTGTTTAGACTAAACGATTTGAGATGCAGGTGGGATGAGACCAAACGGGCATTACAGTCAAGTGGATGTAGACACATTGACAATTTACCAGCTCAACTTGATTCACAAAAAGCATTGAAATAATAACTGTATGTGAACAGAATTAATGATATTACCATGTTATCTTTTCCAACAACACCAATACAGTTGGTAAATTATTTGCAAAGGGTGTTAGCCCCGTAAGACCCATGTTCTCCCAATGTCTTGCCATGATGTCATCGATCATAATCATCATCCAGTGACCTTTGACCTTGGATGTATATAATCCTGCTGGGATGATAGTTTGATGAGCAGATAATGAATGATTCAAACCAGATTGAGAGCATCTATTTCGATTGGTTCTGATGCAGATGGATTTCATTCCGTTTCCGCATCCTCCTACCGTCATCTTCCTCCTCCTATCCTCTCCACCATCCTGATCATGCTGATGAGACAATACTTCCCAATCAAGCTGACTTTAGAGGGAAATCTGTAACGGTCTGCTCAGCGTGTTTTTTTTTTCTGGTTTAGAGTTTGTATTTTAAATGAATTAAAACATTAAACAATACTTGTATATCGAACTAACTTTCTGTAACGCCCTCCTCAGTTGGTTTATGGGTTTAGAGTATGTATTTAGAATGAACAAGAACATTAACAATAGTTCCCAACTAAGCTGACTGTAGAGAATATAACATAACGACAGTTATCTTGGTTTGCGGGTTGACATTATAACATTTAAACTCTGCTTACAAAATCCCGCTACATTTTAATGTTTTATGAACCATGGAAATTGTTTAATGCGGCGGTCACAACTCGTCGTAGGCTGCGGGGCACGTGCAATCAACGTAGCCTGCGTCGATTGCACAATGCATGCACATGTCCTGGGTCAATTTCTGCGATTCCTGCTTTTCTGTAGAAAGGGTATTGGGAAAACTTCCTGCACGTCGTACAAGCAACGTGCCTGCGAGGTACCTGCGCTGCACGATTTTTCTACGAAATCCATCGTAGGGAGTTGCACGTCGAAAGTACGGCGAGTTGTGACCGCCACATAAGGTGGCAACATGTCGCGTGTTGCTTAATTATAAAAGCATAATGAGACGGGGGGGGGTGGGGGCATGGTTGTAACCTAGTGAGGAGGAGGAGGAGTATTCGGTTTCGACAGACGTGTATCAATCAGATATGATTATTTACGTCTGGGACCGACCTTTAATGATTCAGAGAGTTGACAATGAGCGTTCCTACTGCTCAAAAAATGATTTATTTATTTTATTTTATTTATTTATCTATTTTTTTGTGCCCTTTCTATTCATGACAGTACAATTTTCACCCATTTAATTCCTCCTATACCTTTCCCTCTTTTTTTTTATATTTAAGTGTTTTATTCATTAAAAACAAATCAAAGTACAAGTCATCAAAAACATCGTATCAACAATAACAAAAAAAGTTTCAACAACAATAATAATAAAAATAATAAACTGATAGAAACAATAAAGAAAAAAAGGAGGAACTTAAATAAGAAGAAGACTATTTATGGAAATGTGTACATTGGACATAATAGATACAGTACCAAGCACAAAGTAAGAGGAAGCCTCTTTGTAAACCGGACCTATATGCCTAAATATAACCCCTGTAAAACAAAGAAAAACAAGAATCGAGCTTTAGTCCTGTTATTTATCACCGAAGACCGAATACACCCCACAGTTAAAATTCCACTTTCGTATCTGTAGTTACATACTGATCAAGTTTTGTTAGATATACAGTCAACCCCGCCTGAGACGAATCTATATGAAGTCGTACATGTGGAAACATGATGATTTGACCACCAAAAGAACAAAACACCCCATAAAAGAGGGAACAAAACTGATCTTCATGGGTCAAATAAAACAAGAGAAGACCTGAAAATCTAAAATTCCTTGAACCCAACTGATAAAAGTTTCGTCGAAGACGAGGCCGACTGCATACCAACTCATTGAGATTTCACAAGTACCGTCAACGCACGACAAATTTTCAACCATGAAGTGCATCCTGACCTAAGTGACCTGAACTAGAGACATAATTTATGAATACCGATTTCGTTGAAACAAGATTCATATCAACGTGCCGACTTATTACAATAGGGGTTCTGTCCTCCCGATGACTCCGTACTGCATATATCATGTATTATCATGTCGCTGTACCATAAATGCAATTTTATCAACTTTAAAACACTATGTGACTTCATTCAAAAGAATTAAAAATAAAACTAAAAGTAATAGAATACTGGATACATGTATGCTACAATGTACAGCATAATAGTGCAAAAATGTACTTACAATACATTCACTGAATTGAGGGCTTCGAGGTACAATTATGTTATATACCGCGACCAATGTAGAAAGTAGGGGAAACAGTTAAACATCAAAACCCATTTTTTAAATGGATGTGTAGTTTGTTTCTCTTTTAGCTAATACATATTCAGTTTCTTTTGTTCTTAACAAAGGATTTAAACAGCAAAGTTGGAACATTGTTATTAAACTTACTAACATAAATGTGGTATTTCAGTAATAAAAAGAGATAGGAAACAAACTTATCTTCACAAAATCCAAAGATTTCTCAAAGTTGGACACATTTTGAACTGCAAAGTTTGCATTTTTCTGCGATATTGTATCTAGTAAATCAAGCCAAATTGGAGATACCTTTTCACAATCACAAAATAAATGAACCATTGTTTCCTCTTTTTTATTACACAGCGAGCAATTTGGTGAATCTCTTCTTTTAATCTTGTGAAGAAAGTCATTTAGAGCAATAGCTTTATGAAAAATTTTAAAATAAAAGGATCTTAGTTTAGTTTCAATTGTACAGAAAAAATTAGTATTGTGTATTTTGTCCCAGGTAACATTGACAGTAAAGGTTGATTATCGCCCAATAGTCATATCTTTTTTCAGGAACATGGGAACCAAATAAAATAGTGTATGCATCCCTAGGAACTTTTTTTAGAATTTACCAGTTTATGAACAATGGTTTCATGAACACCAACAATATCGACATCATAGTTTCTCTATCCACGCTTCAGGGATATTTGGATTAAGAAGTTAAATTTCCTTCTATCTCCAGAAGATATACCAAAATCCAATACTAATTCTTCAAAAAGTTTATGCCCTGGAAAAGGGGGATTAAATAAATCAGATAAGGTAGAATGTTTTTATCAAACCAAGATTCGTAAAAAAAATAGGATTTAGATTTAGATCGAATAAACCTGTTGAACCAAGACATTGACAGGCACTTAATTCTGAAAATTTATGACCATAAAATTCTAAAGTAGCTTCCTCCCTATATAGATACCAGACACGAAGAGATTCAGCAAGTTGTATGTTACCAAGTGAATTAAGAATACTTTCTGGGGCCAAAGAGTTCCACCAAATAAGAAATATCACCATGAAACTTACTAAAAAAAGATAACTCAATATCCTTCCAAAGAGCAGTATAATTGGTATCTAAAATATTTTAACCCACACCATCTTTGAGCATTAGCAAATGTTAAAGATCAATCATTTTCAGTCCAGTCTTGAATTAATCATTACACATAATTTTTCTTTGGACTCTGTCTTTACCCCCATTCCAAATAAACCTGAAAAAAATCCCATTCAACTCTTTGAAAAAAAAACGAGGTATTTTAATACAAAGAACTGAAAAGAGAAATATCAGTTGTGGCAATACAAGTGTTTTAATAACACACACTTTACCAATTAGTGAAAGATTTCTCATTCGCCAACAATTGATAGTCTGCTTGATTCTTTTTAATTTTCTTTGTAATTCAAATCAAAAATCAATCCTAAATCCAGTGAAAAATTGACTCCCAAAGATTTGAATTTAGAAGGTTTCCATGTGATTCCCATGTCTCTTAAAGGAAATTCTTGACAACCTCTCTTAGATCCAATCCAAATAGCTTCAGTTTTAGATATATTCATTTTACATCCAGAAAATCTACCAAATTGTTCAAGACATCGAACAGGTTTTTAAAAAATCTCCTGATCCATCCACAAAGCAGATCGAGTCATCAGCAAATAATGAAATTTTCACCTCTTGGTCTAGTATCTTTATACTTTAACTCGGTCATTCTGTCTAATAGGATAAAGCTAAAATCTCGATGACTAGTAAAAACAAATATGGAGAAATGGCACAACCCTGAAATATACCTCTTTGCATTGAATGCGATTTGTTAAAAATCCATTATTCATTACATAGGTCTGGCGAGTAGAATACAATGTCTTTATCAAATCAATAAATTTGGACCAAAATTAAACTGTTCTAAGTGATTAAATAAGAAGTTATGGTTGACACTATCAAATGCCTTTTCAATATCAAGTAATAGTATAGCACCAGGAATTTCATTTGCCTGAGCATATTCAATAATATCCAAAATAAGTCGTACATTATTACTAATATTTCTGCCTTTTAGAAAACCTGATTGATCAGAATGGATAAGGCCGTTTATAAACTTTTTCATACGTATTGCAAAACATTTTGCTAATATCTTATAATCCACTGTCAATAATGTAATTGGCCGGAATTTTTTACTAACAAAGGATCCTTATCCTTCTTTGGAAGAAGGGTTATAACACCATTTCTCTGTGACATAGATAATAAACCATTTTGTAAGGAATAATTATAAGAATCCATTAAAATATCATTAATATCAGGCACAAAACTATGTAAAATTCAATTGGTAGACCATCAAATCCAGGAGTTTTGTCATCTTCATAGATTTAATAACATCAAATATTTCTTGTTTTGTTAAAGGCTTATCTAAAATTTCTTTTCATCCTCAACAGCTTGGAATATCTAGATCATCAAATATGCCTTCATTGAAACCATCATTTTGAACATCTCTACCAACATTGGAATATAGATTAGAATAGAATGATTGAATTTCTTTTAAAATGTTATCCGGATCCGTAGTCATATGTCATTTGCATCTTTAATTCGAGTTATAGTTTTCTTTTGAAATGATCTATTTTCTAAGTTACAAAAATATTTAGTACCCTTTTCACCTTCTTCCAACCATCTTACCCTGATCTTATTATTGATCCTTTAACTTCAAAATCATAAATTTTGTTAATTTACCTTCAAGTTTTCTAATCTCAACAAATGAAGGTTATCAGCAGATGAATCATTACTTAATTGTAATCTAACTTTTTCTATATCATTCAATAACTGCCTCTTTTCTCTAATTCTCTCCTTTTTCTTCGAGAAGAATATTCGATGCTAACCCCAGTTAAAGTACATTTCAGGGATCCCATACTGTGTTTGGATTGCATTCTGAATCCTTATGAACGCATTTAAATTGATTTATTTCTTCCTTAGTAACTTGATGAAGTCTGCATCATGATGTAAAGAGAGCAATTAAGTTTCCAATAACCTCTACCTCGCTTTGGTTGACAATCATTAAACTGGATAATGACAAACGAGTGGTCTGATTGAATTCCAGGTAGAATCTTTGACTTTACACAACAATTCAAAAAATACTTGATACAAAAATATAATCCAACCTAGACAATACTTGAGGTGTTTTTTGATGTCTTGTATATTGTCTTAGAGAAGGATGATAATATCTCCAAACATCAACCAAGTCATATTCTTCAATAAGCATTGATAACATGTCGCTGACTTTGGTATTAGAATGTCGTTGTCTAGTACCTTTGTAATCTAATGGCCTATACTGAATTAAAGTCCCCACCACAATCAGAGAAGAATAGTCAAATTTATCTAATTCTGCAAAACTTCCAACAAAAAATTAGGGTCATCACTATTTGGAGCATAAATATTCACCAGGGTCACTGGAACATCATTTAGCTTAGAATTTAATATCAAAAATCTACCATTCGGATCATGGAATACTGAAATAACCTTAACTGAAATAGAGTTTCTGATAAGTATTGCTACACCTCTACTATTAGAAGAAAAACTAGCAAACCATGCATTTTCACCCCATTTGGACTTCCAGAAATCCTCATCATTTCTATCAGAATGTGTTTCCTGCAAAAATATAATATCACTTTCAATGTTTCTCATGTATAGGAAAACTTCCTTCTTTTTACATAGTCCTGTAGTCCCCTACAATTAAAAGAGCTAAGTGTTATAGCCATTGTGTCGCTTGTACAATTCCTTGACAACTAAGACTGAGTAAGAAAAAATATAGATAAAAGTACCTCATATATTACATAAACCATAAACATTTACGTGTACTTGTACATCGCATTATCCAATGAGAAGCAATAGATATCTGTACCTCCAAAAGAAATAAAACACATCATCAGAGTAAAACTATGTGAGCGGAAAAAAAAAAAAAATAAAAAATAAAAAAATTAAAAGGGAATTAACAAATGTAATATAAATTAGGTTATTAGATCTAAAAACAATAGAAGGCAAGCACAAAGATATAACACAGAGCTTCAAATCAACAATCCAGCCCTGTGTAAAAGTGCGTAAAAACTGAATAGGAGCAAAACAAATAAAGCCACAAATCCTGACTGATAGATCCACAAGCAAGTGAATATCAAATAGCTCCACACTATACAATAACAAAGATAGAAGAAACAAAACAACTGTAGGTATTAAGAAGAACATTGGAAATTCATTTCCTTTCAAAAGTCTTTGTGGATAAATGGATTAACAGATGAAAGCCTATATAAAAAAAAAGGGGATTAAACAACAGTTGCAGTCAATAACTGCGAAGACCTATATCAAACATATTAACACTCGGTTTACGTTCACTGGTCCTAGTCGACAAAAACAATTTCCCTTCTTTGTTGCGATACGCGAGTTTATCTGGAAACATGAAGAAGGGTTTCTTTCCTCCTCCTTTAGCTGCTTGAGCTTGTCCAACTTATTCTTACGCTTGTTCATCACTCGCTTAGAGAAGTCTTCTGACACATAGATTTTCTCTTCCTTGAACTTGTTTTTCTTGAACTTTGCGATGCATGACTTCCTCACCTTTTCCTTCATTCCATAGGTAGAAAAAGCCACATGTATGATCCGAGGCTTGTGATCCGCAGTTGAAGCTGGTCCCGTTGGCGTACGATGACATCTCTCTATCTCTATGGTATCTGGAGAGATACCAACAAAATCACACAGCAAAGCTTTAACAGTCTCCTGGCACTTCTCCCACGAGCCTCTGGAACTCCATGGAACACCAAGTTGTTCCGTCTGCTCCTATTTTCCAGGTCGTCTAAATTTCTCTATTATTTTCCTCTTCTCCTTCTTCATCCTTCTCAACTCCAACATGGCTTCATCTAGCTGAATAGTACAGGCAGTAACCTTCTCAGCATTCTCATCAAGCTTCAATCCAAATTCATCCAGCCTCTTCACGAGCAACGTCTCACATTCTCTCCTCTAGCCGAGAAAAACGATCATTAAACTTCTGTGAGAAAGAGCTGAACCACTGGGGTGGCCGACACTGGTCTCCATCTCCGCCCTCACCACCGGGCAAGCCAGAGGCATGTTCTGTGTCACCCTGCTCGAACGCAAGCTTCTTCGAAGCCATACCACTATCTTTCTTTTCAGGTGTATCAAGATGTCGCTTGGAACTCATTGTTTATTAATCTCATCTTGAAAACGTGGATAAATAGATCATCACATTTGCTTACCACCGTTACTTCTGGTTCAGTCCGAAATGGTGATTTTAAAGGATCAAAATGACAGCATGTTTTTGCTTCTCTCCAGTTAGGGCGCCCTCCATACCTTTCCCTCTTTATTCACGTTTCACTATATGAGTGCTCATCTCGTTATACCTTTCTATCTATTATTAACCTTGAATCAGCCTGCCAACCATCACGAAGATCATCATTTTCATTCATGCTTGCTGGATGTTGAAGATGACATCCCAGTTAAGGCTTTACTTCTTATATTTTTACGTCTCTATCTTTGTGTCGGCCTATATCTCTGTCTGTCTGTATGTCTGTCTGTATGTCTGTCCACCCTCTCTCTCTCTCTCTCTTTATTCCAATATGTCTAAATCTCACTTCATTGGTTGGTTTCATTACCCCGGCCCCATCCGTCATTCTTATTGTCCTAGTTCTATCTCCCTTTAATTCTTATTTTCTTCGACATTTACTATTACTTTTTGTATGAAGAACTACCAGCAATATAGCTTTTACTATTGGAAAGAAAAAGTCTATTCGTTTTCCCTTTTTTTCCTACTCCTCTCCAGATACAATTTGAGATGAATTTCATGATTACTGTATGTCTATCTGACAATCCAATCTTGAGCCTCTTCACCATGACTCTCCACCTAGCTCATCTATTTTGACTGGATGATATCCCTCTCACACATTAAACTTGACACGTCTAGGAATGACAAATCATTGTCATCACCTCCTCTCAGTTCAATATGGATGAAGGGTGCATTAGCGGTCAAACCAGGCAGTTCATATATAGTCCTTGCTTCCAGACAAGATTAGAGAGAGAAAGAGAGAGAGAGAGAGAGAAAATGCTTTGAGTAGTGCTGACCTCAGCCCATTAAGATGTTGCATTCCACATACAGATCGGGCTAAAATGATTAGACCAAGCTCATTTTCAGTACTGGGAAAAGAGCGCTATTTTCATTAGTAGCAAAAGCTTTATACTCACATGTCAATGACACAATTGCTGAGGACTTATAGGAGTAGAGTTAGTATGTGTTTAATTATGTTTTCGTAATAAACAAAGCGAAAAACACACATACCGGTACTGAGTCCCCTATGAAAAAGATCGTGGTCTATTTTTTTTTCTCGAGCTGTATTTGATTCGGTCTCTTAGACGTAAGTAAGTTCGGCAGGAACACCATGCAATAGTGTTGGAAAAGGCTGTTGGTAATAAATTCATTCTTGAAGTTTTGTTAGCTTTAAAAACGACCGTTGGAGATCGATATTTCAGCAGTAATTTGTCTGCTGTCTTCAGTAGAATTTAGAAACGTCGATCCCCAACAATCTTCTTAAGACCTTACAAAAACCTCTAGAAAGAATTACCATCATTCTTTCCCGGGATTACGACAGGTGTTCCCGTCCAACCTTACTCTTAATTACTTCTCACCATGCATACACTACTCATTAATGATTACATTAGTATATTCACATGTTTAAGTGTATTGTGCCATGTAACATAAAGGAGATACGAATGATCTTACGACTGATTGCAACTTAATACGCGTTTAACCATAGACTTACGATTGATATCAATAGTAAGATTGATCTTTTGTGTTACTGGGCACAGGTAGAGCTGATTCTGTAGACCAAGCTAATTAGGTATACATGATGATACATATACATTGAATGATCTAGAGTAGATCGGAAAATATTAATAATGTAACGCGTCTACTGACGGCAAGAAGGACGATACACAATAACTTTCAACGAGGTGTTAACGTCCTTTTGACTGTGATCGAGTTAATAAATGTCGTTCTGTTGATCTATAGTTCATTGGAATACATTTACAATATAACCCAACTGTCAGCAAAAAGGACGTTATAAAATCGCTTTTAATCGCTGTTAAGGTCTGTTTGGCTGTGATCGAGTCAATAAAGGTCGTTCGAGTGTTCTCTGGATGATTGGAACATATTTACACTGTTAGCCATATATTTGATAGTAAGAAGGACGTTACACAATACTTAATACCATAAGATTACGGTCGTTCAGGCTATGATCGGGGTAATGAAGGTAATTCTAGCGATCTATGTTAGATCGGAAAGCATTTCCAAGTAACCCATCGACTTACAGAAAGAAGAACTTTTCATGATAGCTTTTAACAAGACGCTGCAGTCCTTTTGGTTCGAACCGGGGTAATGAAGATGGTTCAAATGCTCTAGAGACATTCACATTATGATCAATCTTCTGACTGCAAGAAGGGCGTAACACGATAACTTGTAACACGACGTTAAGGTCCTTTGGGCTCTGATCGGGTTATTGAAGGTCGTTCTTATGATCTACAGTAGATCGCATCACATTCATACTGTAACTTGACTACTGACAGCAAGAAGGACGTTTATAATAGCTTATAGCATGATGTTAAGATCCTTTTGGCTGTGATCGGGTTGATGAAGGTCATTATCTATGTTAAATTGGAAAACATTTCCAAGTAACCCATCAACTGGCAGAAAGAAGGGCTTTACATAATAGTTTATACCAAGACGTTTCTGTCTGTTGGGTCGAATCGTTGTAATGAAGATGGTTGCAATGATCAAGAGACATCCACATTGTAACCAATCAACTGACAGCAAGAAAGGCATTACACGATAGCTTATAATGAGGCGTTAAGATCCTTTTGGCTCTGATTGGGTTATTGAAGGTCGTTCTAGAGTAGATCTTCGCACATTCATACTGTAACTTGACTACCCAGAGCAAGAAAGGTGTTACATAATAGCTCTTTACAAATAATTAAGGTCTTGTTGGCTCTCAAGAACTCCGATCGGGTTAATAAAGGTCGCGCAACACCGTGTTTATACAAAAAAAACAGAAAATTTTAGAGATCCTAGAAGCGATCTTTAGCAGATACATGATGGATGATATTTCAAGAATACATTCTTCAATTTCATGCTGTTTGCTGTAAGAGATAATTACAAAGATATTCCCATGCCTAATAGCCTCGTCTGGATGTTTCGTTGATTGAGTGTATCTTATCCATATTACTCGCGTTCTGATACCTTTCTTTATACATTCCTGATATAGTTGGATTTTCAAATTGTTTGATTTTTGATAGTTTGATTGATCTTCAATTTCATGCCGTTTCCTATGAGATGACTATAAAGCGACAAAGATTCTCCCACGCTTAAATTGCCTCGTCTGGATGTTCCATTGATTGAGTGTATCTAATCCATATTCCCCGCGTTCTGATACATTTCTTTATGGTTTCCTGATATAGTTAAAAACATGCGGAGTCTAATATTTTACCCTTTAGCGCTTAACCGTGAAACTATCAAAGTTGGTTCTTTGTTTGAGGGTGTATCATTTAATTAAAAAAAAAAAAAAAAAAAAAATTATATGAAGTTAGGGTAATACACTAAATCATTTTCTCTTGACTTAAAAAAGGGGCTTATGTTGAAAATACAAATATTTTCAAAAGCATAAAAATATTAAGTAGTCTAATACGAGTGCTAAATAAAAGACGAAGAAAAATGTACCCGTTCACCCTTTCCCCTTGCAATGCCATGAATGAAGAACACTTTAAGACACTTGACTTGAAGCGACTGCAGGGGAGCCATTTGCAGGTTAATTACTGAAAGACCCTGGTAGGTATCTAAAAGGTATCTTAATAGCATATACCTCTAGGTATCGTTAAGATTTCTATCGCGACCATGCCTTTAAATTACTTGCTACTTTAATTGTCTTGTACGAGAGACGTGAGGGTCAGAATTTCAAAATCTTTGTGTTTCTTTTGCCAGTAATATGATTTTTGGTTCTCGTGATGGAAATTAAGATGATGGAATGCATGCCATGTGTCAAACGATTTACACTGTAACAATTATTTATAAAATAAAAACAATATCTCACCAACTACGCGATCTCCATTTCTGGCCACAATATCGCTCCGGGCAGAAATCCTTTGTTAACGATTCGGGATATTCAGATTGCGACATGAATGACATATTAGAAAAATATATAGATGATAGGTTAAGGTGGCGTTTTTTTAACGTCTTTCTTCATATTATTAATGGAGCTTGTCGTTTTCGAAGAAACCAGTGATTCACCGACCAAGATCTTTTATAACAATTACTTGCTCAATGTTATACAATCCAAAATACAGCGTTATCAATCATAAAGATGAAGTTTTAAAACTTTAATAAAGCCTGTCGTCCGCTGTACCTTAAAGTTAACAGTTCGCGCTTTCTAGTAATGACTTGAATGTTGTTTGTTTCAACTATAGGCTAATTTTGCAGGCTTTCAATTGATTTTCTCACCTTATGCTGTCTTTTTATTCCTGTAGAAGAATACTTGAGGCTCTACTCGACCCAGTTTCAAAAACGCTGTAGTGTGTTCTGTGTGGTTTGATGTTAACAGGGTCCCATTTCACATCCAACAAATTGTCTCACTAAGAGATTTTAAAATTTAACTCAAACAAGGTCTTCTGAAACTTATATGTATAGAGCATAACAAATAACATGTAGAGAACATAATAATTGCTCAACATCAGTGAAATTAAAAAAAATTAAAGCAAACTTGCACAGTTTAATTGATAGATTAAACATAAATTTAACCGCATGAATGAACTTGTAATAGCGACCATCAAGATTTATATCAGAATCGTATTGTCTTACTAGTTTATTTTACATTGAGGGTATGTTTAGTTCACTAATTCAATAAAATATTTTTATCGATCTGGGGGCGTTTCATGCATGTCATGAAAGAACATGTCGGACAAATTTGCTCTCAGCCAAACAGATGCAAGCATTTCAGTAGCTTATAACAGTTGTCAGTGAGAATTAGTGAATATTTGTTTCATAAAAATAATGCTCCCTTGATCTCGAAAATACACTATACGATACTCATTATTAGTGTTTAAATTATAATTGAAGTCTGAACAGGTATAGCTTAGGTTCAGTGATGGGTGTGGAAACAACAAGTGATCTCAGCCAGCCATTTTTTTTTCATCTCACTTTAGGTTTAACCTTAGGCGCCGGTATCTGTTTTCAGAGATGGAGCTGGATGAATGAAGTGTTCCCCTCCTAATAGCGATTGAAATGCATTTATATATCCAGGCGTTTTCACATATTACAAGGACCTCAGGTGAAAAAGGTAAATAGCGGCTGTGAAAGAAACTTGATGATGATTTCCATATACAATTCAGTCATAGTCTTTTGAGGATGATGATTATTATCTGGGAAGACAAAACCAAAGATTATAACAATTAGAGAAAAAATATAATATTCTGTACATTCATGTAAGTCGAATATCTTAATAGAATATTGGATTGAAAAAAAAAAAGAAGAAGAAAAATTGTCAGGCATATGTTGGCAAGGTTGAATGGCAACATGACAGTAACGTTCTTTTCATGAACGAATAATAATACTAGGAAGGAAACAAAAGAGTGATTTTTTTTTTAAAGGTCCGTTTGGGGTTCATGGTCTGTAAGAGCATTAAATGAACTCGACGTTGCCTTCGCCAAGTCATCTCTGTTACTATTCAGCGTCGAGGTTCATTTCCGCTTTCGTGCCGTGTATGACCGCTAATGATCACGACTTAAAAGAAAGATCAACCAGGCCCTAAAAGTCATCTCAAGGTCAGGGTCTTTGATCAATCCATTAGTCATGGTTTATAGTAAGTCTGATTTTATGGTGAATGTCCCCTCATGCAAATTCAACTTACTATAAACAGGGGCACCGCTTATTTTGAGGGTGGGGTACGGGCACACTTTGCTGAACGATTCTTCAGTGTTCGTAGGAAGGAAAACAATACATTGGTATGCTCATAAGAACAGTATTTTTTTTGTCTTGCTTGTTTTGTTTTTTGTTTTTTTTTCAACATCAGTTTGTGAACTATATTACCAAATTTTATAAAAGTAAGAAATATGGGGTCGCCCCTCCCCACAAAACAAAACATACCAACAACTAACTTTTGAAAAATTACCTTTGTCCGATTTACAGATGTAAATTTTCATTAACAGAGAGAGACAGAGAGAGAGAAAGAAAGGGAGAGGCCGAGGAGAGAGAGAGAGCTGGGGGGGGGGGGGGGGTTGATAGTCAATGTACTTCCAATCTTCGTCAATTCTAAGCACCTTTCCACGGTGTTTTAAGGTCAAGATGGGGTCAGATGTGGGACAGCCTTACACTCCAAGACTCCCTATATGCAACACCTGTCATTAACATTGACCTCTCTTTCTATTAGTCAGATATTATTGTCACAAACTGTGTCATTATATCATAACACCCAAACACGCAATCTATAAAGGGGAAACCACTCTGACCTTATCCTGGAATAAGTGTTGAAGTGTTGATAACACCATGAATACATGTTGAATTAATATAAGATATCGTTAAATGATAAATGGCTTTATACGTTTCCTTCAAATTATGAGCTTGCAACCAGACTAATGTATCATGCACGATTATAATTGGGTGGAAGTTGACATGGTATCATGACGTAACAATTATTTTGAATTTAATAGTACTTTACTAGACGTCGACAGAACTACATCTAATTTACTATCGAAAAGATTCTTCGTATGCAAATAAATATAAAACAACAAACAAAATCGCAAAAAGCAAAGAAAACAAACAAACCAACAAACAAACAAAACCAGCGAATGCAGCAGGGGTACGCATGTAACCCTAATCCGTACATTGCATGTCCTAAAAAAGAAAAGGAATATACATTGGCAATGAAAATGTAACGCCTTATGTAAACTAAAGAGTAAAGCTCAACATCGTCATAGGGAAGTATTACGTCATGGTTTACTAATGGAATAAGGAACTCAGTCATAACAGCCTTGAGTCGTTGAGGCCATTGACATAAATTCATGTTGAAATGTTTTACGATGATGTCATGTTTGTTATGCCGAGGAGTTAAGGTGAAATTTCATTGACGATGATGTCATACTGATGGTGATTATGGTAAAAACAAAACAACTACAACCACAAAAACACCAAAGTCAGCAACAATTACTGACAATGTTTATACTGACTCTGAAAAATAACAATAATAGTTATACACATTGACAATGATTATGTTTCCATTGCAGAAAAAGCAACATCAACAACAGCTATACTCTTATTATGCTACTACCACAACTATTACTGCTGCTGATAATTAATATCTCTAACAATTGTTTTTTATATGTGTTCTTTGCCAAAAACCTCAGCAGAAAAACAGTTGTCGTCACCTTGGTGGGAAGACAGCGCGTAAGGTGAAGGTTTAAACGTGAGTCAATCCAAGGCTAAGCCTTTTACCCCGTCCCAGGGATACTTTACAAAGTTAAAAATGACCCACATTTATGATAACCCTTTTGTTTCAAACAAGTTGACTTAATTTGTAAAAGACAAAGAGAGTGAGTAAAGGAACTTCCAGATTTACAATCCGGAATTTTCTTTTCGTATTCGTTATTTGTACAAGTGTCAAAGTCTAGTTGTCATATCACTGGACTGAGAAAGCAAGGACCGTTGGTTCAATTCCCGGTATGGCACTTACATCCTAGGGCATAGGCGTTTTGTCTACAATGCTCCTCCCCACCGAGGTGTAAACATGGTAAATGGGTACCCAATATACTTGGCCGCTCAGCTATGACCGGAGTAATTATGTGTAAAACATTCTTTCTAAAGCGCCATGAGCGTCATGCATGACGGACCTGAGCGCTATATAAAAAACCATTATTATTATTATTATTATTAAATCGCTGCATTTCACGTGAGCGTCTAGCTGTCCACATTTTGTAAAACTCTGAAGAGAGAGAGACGGAGTTTTCAATATTATTTTCCAAGAATTTTGTTTTATTATTTTGCACTTTTGGAAACGTGAGATAAGAATTCTGAAACTATTTCCAAAAAGAGACATATTAATACTTGAAGCTAGACCTAAACATCCCTATCTTCAACATAAAGAATGATATTCCTTTTGTAACTATCTGACACTGAGCTCATACAACGATTGTTACAGCATGAAATGTAGAACGCTTGACAAAAGTAGGCTTTGTGACGAACGGAAACAATTCAAGATACGAAGAGCTCGCAAGCATAAGGAACTAAGTCCATTTTTGATGAAAATGAGTTATTGACATTAGGCCATTGTTCAAGTACGCATACGTCTTTGAACAAAATGATTTTCTTAATCTTGTTGATTGTAAGAAAATGCATTTTGTAATTTCCCTGTTCGGTAGACGTGTGTACAATATCGGGTAAGAAAATGCCGTTTCCTCTGAAGTTATACAAGTGGATTTATTCCCTTTTGCTTGCAAGCTCTTCATACGAAGACAGTCAGAGAAACAGGAGACGCTAAAGAAAATATAATGCAGAGATAAGCTAGACTAAATTGAATTTTCAGCAATTGATCGATGAATCGATCGAAAGAAGAGATGTGGAATCGAGTAACAGCCGGTCATCGTTTATGCCCGCGTCACAACAGTGAAACCGCCTCCAAACCGACCACAAGCTTGTCGTTCCATATAGTGTAATATTTTGTTCGGGTTTATTTCGGTACGGGGTCTGTTTCACTTATGTGACTCAGCTAGTAGCATGCTCAGGAAGCAAAGAAATGTAAACGAGTAAAAATGGTTGAAAAAGATTGTATGCAAGATATCTCGAGATAGTGAGATGAAAAGAAATACATAGATAAAATCATTTTAGATAACCCCTCTCAGAAAATAAGATTAAGGAAGTTTGCACTGTAAAAAAAAAAAAAAAATACAGAAAAAATACAGCAAAGTGATGTCAGCAGAGTCGCCATACAAAAATGTAATTTAAAATACAGTTTTGCTGTAAATTTCTCCCTTAAGAATTGATGAAAGAGAAGGAAAAACATCATGAGAGTTTTATAGCATATGTATTTGGTTAAAACGGAACAAATGTGTTACTCCTGATGTATATTATGTATTTCTCACGTAATTATTTGCAGGAGAAACTTACAACAAAACTGTTTTTTGAATTACATTTTTTTTATGGCGACTCTGCTGACAGCAGAATTGCTGTAAAAATACATATATTTTTTACAGTGTGGTGAATATAAATTTGACTTAATATGGCTACGAACTATTAGATTGTCGAGATACACACAACACATTGCACCAAAACACCAAACTAACAATATTATCGCTGCAACAGGTGAAAAAAGGAAATATTTCGGCCTATTTGGCTGAAACCATACAAACAAAACATGTTAATTTGATTATATATTTCCTACATACCTAGTATAATGCAATAGCAAGCAGCGAGGGCCATAATAAACATGATGAGGCGAACATTGTATAATTGAAGCCAAAAAAGAAGAAGAAAAAGAAAAAGAAATAAAAAAGAAATCTCATTGACGATAACAAAATTAATAATTATCCCGTATCAGGTTGTTGTTTTTCAAACTTTAAATAATATATATATTTTTTTTAATTCAAACTTGCTCATGTATTTACACAAACCCGAAAGAGACATCAATAGAAAAAAAGAAAAATAATTATAATGGGGACAATTCGCAGTGCGAAAGTGCAAAATGGAAAAAGTGAGGTAATGAAATGTATTAAATGAAGTCTGCAATATTCATTTCTTTACTTGAAAAGCAGAAATTTACTGAAAAGTATTTTAACGTTAATCCTCGACAATCATATTAAGAGATTAATATTTTGGGGGAAAATACACCACAAAGAAAACAAAATGAAATGTTACATTTCTCTTCTATAGCTTCTTCTTAATCAACAGGTCTACACAATGTTTTTTTTTTCACGTTACTTGAATGGATATTTCAAATTTTGCTCTCACATTAAGTTCACGATCTCTTTACATATCACGGTTGCCTTACAGGAATTGTAACAAAAAAATATTAGAAATCATAATCTGGTAATGAAAAAAGTTTGAAATACAGACGGGTAAAACCGAAAGAGATCTTTTATATTTGGTGATACTTTCTTGGTAGGGAGGGATTATCCGGATAAAATTGTTCGATTTCTTCTGGCATATTTTTGTCAGTTTTCCCAAGAACACTTTCACTGATTACAAGTTCCGGTTATGAAGCATCTGAGGAGTACTTGCTTGTTAGAATACATTCCATTGCTCGTTTTTCTCTCCTAAACATTGAAAACGTGACAAAAAAGGAACACAATCGGGCACTGTCGGTTTCCTGATGCATTTTTAATCTAGAAATTAGAAATTAAAATTCCTTTGAAATCGCGATTTTACAGTATAAATGACATTATGGCCTGGAATGTCGAGCAAAGTGGAATATCTTCCCCCCTTCTCTCTCTCTCTCTTATTTCCTTTCCCTCTCTACTCTTATCTCTCTCTCTCTCTTCTCTCTTTATCTCCTCTATCTCTCTCTCTCTCTCTCTACTCTATACTTCCCTCTCTATCTCTCCCCCATCTCTTCTATAACAGGGGGGGGGGAGGGTTAAAGATCTATTGAGGACTAAATTAAATATTCAACGATACATCCAATACTAATTAGATGAATTACCCCGTCTTCGCCTTTCTATCCTGTTTATTATTTGGTTAAATCGTTGTTGCGCCTTGAGGCCCTTTCTATCCTGTTATTATTTTGTTAAATCGTTGTTGCGCCTTGAGGCCTTTTCTATCCCGTATATTATTTTGTTAAATCGTGTTGCGCCTTGAGGCCTCTTCCTGTATATTATTTTGTTAAATTCGTTGTTGCGCCTTGAGGCCTTTCTATCCTTGTATATTATTTTGTTACGTGTGGTTCTTTCAGTGGTATTGTCCAAGAAAAGTCGCTTTAAAATTTTTATTATTATTATTACTATTTACAATTTTGTTTCTAAATCAATCATGTTTTAATGATAGATTGCCATTTGAATATTACTATATCTTGGTAAAGTATTTAAAAAAATTGTTAATGGTCGTTTGATAGATTTCTGGAGGTAAGCAACCGTATGCATCAACATCAATATGGTTCCGTAAAAAATATAGTTACAAAATTATCACTTATAAACCTAACAATGCACATACGAAGAATTGGCAGCAGGACTAGTGACCACGTATTGGTAGTAGACCTCTCCTCAAGATTTGTTATTCACCCGCCCTATGATATTTCAATTTTCAACTTATTACAAGTTAACTCTTGCAGCAGTTTTGTAAATCAGACATACTTATAAGCATCCATCATCATGAGTGCTGTAATTCAAAAGGAAAGGGAAAAAAATTGTCATCAATTGAAAACCAGCTCAAGCTATAAAGGGGCTTGCGATGAGATGGATAACAATGCTGCCGCCCCTGCCGGCGTGGGAAAATCCCCTCAGACCTTTGATAAAGCATGCCCTCTCCCACATTCCTGGATGGAGCTGGCCAAAACCTTAAAGAGGCAACGTGTGATTTTCAAAACATCATGACAAAGCGGCTGAAGTCACTGATAGATAGTGTTAAGGATGTGGAGAAGGCTCTTGAGTTCGAGGGTCTTCCATTGACGCCTTAGAATAAGAAAAATGCAGAACTAGAGAAAAAATTGGAGAAGATGGAGAAGGCGTTTGACATTTTAGCTCAAAGGATTGGTGCCAGAGAAAGTGAGCATGAACAAGAAAGAGCGCATTTCACGGAAAGATAACCTTTCTGAGTCGTAAGAGTGGAAGTAAGCTAAAGATACGAAGAAGGCCTCGTGTTGAAATTTGTTTGAGGATATGCTAAAATCAAAATTGGCATGGGCAGTCAAGGTGAGAAAGCACACAGAGCTGGGAAAAGAGTGCAGTAAACCCGCCATATCATTGTCAAATCCGTCTCCTACGATGATAAAGTAAACATTCTGAAAAAAAGCAAGAGATGCTCTCAAAAAAGAAAAATATTATTTTGGTCAATTGACCTTACAAAGATGGGACTTGGGGAAGTGAAAAGGAAGCACAGGAGGAGGTGGAGGAGAACTATATCAGAAGGGGACAAAACTGCAGTTTTCTACGCTGGGCAGTTGGAGAAACAATGGAGGCGAGTCCCTTACTTTCTTCTTATGAACCACCACAGTGCAGCTTGAAACCTCAGCTTCTGCCGACCTGTTTACCTGGCACATGCCTGGAAAAGATGATTTTATTTACTTCAGAGATTTACACTACAATGAGCCGTTTATTATCTTTTCTGCGGAAAGACTAGCTGCCTTGAATCGATCCATTGTCCTTAAAACTTCCAACACTTCCAAACTCTCTCTCTTTCTCTCTCTCTTCCCTCTTAGAAAAAATTAACTCTGAATTTCTCTCCCCCACTCCCCTCCCCCCTCTCTCTCTCTCTCTTCTTTATCCCCCCCCTCTCTCTCTCATCTATTCTCTCTTTCTCCCTTTCTCTCTATCCCTCTAAATCTATTTCTTCTCTCTTCTCTCTGCTATACTAGTATTACACACTATATATTTTTAAATTATGCTCACAGGAGAGGCTAGACTGATGTCTTTCTCTTTTTCACTTGTTTGGTTTAACTGTAAATATGTCATTAGGCAGTTTTTCTTGTTTTCTTTTTGTATGTGTCAGAGTGTGTATTATTTGTGTGAGTGGTTTTCTGTGGTTTGATGAATGCCTGTTAATGTGAATATGCCATGTCTGTTTGTTTGTCTGGGAAGCGTCCAACGTTAGTACTATCATACAAGGTAGCTATGTGTTGATTGTCTTTCACCGTTACTTAATGGAATACATTGATGAAGAGATGTAAACATAATATTAGGAGATGTGGATTATATTGAATGCTGGGTATTTGATCAGAACCAGCAGTGCGGAACTTTGATCTTATGCATTAAATGCGCCAGGAGTTTATGTAAAATTTTGATGATTTGTATACAATTACTGTCATGCTTAAAACATAATTTTCAGTGAAGGTGTTCAGAAACTTGTTAAAGATACTACAGATACCAAATATTTCAGATACCAGGTTTATTCTCTTGTTCATTAATGCAGGGCAGAAAGGAACGGTGGTGGGACGTGTTTGTATATGTAAAGGATGAATTAGATTTTAAATTGCTTGTTGAAGTTATCTCATGCTCAAAAGTTCAGTGGTATCGAAGTTGTCTTTATTGAAATAACAAATCCTTACTAAAAAAATTATTGTTGGTTGTGGTAATGTTCTATAGGGCACCAAACTATGATAGTATATCTTTTATTGCACAATTTTGAACATCTCAACTACAGGTTTTGAGCAGAGAAAACAAGTAGATCTATTTGCGAATGGGCGATTTTTAACATAAAACTTATTAAATTATAGATAATGATAACTGTGTGAAAGGTTTTATAGACTTCTTATGTACTTCTTTTTGGACTGTTCTCTCTTATTACTTAAACCTACCCGATTTATAACCGAAACTAGTGCAACTCTTATAGACACTATTTTCACTAATTGCATTCAAAATAATGAGTTTTGCTCGGTATTAATTTACTCAGACATCTCAGGATCATATGCCCTATTGTGTTAAAAAAGTCTGTAGTAACATTTCTGTTAAGGAGTATGGGAAGGCTTATGAAACGGCTAAATAAATGATGTTTAAGGATATTAAGGTTCAAACAAACACTTGCTGGAATGATTGGCAAGGCTCTGCCTTACTGGAAGGAGTTAATGATTTCTATTGCAAAAATTTTTTTACAAATGTTTCTTGAACATATACAATGTATGTTTCCCATTTAGTTGAAGTAGCAACAAGAAAAAAAATGTTAAAAAGCCTGGGTAACACAGGGTTTATTGAAACAATCAAATCGCAAACATAAGCTTTTACAGTAAACTATGTTCAAACAAGACCACAGCTGATAACCAAAAAGGAAGTATGCTTGAATTATTAAGAATGTCTTGATTAGTACCTCGTCAAGTCAAGAAGATTATTACCAATGATTTGTTCAATGGGCGTTAAGCGGTGATATTCGGAAGACTTTGTCTCACATCAATGAATTTGCCTAGGACGGTCAAATAGGCATTCTATTCCAAAAGAGATGGATTTAATGGTTTATACTTCTATCATCTGCCAAGGATAAGGGCTGAAAGTTTTAACAAATATTTTATTGATTGCCCCAAAAAATATCTACAGATATTCCTCAGGTTACCACAATCTCATTCATGATTATATTGAACGATGTGAAAGGATAATGCTTTCTTTTGTTTTAAATTCCTGCCACAAAGTCTGAAATTATTAATATTGTATCGTCTCCTCAAACCTTCTAAATCGAGTTGGTTCTGATGATTATTTCACCTCGAGTTATAAAGGAGGTAGCATTCACCTTTTGTTGACCCCCTATGTAAAATCATTAATATGTCTTTGTCTTCAGGGGACTGTTCCAGATAAACTAAAGGTAGCTTAAAGTGGGTGCAGGTATAAAAAATCTGATCGTAATAACGTCGTAAAATATAGCCGATAGCATTGTTACCAATATTTCAAAGTTCTTGAGAAAATAATTTATAAACAGCTTAAAATGACTTCTACTCAAAAAGAATATATTGATTCCTCAGCAGTGCGGATTTCGTAGGCCTTCTCCACACAATGGCGTGTTTTATAACTTATTGAAGTAATATCATAAAGCTATTATGATGGCGAAACAAATATTGCCTTGGTTTTTTTAGATCTGTCAAAGGCATTTGACACCATGACCATAGTTATCCTTTTTAAATAAAACTGGAACATTTATGGCATTCGTGGATTTAGCATTATCATGGTCCGAAGTTATTTGTGTAACAGAACCAATTGTTGAAATAGTAGATTGTAGATCAAAACACGCTTCTATTTAAGTATGGTTGTACCTCAGGGTTCTGTTCTTGCCCCTGTTGTTTTGATTATATATAAATGATATTATACACTCATCAACATTATTTCGTATTTCCCTTTTTTGCTGATGATACCAGTCTGCTGGTGACTGATAGGACAGTTAGAAACTTGGTTACGAGTTGCAATCTAGAAATTAAGAAATTTGTATGCATGGTTTTGTTGTAATAAGCTATGTTGAATCTTCAAAAGACTACGTGTGTAATTTTCCGTTCAAAGGCGAAAAAAACTTCCAGATCGTATAACTTGTCTTCAAATAGGGGCGCCATGATGTCGAACCTAGTGCAAATGTAATGTTCCTCGGGTTATGTATGATGAGACTTATCTTGGAAAAAAACATTTAGATACGTTCTGCACAAAGGTGTCTCGCAGTGTAGGTGATTTATAGGTTAAAATTTATTTTAACCCTGAAATGATATTGATACAATATACAATAGTATTATTCTTACCCACTTGAATTATGTTAATGTTGCCTTGGGGAAACACTTTCAAGTCATATCTTGATAATGTTTGAGAGCTATTGCAGAAGAAGCAGTTACGATCTTATAACTAATTCTCATTATAAATCCGAGTTCTCCGTTTTCCTCGTCTGAAAATGTTGCACTAAGGAATGTGTTGTTCAATTGTTGTACTGTTTATGTTTCAAACTGCAAATCAATTCCTCATGAGTGTACGTTGGACATGTTATTCTAAGAATTCTAAAAAATTCATACTATAATACCTGTCAAAGGGGTCTTATTCATCAGCCTTTTGCAAGAACAATGTCACTCTGACCTCCTTTCATATTATCCTGCATTAAACATGAACAGTTTGCCTGTTGAAATAAATTAGTACAACTCTTTCTATGTTCCAAAAAGTTATCCAAAACTTACTTTCTTGAAAAGATATGATGAATTTCTATTCAATTTGTATTCTAAATTGTTACAGTTTTAAACTAAGACCTACTCATCAATGGTGAAGTTGTTGTGTTGTGTGTGTGGTGTGGCTGTGGTGTGTGCATGTTTTTCTGTTTTGCTAACGTGTCTCTTTGTAATATTACTAGTTTAGCTCAACATTTTTACCTTAAATATTATGTTTATGTATCGCTGTTTACATGTTTTGTGAGATTAGTATCTTCTATAATCATGTAATTAATGTAGTTTCTTCCAGGGCCCCGCTAACAAGCCTAGCTTTCCAAAGGGTCCTAAAATCATTTCATCTATGATGTACTCTAATTGATATAAGTCGCTATGTACTTCATTATATATTTTATATACACATATGTTATCAATATGATTGTATTGGATGATTTTGGTTTTTAAATAAACTTGAAACTTGAACTTGAACTTTGTTGAAATTAATAGACGAGGGGAAAGTTACGCTTGGTATCACTTCATAGATTTTTCAAAAAGCTTTTGACACTATATCATAATGTTCTCCTGAATAAAATGTCACATCATAGGATAAGAGGGTTTAACGCGGACTGTTTAAAGATTATCTTTTAATATATTTCAGTTATGTAGATGACAAAGGAGACAGAGATACTCATTTAAGAATATATCATATGGTGTGCCACAGGGCTCAGTTCTAGAACCGACACTTTTTTGTTATATATTAATGACTTACCACATCCACTAAGTTTTTTTACTTCAGATTGTTTGGCAGACGACTCAATATATTCCATACATTTTGATTGCATTACAAAAGGAAATTGATATCGTAGAGTAAACCAAGGACCTAAATAAAGCCAGACCTGCGTGTGAAAGCCAAACAAGTCACTATAAATCTAAACGAAAACAATTATAATGCTGAGTAAAGGCCAGAGAAAAATCTGTTGAATGTAGAAGGAGCCCTTGAAATGGGCAACTCAAAGATGGTGGTGAGCGTTAACTGTTAGCATCTTTGTAGGATTACAAATGACAATCATCTGAACAATGAAACCGCATATTCAAAAGATAAATGCATGTTATTCGTAAAAAAGTATAGGTAATCAGACTTCGGCACTTTGTTCCACAAGAAACATTTTGATTTATTGTACAAAGCTTTGATACAAGCCACATTTCATATGGCATTGAAGTATTGCGGGATAGTACTTATAAAATACTAATTTGAAACTGCCTATTTTATACTAAAAAAATCGCAATGCAAAGCAATAACTTTTCGTCATGGATGACAATTCCAAAACCTTTTGTTCACAAAACATAAAGATCCTAAATGTCTATAACTTACATGATTAGCTTCTTAACATTTGTATATGATTTGTTTTAAATGTAAGCTACCTTCTTCTTTAACTGAATATTGTCAAGTAATAGAGCGACAACTATTCTACAAGAGGAAATGAAAATAATAAATTGTATATGGCCTAAGTGTAAGGACAACACAGGGCAATTCTCGATATCTTTGTAGGAACAAAGTTATGAATAGCTTGCCAGATATATAACAGAGAGAAAAAAAGCAGCAAATTCATTTTTTGTAATCTCATGTCGAGTTATTTACTGCCTAAATAGCTTATATTATCATGTTTTAACTTGTTTTGTTATAATATTATTGTATTTCGCATCTAATAATTCATTCTAGCCTATAAACTTTAGAGAAGTAGTTTTAGATTCAGTTGTACATAATAGCTATCTTGCCAAAACAATTACTTATACTGCTATGGCGGCCAGGCTCGGCTAGCACATGTGCTACCTCTGGTTTCCTATTAACAACTATACTCTTTTGTATCTACCAATTTTATATATGCAACACTTTGTATTATGATTATTGTATCCATGTCAATTTAATTCTGTACCTGTATTCACCATTATATAAAGTTATTGTTGTTGTTAATAAAGTCAATTCAATTCAATATCGGGTATTCTACTGCCCATTTCATCAAAATAACTTTACCACTATTCTCTATCTTAGACTTCCTGTTTTCTTCTTCTTTAATTTTTGAGGCAAAGGTTTAGGATGTTTATTTTTTTTCTTGCTGACACCAAGTATTGCTAATAATTAAGTAATTGAAATGATGTTGCAGTTTGTACCAAATCACGCCTTAAATAATAATACAACAATAAACGAAAGCCAGTGAGGATTGTGCGGTCAGTTAAGACGACCAAAATAAACGCCCGCGCACAAAAAAAAAAACACATTAAAAAACATAGTAAAATGTTGTTTTAAATAAACACAGCTGCTGACCCAGTGATACGTTTGCTTCATTTGTCTATTTCAGGCAGGTTTGAGTTTCCCTTTAACATAATTATCCTCCTCGTTCATATCATTCTACTCATATGATGGGCCCGTCAGTTAAGGTGTAAAGACCTGACCACATGTTAAGGTAAGGTGACGTGATTAATGCAAATATACTTTGATCAAGACAGAGTACATTGAGTTTGATAACAGCTGAACAAAATGTCGGGGATATTTACAACCGGTTAGCCGGGGGGCGGAACATGCGCCCCCACATTCAAAACCTTACCGGTGAATAGTATGTTTATCCCATGTCACGTGTCCCAAGATCTTCGTATACACAAGTTTGAAATTTGACTGCGAATACCCGCAAAACACCAAACTCTCCTCGCCTTCTCGAGCATAGCAATAATATCCCCGTAAAAACGGCTTATGCAAATTATGCAGGCGGGATTAAACAATACATAATAAAACTTCTGTTTGTAAATGTTTATATATTATAGTACAATGACCTACCTACCTAACTACCAGGTCGGCTAAACTGCCGAGTACAATAACGTCATCAATGTATACATTTATTTTAATCAAAGTTTAGCCATACACATATCAATATTCTTGTTTCTCCTATACGGTATAGTATTTGAACCATTTGGGTGCCAAAGGCTGCCAATCAACCCCGTCGAACTAAAGCAAAGAAAAAGGTACATTGGCACTATTTATTATTGTCTTATTTTTTGTTTGTTTGTTTGTTGTTGTTGTTTGTTGTACTTTTCTATGTTTATTCTTTTAATAATTGTTTTTTTTTCGCTGGACCTCCTACCTATAGGACAGCCCTATCGGATCGTATCAGGTGTGAACCCTTGTGTCCTTCTGTCACAGTTTATAACAGTGGGATGTCAAGATGGCCAGTCTGTAGTTGATTAATATGCCTGAAATTTTGCTCCTTGACGTACTTGTATCGTAGGTGTGAAATTAATGAAATTAAGATTAGGACTGGAAGGTTGAATATTGAAGTGCTTACTTGAGATCAGGTCGCTAGATTGGACGGTAGAGGTGAAAATAATCCTTAAGACTGATCTTAATGAACACGTAATTTAGATCAAGGGCAGAGTGACATTTGAATGCAATACAAATGAGTAAATCGATCTTTGAGTGCTTCATAAAGCGATATTTAAATCACCCCCTCTTGCGTTCAATTGGTTGTTAAAAGTACGCGTTGAAGGTATGTATTGAGGACGGCCGAAGGAATATGTAAGGTGACACATTGCGAATATTGCGACTCTTTAAACTTATGATGTCAACATTGTCAACTATTTTTTTTTTACACAAAATTGCAAGAAAGTTATTTTTCAAGCATATTATTATTAGTATTTTTTTTCTTTTATAAACCAATAAAGGAATATTATTGTGCTACGTGCATGGTCATGCCTTTTGCATTGTCTCTCTTTCTTCCCCCCCCCCCTCTCTCTCTCTCTCTCTGTGAGATCTCTCTCTCCCTTTCTCTTTCCCTCTCTCTCTCCCTCCCTCAGGCGGGGGCACACCGGGGACGCCCTCTATAATTTGAAAACCACTAAGTGACTCTTAATGTTAATATCGGAAAGTTTTGACAGCACCTGCCTATTAGAACAACCCCTCTTTTTAATCCCGGATCCGCCACTGCTGACTGCTCATTGCATTTGCCTGTTTGTTTATCTCATTCTCTCTCCCTTTCTCTATATCATATTGTACCATCCACTCTGACTCCTTTTTTATCTTGAATTTGCTTTCTTATATTTTAATCTCTTTTAAATATAATTTCATCCTGTTATTTCATGGCCCTTTAAGTCCACGTTATAAAGTTTCATTTCCTTATTCAACATAGCTACGACACTAGCGGACTTTACTTCTGTAAAATTTTCAGGTTTGCAATACGGTTTTACTATCCGTTCAGAGTCCCATGAAAATATTCTGCGAATTTTAGTCGACGCCCAAATGCACAGAGGGGGGTTCGTTTTTACGCTCAAAATGATTAACCATTACGATACCATGTATTTCAATTTAATTGAGAGGATACAGAATGAAGAAGGACTTTAAGAAACAGTCGGACATGGTAAAAAAAAATATGTGCCTTGCCTGCAAACAATTGCTGAATCCCTGGGCAAATCTGTGCTGAATTAATAGACGCAGAGACAAAGAGAAACACAGACAGACATTCCGTCAATTTTTCTGCAATTTCGAATGGGTAGTTTCAGTTTCAACTGTAACTTAATTAGTACTCGCTCTCAGCATGCCACGGGACAATATGAGAACCTATTCTCTTTTTGTCAGGAGTATAAAAGTAGGGTAGTCACAAACTCTCAAATAAAACAAAGCAATAGCACAAAATTGACACCCGATTGCACCGCAAAAATACTCTACTTTGTTATTATTTGTTTGTTTGTTTCTGGAGTGGGGTGGACTTTTAAAACGAGATTAAAAAAAAGCCACAAATATCTTCATCATCTAAATCTATACATTCATAATATAAAATATACAATATACAATCATAATATATTTCATAACATTCAGGATCTCGCTTGGAAAGGAAAACAAAACGTTTATTGTGAACACATATGTATTGTCCGTGAAGTGAAACAGCCCTATTTTAATCTTCTATTTCCTTCCAGAGACCGTTTTGGGTTTCCATGATAAAAATCAGTCATTTACCTATCGCAGGAAGAAATTAAGAGGAATCAGTATTATTACACATGGTCATTCTGAAAGTAAAACAACCTCTTAATAGTTTTAATGATCCTGATAATATTTTGAGCGTAATTTATTTGTTATGCACCGCAAACGAAAGCAAACTTTAAACTCTCTGACAAGCCAAAATGAAACCATAAGCATATGAACCATACACAAATAAAATGACCCATTAATATTGCTGGTAGAACGATTGTACTATTTCAGAGGTCGATTAACATAAAGCATAAAACATATTAAGAGTTCATTCACCAACAATACTGAAACAATAAAATATTTGATCATATTGAAATTCCGTTAACACTGACATACTTAAACTTAACCTTTTGTGTTCTATAGGAGTTGGATATAATCACTTACCAGCAAATTATTTTTACGAACAGTTTGCTATTTACCAAGACAATGAAAGATTGAAATGACAAATTTTGAAATAAAACTTTATTGATTTTGAGAAAGTAAACAACCTCCACAAATGATGGCTTTCAGGATCCCAGTCAGACTAATTCCATTATAAGGGTGCGCAGACGACACATTTCGGCTCCCTCTTCCCACTTCGCCCTATGCATACCATTAATAAGATGCACACCATTTTGACAATAATTGGTCGACATTTGAATAAAGTAGGAAAAACCAGAAACATTTTATCATAAATTATATTCTATCATTTGATTGTCAAAGACGACTAATTGATCTATTTTGGGTTATATTGAATATCAAATTCATCAAGTTTGTTATTAATTGATCTGACATTTGATAGAAAAAAGCGTGGTAAGTTAAAAAGATGATTTTTGTCCGTCTGTAAAAGAATTATATGTAGATTATTTCTGTCTATATTTTTTTTCTCGGAAGGATCTTGAAGTTGTAACATATCATCCCAGGAATACTGGGTGATCCATTGACCAAATAAGCGTAAACCACTATCAGGTAACGGACGGGTCACTTTCACTTTTGTTTTCGTTTTTGAATGCATACAATTAATAATTGGTCTCAACAAAACACAATTATGGTCACTTTTACAAAGAGGTGACATAACCGTGACAGGTAAGAAAAATCTATTACAGTTTGTGATAATTTTATCGAGTATATTGTTGTCTCTTGTTGGTATATGGTGTCAAAATATCATTGGAAACGTTAAATCAAATATTAAAAAAAAACTTGTATTAAAAAAAAAAAAAAAAATTGGAAGCACAATTGAGACTAAACGCTTATATTGGAATTCTACAAACAATTTCTTTTCAAACTTATCATGATTTAAATTCAGAGCATCAAGCTATTTTAGGTAAAATTACTATCATCTTTTTGCTCTAATCAGGGTTTCTACCAACTATGAGAGAGAAAAAAAGAAGACAAAGAGAAGACTTGTAATTTCCTACAGAGAATATGACATGTCATCACTGTCCAGATTATCTTCTAGCTAGGTAACAATCTAACGATGGTCATGCTTTTCATCAGCAGTGGATCAATGATGTACAAATAGGGGAGAAGGGCAGCCCTCAAAGGGGGAACAGGTAAGTGGGGGTAGGAAAAGTGTTGAGGAAAGAAGGGTTTTCAAGAAAGAAAAGAAAAAAAAAATAAGGGGCGCACGCCTGTTGCACCACGGTTCCGCCAATAATATAAATTTGCAGTTTTCGTTGTACGTAGAAGGCGATGAACCCTGGAATAAAGTCGGCCTTCGTCCGTCAATAAACTCGGCAATCACCGGAAGACCACGCAACAGGTTTGAGATCGATTTACCCGAGGCTTTATTTCCACTGTCCGATGACCGATCATTGTTTCTCGTCCATAATACACAACAAGATATTATGACATCGACAGGATGACCAGTGAAGAAAAACAATTATTACGGCGATGAGAATATAATCAACAGCTCTACGGAAAGAAATCTAATAAATCACCTCATGGGCGTGTTTTGTTCAAATGGGGGAAGGGGTGAGCTTACATAAAATAAAACAAAGAAAAGAGAGAGAGAGAGAGAGAGAGAGAGAGAGAGAGAGAGAGAGAGAGAGAGAGAGAGAGAGATACAGAGAGAGAAAGAGAGAGAGAGCGAGAACGAAAGAGAGAGAGAGAGAACATAAATGTTGATGAGATATATTTGGAAATTTTATACTTTGGGAAAATACATAGGACACAAAGGCGTGCGCCTCCTCTATTTTCTCTTTATCTATTAATTGTCTTTACCTACATAAAAATTTCTAACACGGACTGAGAAACTTTGAAGAGCAATGTCTGAAATATCCCTAAATTGAAAAATCCCCAAGCTTTGCTTTCATAACCGAATCATTTAGAAACTATTTTTACACCGTAAGGGTAATGCTTGATTGGAGAATAAGCTTATATGAAACAATTCACAATTTTCCCCCCATTCTTCTTCTTCAATATTACCGTCTAAGTCTTTAAAATGCCAGACATTATGGTGTAACATACAACAAAATGTTGGCGCCAAGGGCTAATAAATGTCACTAATAAAGATACTTTTCCTAATTTTCCTGGTCATTGCCGGTACATTTGTCGTCTCAAAGACTCTCTCAAAATAGAGACAATTTGAGACAGAATTACATTTAAATGATTGATCTATATAATAACTTTTATGAATACAGAGAACAAGCATGATTTCTTTTCTATTCGGAAGAAGCAATTAAATATATCGTCAATAATCTCTCAATCATTTCTTCATATTCTACTTGAACAATAGACAACAAAGTAAACAAATAGTGCTTTATCAGAGTAAATATTTTCATTCCACTTAAAAATTTTCATTTTTCAAATAATATATTTCCGGGACTTGTTAACCATAATGTAAATAATTATATTCCAGTTGGTAAATATGTGAGTTCGTTGATACTTTAGTGTGTGACTGTCCTGAAAAACAAAGGGAACAACACGATATTAAAGGTGGGCCTGTCCCTATAGATTAATACAAATATTAAGATTACTCTAAACACTTTTTTAAAAGCAAATAACAAACATTATAAAAAAGAAATATTCATACTGATCCACTCAACAATGATGTACCAACTACATATTTTATTTTTAGTCTTTGAATCAAAATATTTAGTCTGACTCATAAAACCAAATACCTTGATTCGTGACCTGTATCGGTTTTGGTTAAGTTCATGTGTAATATGAAATTGCAGCAGGTTTACCTTGCCCTTTGATTGGTCGAATGACGGAGTTCATAGTACTTTCTTGCATTGAGTTTATGTTGTTATCATCACTTCCTGTTACGTGTTTTATTTCGGATATGATTCGGATTGTGTCAAAAGGGCTATTTTACTCACCATGTTGATAGGGAACTAATGTTTTATCATTCCATTCGATTAAACCAATTCAATGTTTGTCATGAGTTTTCTGTTGCCAAATTTGATATAGTTTGATTTACAGTGACTACCTACTCCTCTACAAGAATATTTAGCAGTGAAGTAGGGAGATCATCTTGAAGTAAGAAGAGCTCCTTAATGGTGGTATCTCACTAGTGTGGAAGGGATTTGAAACCGTTCGAGTCTCGGAGACGTCTGGAGACGTCTCCTGAGTTCCCGTGACATTTTATAAGTCTATTATATTTTCAGTCGCGGAGATTTCTCCGAAAGGTCTTCGCGAAGAAAAAAAAAAAATACATAGGGCCTATGGACCATGTTCGATTTTCCTGCAACTCATGAGACGTCGCGGAGACTCATGAGACATCTCCGCGACAAGTCTTAAAACCGTCTCAAATCCATTTCAAACCCATCCTAAACTAGTCTCAAAACCGTTTCATGGTCAAGCGATTGGGGAAAACTAACTCTAACACTAATAATACAAACAGCTGCATTCGAACGCAACGAAACGAAAAATAAACGCATGTCCCAAATACGCGATCCTGATAGGTTGAAAATAGAATTTGGTTTGATTTTTTTTTTCTAGCCTCGCAACTTTGTTGCCAAAAAGATCAATGTATTTTTAATGACTTTTTAACACATTAATAGGCATCGTATTATGGCACGATTAATCTTCTTGAGACGCACGCTGAAATATAAGATTACTTTAACATCTGAACCTAGATCGAATGCGTCTTAGTCATGTCTTCCTGGAAGAAGATCAAAAGAAAATGGAAGGGATTCACTAAGATGCACAAATGCTTTAAGTGCCTGTCACATCACGGAACCTTCTTTAAACATATCCATTGTTTGACACAATTTGACACAATATTTAATAGGCCAAGAGGAAATTGGACCAAAAGGTAATTAGACAAACTGGTTGTAGATCGAATGCCAGATCGAAAGGACGATAAGTTGCGTTAAGTTACTCGGTGCTTAGGCAAGGCAAACACGAGATCGCCTGTATGTGTGTGTGCATTACATCACATCCCACGAGTTCTATATTTACCGCTCATAGTAAAAAAGAAAAAAAAACCAAAAACTAAACAAAACAAAAACAAAAAAAAAAAAAAAAAAAAAAAAAAAAAAAAAAAAAAAAAAAAAAAAAAAAAAAAAAAAAAAAAAAAAAAAAAAAAAGAAGAAGAAGAAGAAGAAGAAGAAAGAAGAAGAAGATATAACAACAATAACGATATAAACGAATATAACAAATAGGTTTCCTTTTTACTGTTGGGTTGTTGTGCCCCTTATTAATTTGTAGCCCTCCCTCCCCACCAGACTTGTTGGCAGAGGCTTAGCCAGCTCACATGATGCACCCCTTGGATCTGATGGAAGAGCAGAGGTCTCTGGTTCGATGCCTAGCCACTTTTGAGAATGCCTGGAAGCCATATCAATTATCTCCATAATGGTAATTGATTGCTTGGTTTAGGTGATGCTTCATCGCAACAGATCGCCTTTGAGAGATCAATCTTGAAAAACTCCCAGACCATGAATATAATCAAGGGGTATTATGAGATATGTGGGAGGGATAACAGAAGGGGATAGCTGCATTAATAAATTTTATATTGCAGGCTTTGCTGCTGAGTATTTCAAAATTTAGTCTTTTCCTAAAATTGTAAATAACAAGCAACGTCAGCGAGTATACCTTTAAACAAATGGGCCCGTATTCTGGAATGGTAGCCTAGTTTAGCTTAACCCAGGGTTAAGGATTGCTTAAATCTAGTCTAATACTCAATTGGGTTTTGTTTAACTAGGCTATCAGAATATCAATATGACTTAAACCAAAGGTGTGGGTTAAGTGTGGTTTAATTAACCAAAGATTAGAGCAGGGTTAAGTTTTACTGCTATCAATATACGGGCCATGTTGTTTATGTGTTGGTCCTCCGATATGAAAAGCAAATCCCCCCAAAAAATGAAAAAAAAAATGTTGACAAGATTAAAAAAAAGTTACCTTCTTTTTGGATCTTAAATTCGGAAACCAACTATATCTTTTACAGAAAAAAAAACGACTTTAACCAAGTTCCGAAAAATATGACGCAGAGGTAAAGAAGCCTTATAAGGGGAGTGAGAAAATTGGTCATAAATTACGTTAATGTGTCCTAACAGAACGGAAGACTGTGGTAGCTTCATGAGAGGAAGATATGTAGATCGAGGAGTAATAGTATGGGGGTAGCTAAGCACCCCTGTGATAATAGATTGAATATGATATTAAATGAACCGTGAAATAGACACTTAATCTCATACGACGTGTTCCTAAGAACACTTGAAAACTGTTTCTATTTTTGACTACGTAGCGTTCATTACAATATTATACATTCATGAAAATAATCATACAACATGATCGGTGCTTGACATGAATATAATACAAAACCATTTCCACTTATTGAAACCACTAAAAGCACCATATAATAAGCATGATAAGTCGGACAAGTGTATTTTGAATATCCCATGACATTTGCTCCGGTAACAATATTGCTCCGTTGTAAATTCCCCACACTAATCGATTGGTCAACTCTAACCCTGGACTCAAACTAGACCTTACACTAAACGTAACATAAAAACCTAAAATTACCGTGTCATGATTTATAATACGTTAACATCTGCTTTAGATTTGTATAGCTTGAATAACAAAAAAAACAAACAAACAAACAAACAAAAACAACAACAACAACAACAACAAACCATTCCCTCGAAACGTACACTCTCTCTCAATATTTACTTCCTTATATTTCCCATCTCTCTCTCTATCTCTCTATTTCCTTCCACCTCTAGTTCTCTCTCTCCCCCCCACCCCCACCCCCATCCCCCACACTCTCTCTCTTAGTCCTTTCCTCTGCAGGGTCACCGAGTACCCTCGTTCTCCAAGCCGAAAATGAGCACTTCCTTACAGCCTATTTTCTACTTTTACTGTGAATCTCTTTCCTAATTTTAGGGCAAAAGGGGTTAAATCTGTGTTTTTTTTCCTTGTTGGATTCCTTTGAGCTTCAAGTGGGCGTTTTTAACAGAGCACTTCCGTTTAGTTTAGCAGCCCAGTGATTTCATGATCTTCAATTTGTCACTCACTTATCATGCCGTGAAGAACATGGAAATAACTAAGTATAATCTTAATACAATGAAAAAAGTTATTATTCATAACTTCTGGACTTTTGAGTACATTCTCAAAAGATATCCCAGTACTTCTGTTCATGCTTCTCTATTTGTTATATTTTCTATCTCAACAGGATATACCCAAAAGTGAACCATATTACCTCATTATTGATATTTAGAATATGTCGAGGGTGATCTTATGCAAATTGCTTTCATGAACTGCTGACCTTACTGTATAGACCTCGACTTCTCTATTAAAATCTACTAAACAAAAAGCTTCTTCAGATTTAAAATAGGACGTTTAACTAATAGCGCCTGGGCGTTAGGCTACGTTCAATTGCTCGAAAGAGAGGGAAGTTATACATTAGATCACGGAGTATAAACCGGGAACCGTTGGGAAATCCCTTCAAAATGTGGAGGATATTAATGAAAAGGGTAGAAGAAATAAAACATATTAAGGTTCGAATAAAAATATTCAGATGGTATATATTACACCAAACAAAATACCAAATAACTCTGAATTCTCAAGGCTTGTGATACTAAATTTTGCGTTGTTTAAAATGGTATAGCCTATTTTAAATTTTCGTTAGCGCAATAAATTAATAAAAATAAAACGAGATGAGGATTGTTTAAACAAACTATTTTATAAAATACCACATACAAGTGAGCATTAGGAGGGGTATTATATTAATATGATTAAATGAAAGAGGTTCTAAGAGTGTTATAGACCCCCCCCCCCCCTAATATGTGTGATTGCGTATCGGATGATAGGGCGGGGCTGTCCTTATGCCCCCATTCGGCGTAGCTACCAGCAATATGCAAAGTAGAATCAAAGCCAAGATATAAATATAGCTTAGTGACTAACGAGAGATGTCATCACTTACTTTGTCAAAGTTTTCTGATCGTTTTTACATATGCCCACACTGCTAATACACATGTTAGCAGGCAGGGTATGGTGGCTGGTTATCGGGGCCACAACGGTGTGTTTGAATGACCAATGTGCCTGGCATGGGAGTCCCGTGTATTACCGGTAAATTGTCAATCGGTCTAAACCCACTTTGACTATTGACCGTTTAGCCTCATCCCACATGGTCTTATTCCATTTCATCTAACAATCAGTTTGTCTAATTGCCATTTGGTCTAAATGTCACTTTGCCTATTTACCATTTCGTCTACATCCTATTTGGTCGAATGTTCATTTCGTCTAATGTCCAATTGGTCTGTTACCATTGGGTCGATTCCTGTAACTGACTGGAAATTTACCAAATATTCATTTGGGAATCCGACGAGAAAGGCAAGAAGGCCATTTGACTATAGACGAAGCGGTAATTAGACCAACTATGTATTAGACCCAATTGTTAGTATACCATATGGGTTTAGTCAAAGTGGTATTAGACGATCAGAGAATTTGGCAAACTGCTGTTAGACCAAGTGGATATAAACCGTTATCGGGGCCATAACGGTGTGTTTGAATGACCAGTGTGTCTGACAGCCTTACCTGAGAGACCCGTGTTTTACCATGATTATATCCACTTGGTCTATCATCAGTTGGTCCAATTTACAATTTGTCTAATAACTCATGGCCTAAACCCATTTTTTCTATTAATAATTTGGTCTAATTTGCAATTGGTCTAATATATACTTGGTCTAATAACCAATAAATTCGTCTAATTGCCAATTCGTCCACATGGGCTAATGGCATTATCGTCTAATGCTCAAATGGATATTTCGTATTTATCACTTCTTGACTGGAAATGATCAAGTGATGATACACCAAACAGACCTTACTTAAACCCAAAGGTAATAAACTGGTTATAGACCATGTGGGATGATACCAAATAGACATTAGTCAAAGTGGGTTTAGGCCAAATGGCAATTTAACGTTTTACCCTGTCTCGTTCTTAATTTCAACTTTAATTTCGCAGCTTGAAAATAAACGTGTCGTTGCTAGTTTGATCAATTCTGATTTATAAAGCTTCGATCACTACACCCCTTTAACGGAAAGCAATGTTGGATTGGCTCCCAAGGAAATTAAACTGATTTCCATTTGTCATTTGTGGGTGTCGAATATTAAAGTACCTATCACGCATTGGGTTGCGATAAATACTCGTTGATAATGTGGGATATCAATTATAGTTCAAGTTCAGTTCAGATCAAGGAGATATAGAGATGAGCAAGAGGGGATAGAAGGGGGGGGGGGGGTTATCGAGAGAGAAAAAAATAAAAATAAAGACTAGAGAGAAGAGACTGATCGAAAGTGGCATAGAGTAGACGCTGTGGCAGATCCAGGGTTTGCAAATGGAGAAGGAGCAACATTTAGCCGTAGCAAAGAATATATGGTGGGAAGAAATTTCGCTTCGACCACTCGGTGAGTACATCGAGCGATTGAGCGGCTCGATTTTTTTTAACGGTTTACATGCGTATTGCACGTGAAAACGGATTTGTTTTTTTTTGTTTTTGTTTTTTGTTTTTTTTTCTTTTTTTACTGCGTGATAGTTCATATGTGACCCCTCATATCAAAATGAGAGACAAGTCGCCAGAGAAGATTCAAATAAAGGGCAAAATAATCAATTTTCAAATACTTTTAATTAATCATTTTTACTAAAAAAAAAATCACAAAGCACAAATGAAATATTGAAGATTCAGAAAATTGAAAAATAATTTCACCCAAATTAGACATTTTTTATTATTTTGCCAATTTCCTTGACCCTTTGCTGAGATTGCTCGGCGACTTGTCTCTCATTTTGATGTGATGCATCACATATATTATTCTACCTTTTTAATTCCTGATTTTTGGATGGGAGCAAGGATCAGAAGTTCGAGATGCATACTAACAACTTTTATTTCCAAGAAAACCTGCCAAAAAAGTCAGTGACTATGCCTCCTTTTGAGACTCGTGGCCGCAATACGTTTTGAACTTAAAACAAAAGTTTTTAAAACGGATAATGTTCCCCTTTTATTTTCTTTAAAAGATTGGAAATGTAGATTTTATGAAATTTAAATTAATTTTATATTATTATCATGCATTTTAAACTCTTAACAACCCCCTAAAAAAGTCAGTGATTATGCCTCCTTTTGGGCATGAAGAATTGCCTTCCAATGGGTTTAACACGTAGTACAGAATATTTTAAAGTGATTCCGATTCCCATTATATTTCGTTTTAGTGATTGGAAATGTAGATTTTATCAAATTTAAATATATTGTCTAACATGAGCAAGCATTTTAAACTCTTGAAGACCTCCTAACAAATCAGTGACTATGCCTCCTTTTGGGCATGAAAATGCCTATGTTTGACACGTAAAACACATGTTTTTGAACTGGATAATATTCCTCTTTTCTTTCATTGAAACAATTGGAAATGTAGATTTTATAAAATTTCGATAAATTTCCTTGTATAACCAAGCATTCTTAACTCTTAACGACCTCACAAAAAAGTCAGTGACTATGCATTACTTGTTAGGTTTTCACATAGAAATTATCGTCATCTGCAGTATCAACACGTGCAACTCATCAGCGCATGCGCTAGACTGATTGAATAACACGTGTATTTCCAATGTACTACAACATTTTACGTGCATACAGGCGAACTCGCACCTCTCCGTTATATTCTCTCTGGCCGTAGCCACCGTGACAAAAAAGTAGTTGCTGGGATCAATTTAACTGTTAATTGCAGAGTTACACACACTAAGAAATAGAGGTTCAACTCTGCACCCTAAAGGGTGCACAGCTTTGTCGCTATACCTATACCCCTAGGGGTGCAAGTGTGCACCCTATGGAAGGGGTGCAAAGGTTGCACCCCATAGTGGGGTGCAGAGTTGCACCCCAAGGGCTCAATATTACACCTTTAGGGGTGCAATTGTGCACCCTTTTTGGTTTGAATGTCTTAATTTAGAGTGCGACTTTGCACCCCAAGGGTTAAGTTCCGCACCAAAGGGGTGCGATCCTGCACCCTATTGGGTGCAAAGAAGTACCTAAGGGATTCAAGATTGCACCCTTAAAGGGGAATTTTCCCCTCAGAGAACTTTGGCTTCAGTGAATGGAGACAAACCCGCAAAACATATTGGTAAAAGTTTCAGAAAAATCAGGCAATGAATAAGAGAGATATGAATTTTTAGATTTTGAGATCACTTGTGATATGGAGATCCTCAAATTGGCACGCGACCATGATGTGTGATGTAATGCACGGGAGATCTTTCCCATATCTATTGTACACATTGTACTAGAAATCCTGCTCTATTTTCTCTGATTCTTAAAGGGCGAATAAAGAATCTTTTCATGCACTGCGCGTATTGTGTGTGTGTGTGTTGTGGGGGGGCGCGGCTTACGGGCCGTTGCCCCGCGCCAACATGACCTAGAAAGGGGCGGCAATTGACCTTAGGGGCGCATGGAGCAAATGTAAAAAAGAAAAAAAAAAAAAAAAAAAGAGAGGAAATAATAAACAACGAATAAATGTACATAAATAGCCGACTGACTTCTGAAATCTACCCCTACAGCCAATATATGACCTTTTGGTTGGCCGAAGACCGAAAAAATTTCACCTATTTATTATTCATTTATTTGTTAGTATTATTATTTGCGCTGTTCCTTGAATTCCTGATGCAATTTCCGAAAATTACATAAGCGCGTTTCTGCAATAAGTCAATTCCACCTAGAGCAACAAGTTTCACTTTATACTGGTTTGTCATCTTAGAAAGGAAGTCTGAAGGAAGACAGAGAGATTTATCATATGAATACATAATCTCAGTCATGAACGCAAAGTTATCTTCCGACAAAAAAAACAAAAACAAAAACAAACAAACAAAAAAACAACGTATTAACAGAGGACACAAGGCAGTAAACAATGGCATAGCATTATAAGTACGCTATGACTTTATCGATTTGTATCACAATCGGTATCAAATCCAATTAAAGTATCTTCGCTGTTACGGATTCATAAAATTGCATATTAAAGTTTTTTTTAGTATGTTCGAGAATCGAAAAACAATTCAATTAAAGATTGACGTTGTTAGATGCATATTAGTGCAATTTACTTGTATTTTGTAGTCTAAGGTCTTCTTATTTTGCTATGAGATTGAAACAAAGTAAAGAGATTTAACTGATTATCAACGTATATAAAAGGGGGGGACAACAATCGCATCTACGCTGCATTTTTATGATGGCATATCTCAGTACATATAGTACATATTTCGTTTCTACTTTCTGACGGGTTTTCCATCACCCCTCAAGATAAAATGCAGGTCATTTGTTCCTAATGATCTTTTATTTGAATCAGGGTTGTCGGGTATGTGTGAATTTAGTCATGAACATGTGGATGTCATAAAAACTGCGTCCTTGAAGAAACAAATATGAATTTAAAAAAATAGAAAATTACTGAATGAATCTTTTATTTCTCATTGTGCACAATGCGCCATGGTCACTGAAGGTCCGATCTTTATAATCGTACAGGAATGACAAGTATGCATGGTAATTGCTATGTTGTCATGAATTACAATAAACAAGTGAAGATGCACTGCGGGTCATCGGTTTGATGTATTATGTTGTTTGGGGAAAGTTAACCATGAACCTGTTTTTTGAGTCATTAAACAGCGTCGCTGGAGAAACAAAAGTAAAAACACAAAACCACTGAATGACACGGTCTATTTTCCTCTTGTTGAGGGTATGTTAAGGATATGTATTTAAAGGGTTCGTTTATTTTATATTTTGTTATCAATATATCTATGCCATTGAATGCCACGATTACCAAAATACTCAGGGATAGATTTTAGTCTAATCAGGAAGGTTCTATTGCCGCCTTGGTCTTCAGGTAGTATCTCACTGCCATGAGACGTGCTTGTGACTAGTTTGCGACTCCAAGTATCCAATATTTGGAGACGTGTAATGAGTCACGGGAAAATCGAACATTATTATTTAATGAGATTTTACCAATCGCGGAGGCGTCTCCGAGACTTCTCTGCAACGTTATCTCTTAGCCCACTGCCTGGATTGCCTGGTAAATTCTCAGTAAACGCGCGCTAACAACACCACACACCTCTCAAGAGCATAGACTAGAGAAAGGTGAAAGATTCCTGGTCTACCAGTCTCTGAGCACTGAGACGTCTCCTCAGGTGTGATTAACAATTCAATGTTTCAGGTCAGTTTACATACTTTCACTTTCTGTAAAGCATGTGCTGATGTTTGTGGAATACATTTCCAGGGGGCCAGCTTCATTTCTAAACAATATTATTTTGTTACAATATAATTATTAGAAACGAAACTAAATTTTAACACGTCTATACTTTATATAATTTGAGAATCATTTTCTAATTTCTGAAACAGAGTCCATTATTAGGGTAGCTCATGCATCGGTGCCGATATCACATGCTCAACAAATGTTCAAAACACATTCCATCAAAAATTTTGGGCAGCTTTACTAACTGATAGGGGAGACCGGGGACAATTGTAACAGCTTTTTCAAAATTTGACCCATCAACTTTATTAAAGCTAAATACTTGCTTAAAACTAAATAAAATGAAATATGCATATCTTAGCTTGACATATGAATAGGTTTGGGTTAAGTATAACAAGTTATTTTAAAGCCATTGCCATTTCAAAACAAGAGGTCGAGTGTTACAATTGCCCCCAGTCCAGGGGCAATTGTAACAGACGTACGGGGCAATTGTAACACATGAAATTGTGACATTTGTTTTTTCTTTATCAAAGCTATGCACTTGACAGATCCAAGATTTAAACATCATTAACAACATAAACTAATTATAATGAAACATGACAATGCTTGACTCATTTATATTTTATTTTCCACTTGTTATATGCATGATAGGGTACATGCAGGTAATATGGGCCCCTAAGCTCATTTGCCTAATTTGCATGAAATTACAAAATGACACACAGTCTAATCTTTGTTTATATGAATCAATAACTACTGCTCTAACTTTTATTGTGAAGAAAAACAATTATCACCAATCCTCTTACTTGTGTAAATGATAATTTTTAAAAAAAGTATTAAAAGACAAAAACAAAAAAGACAAAACTTTCCATCAATTTGCACCTGAAAGGTGGTCATGCCGAGTAAACCAGCGAAGATTCGTGCAATAAATATGATTATTGGGCTTCAAACTTATCAAAATGAAAAATAAACACATGTTATGCCGCAAAAGGATGAGTTTGAATTCATACATGTTCTCTGTTGTTATATTTTGGCAAATGATATTCTAACCATGCAAAATTAATTTCATATAATGTAAAATAAGACTGTGTAATGTCGTACATGTATGTTTCAATTGGATACCATTGTAAAAGATAAGCAAATAAAATGGTATTTCATCAGGATCCGATGGAATCCCATTTTCTTTGCTCATTTTCTTCATATTATATGTTTTTGGTCAGTTTCCTTCGTTGATAAAATTTAAATACCATTGTCTTACAGTTTTGAAGTTGCACTCGGTATATTATGTCATTATATTGATTCTTCTGTGAAATTTCTTTGTCATTTACAAACATCAAACTGCTTATTTTCTAAACATGCCAAAAAGTTTCTCATAAAATGTTTCTGAATATAGAAGACACTCATTTTGTTATTGTCAAAGATATTAATTTTGACATTATCAAACAGCAGAACTAATTTTTTAGTTTGATTAAGAAGTCAAGATTTGATTACCTATTTTTAAAAGTACAAAAAAAAAAAAAAAAAAAAAAAAAAAAAAAAAAAAAAAAAAAAAAAAAAAAAATTGCAGCCTAGTTAACATTAAATTCAGTAATGTCAGTGGTGGATCTATGTTTGGAAAATAGGGTGGGGGGGGGGGGAGGGCAGCCCCAAAATTAAAAATAGGGGGTGCATAGCCGAAAATGTGCCTGTTTTAACATTTGCAGTCAACTGGTGGATTACAAAAAATAGAGGACTGGACACATGAACATAAATTTTCAAAGGATATCGTATTCCATTTTGTGTGTGTGTTTTATTTTGTTTTGTTTTGTTGTGTTTTTTTTAAACACAATTAGTGTTAAAAGTTAGAATGTGTAATATTATAAAAAAATCTTTTGCAACATTTTTTTTTTTAAAATTGTAATGGGTCATAGGAGTGTCATGTTGTATGGGTTGCAGCAGTAAATATCGTAAGTAAATAGTTTTTAGAGTAGAAAGTATAGCAGAATTCAACTTTTCTGCATGGCAAGGATTTGCTTGGCTCTTGATAAAATGATAAAATAAATAAGATCTTTGATATTATCTTTGAAACATGCCTTCAAATAGTTCATTCTTTTGAGCACATTTTGTAACACTTTCGATATTCGTGTGTCTAATTTACAATGGAATTACTGGAATGTAGTACATGTACTTCTTTTTGGTCACTACAGGACGCAGGAATTTTGTATGGGGTTAAGCCCTCAGGTCTCCGAGCAAAAGGTTAGATGGTTAGATGTTACAACAGGTAATGTTGCAGCGACGCATAATAACACAACAGTCGCGTATAATTTACGTCTGGGCCCAAAATTTGACGGTTGGGATTCGAACCTAATGCTACAGTCACACAGACACTTACGTATAGATACGTTTGTGTTGTTGTAATCTTATTTTATCTTCTATTCTATCATTTCTTATGTATTTCATTGTTTTACTGGATGAACGAAATTATCAATATTTCTACTGCTAACTATGACGGGTAAGCATCCGTGGGGATCCGAAGAAAAGAAAATGATTTTTGGACGCAACCGGACGTAACTCAACGTAAGTGTCTGTGTGACTGTAGCATTAGATAATACGGAGCTTTCTAACCTCAGACCGAACGTCAGCTACAACGAGTTAACTGGAGCGTATCGATGTCGTGCAGACCTCGTTCGTTCCCTCGCAGAAGCGCTTTCGAATTTTTGACGACGGTAGTTTCGATAGTCACGTGACAAAGATGTTCGGACCGGGTGACAATTACTTGAATTATGTTTATGTGCTTGTATAGTATCTTATGCATTTTATTTTTTCCTTATGTTCTCCTTTGTTTATCCTTCTTTCCCTTTCTCTTCCATCATTTTTTAAATGTATTTCTTTGTTTTTAATCCTTCTTTCACCTTCTCTTTCATAATTTCTTATGTATTTCTTTGTTTTTTCTTCTTTCCTATTCTCTTCAATCATTTCTTATATATTTCTTTGTTTTTTTCTTCTTTCATCTTCTCTTCCATCATTTTTTTTTATGTATTTCTTTGTTTTTTCTTCTTTCATCTTCTTTTCCATCATTTCTTATGTATTTCTTTGTTGTAATCCTTCTTTCACTTTCTCTTTCATTATTTCTTATGTTTTTCTTTGTTTTTCCTTCTTTCAGCTTCTCTTCCATCATTTCTTATGTATTTCATTGTTTTTAATCCTTCTTTCACTTTCTCTTCCATTATTTCTTATGTATTTCTTTGTTTTTTCTTCTTTCATCTTCTTTTCCATCATTTCTTATGTATTTCTTTGTTTTTTTCTTCTGTCACTTTTTCTTTCATTATATCATATGTTTTTCCTTCTTTCATCTTCTCTTCCATCATTTCTTATGTATTTCTTTGTTTTTAATCCTTCTTTCACTTTCTCTTTCATTATTTCTTATGTATTTCTTTGTCTTTCCTCCTTTCATTTTCTCTACCATCATTTCTTATGTTTTTCTTTGTTTTTAATCCTTCTTTCACTTTCTCTGTTATTATGTCTTATATATTTCTTTGTTTTTTCTTCCTTCATCTTCTCCTTCATTTCTTATGTATTACATTGTTTTTAATCCTTCTTTCATCTTCTCTTCCATTATTTGTTATGTATTTCTTCTTTCATCTTCTCTTCCATCATTTCTTATGTATTTTTTTGTTTTTAATCCTTCTTTCACTTTCTCTTTAATCATTTCTTATGTATTTCTTTGTTTTTCTTTCTTTCATCTTCTTTTCCATCATTTCTTATGTATTTCTTTGTTTTTCCTTCTTTCATCTTCTCTTCCATCATTTCTTATGTTTTTCTTTGTTTTCAATCCTTCTTTCACTTTCTCTTTTATTTCTTATGTATTTCTTTGTTTTCTCTTCCTTCATCATCTCCTTCATTTCTTATGTATTACATTGTTTTTAATCCTTCTTTCTTCTTCCCTTCCATCATTTCTTATGTATTTTCGTTGTTTTCACCTTCGTTCACCGTTTTTCCTCTTTTCTTATGTATTTCTTTGTGTTTTATCTCACTTTCACTTTCTCTTCCATCATTTCTAGTGTATTCAGATGTGTATGAATAGAAGAAATTTCACTCACCGTCGTCGTCGTTGTCGCGACGACGTGGAATCGGGGAAATCTCCCCCGACTCTCGTCCTCAGATTTAGAAAACGACCCGAGTGTAAGAATTTGAGCATGCGCAGTGGCGATATGACGTCACCTCGTACTAGCTTGACGTTCGGTCTGGCGTTAGATCGATCGATCGATGTCATACAGGTCATGTCTGACCCTTTGTGACCCTGTTGATGATGCTTTTCCAAATAGCTCTGTCTTGTGCCAGGCGATGAGCTGCAACTAGGGAGAGGCCTGTTAATTGTTTAATGCCATCTGTCTCCGACTACCTTCAATGGTAGAAAGCTGCCTAGAAAGAAAGCTGGCGTTAGAAAGCTGGCGTTAGAAATGGTAGAAAGCTGGCGTTAAATGGTAGAAAGCTGGCGTTAGAAATGGTAGAAAGCTGGCGTTAGAAAGCTGCCTATTTATCAGTTAGTAGGCCTATCTAGATAAAATAACTAAAATAATTTAAATCAATTACATTATGGGAAAAGAAAATTAGGACGGAGGCCGAATCCAAGTGACGTCTTTCGGATGATGACCAAAGGTTGGTCCCGGACGGAAATAATGCATTGATGTGACAATAGCCCCTAAGGCCCGAATTCAAAAACGTGGTTTAGTTAGTCCATGGTCTAAATCAGGTGGTTTGTGAATACCAAAATTTAGACCATGGTCTAAATCCGTGGTTTAAACAACTGATTTAGACCATGGACTAACTAAACCACGTTTGTGAATTCGGGCCTAAGTGTCGCTGCGACATTACCGGTCGTAACATGGCATATACTGTATAAAGGCATGTCGAACATATCCAAGATTTTTTTTTTTTTTTTTTACCAAGTACATGTATTATAAGAACTTTACTACGAAAGCAATACATTTGTAGCTTGCTTTAAGTTCGATTTGTTCCCGGTTTCCATTGATATTTTAGACACATTTCATGTGAATATTAATTTGTACATTTTAAGCATACTGGACTGTAAGGGTGAAGAAGTGTAATGTGTGGAGGTAGTGTGTTTGTGTGTGTGTTCTCCTAACCCTATTTTTACTTTCCAATTCTTTTACCATGTTTATATCACCCATTAAATCACTATTATTATGCAGAAATACTAACCATTTATTTTCCCCTCACCCTAAATTCTCGGTCAAATTTATAAAATTTAGCCCTTACCTATACCTTTAACTAGATAACTAGATATTTTATTTCTATAAATGCATCTTGTATTTGACCCAGTGACCTGTGACTGTGATCTAGACTGTGAATCCCAAGAGAAAATAAGTGTCTAATTTCAGATGGATTTAACTCCTGTCTTCAAGGAGGGGTCTATCAGAGCGGTCATCCTCCCCGGTCCTCTGGGGGAGAGTGATTCAGCACAACTATACACCATCTGTTATGCAGACTTTCAAAATAATTCTCCTCAAAATATAAACACGGTTAAATCTGTTACAAATTTACGTCTTGAGGAGGGTGTGGGGTTTGAAGGCCTCTAAATACATGGAACTGGGGGTGGATGCAAGGTCATGAGAAGGGAGAGGGTCAATATCGTTTTCCAGGGGTGTGACTGGTTACTCTGACTGCTTTAGGGATGTGTGGCTAACCACAAACAACTACAACAACAACAACAAATTACTAACTAAAAAACGACCAAACAAACACATAATAAGAATAACAACTAAAACATGGGACCCTTACTTTTCAACCGGAGGCCATTGCTACTTCATTTCAAGTCATTTTCCATGACTCCATGATGAAAATATATAGCACATTTATGTGTTGTTATAATTGGAGATGCTAGAAGATATTCTTACGTTTTCGACGTGGAATGAAAATTTGAAACGTTCGTAAAACGTTTTAAAAACGTTTTTAAAACCTTGAAATGCACTAAAAACGTTTTAAGAACGTCTAGAAAACCTTTAAAAAACCTTTGGAAACCTCTTTAAAAATTATGTAAACAATATAATAAATACAAATATGTTATGATTCATGCACCTCAAACCCTTGGCCATTTGTGGAATGACACTTAAAGAGTGAAGTGTCTCCAATCTAAATCTTGCTTAAAAGCAGACTTTACTGGATATTATTTGGATTTAACACTGTATGATGCTCCAGAAAATTTATAGTTTATTAAAAGTATTGTTTGTGATGGTTAGTTATTACTTTATATATTATTTTAGTACAATCCAATACAATACTGAATAAGTTTTTTTTATATATAAGTGACTTCAATTCATGTTTTTTTTATTATACATCCCAAAACATCAAATTTGAATTTGAAACTAAAGCATCCAGTCATGTGGACTCGATGGGATGGGGGTGGGGCTTGACAAAAGTAAACTTTTGAGAGGTTATTGATGTTTTTATATTTTACGGCGCTTTCATTCATTATTAGGTAATTAGTTTCCGAAAGTAATAAGTCGTTCATGTCAGCTTAATATACATGTAACAATTATCCAAACCATATTATAAACATATTTCTAATTATGACCACTCAATGCCTTTGATTGTTTCTGTTTTGTTATATTTTTATGTTTATATCATATTGTCATATTGTTGTATTTATTTATGTCTGTAACTTGTTGAAAAAGCCATTGGAAGTCACATTTCTATGTATTTGCATGGACCCATAAAGAATTTTGTATCTTGTATCTTGTGTTTCAGAACAATATTACAATAAAATGAAACACCAACAAATCAATTTATTACTGTTAGTGGAAACAATGTCAATAAAAACGTTTAATGCTCCATGCTCCAAATTTTATTGTCCGGAAAGGATATTTATTTCGCCCCTTTTCTCGTGGGCCCGGCAGCCGCTGAGCAGCACCAGAAGGACGTTGCTCTATCCCCCTCTTATTGAACGCCAAACAGGGAAGCAGCAACTACCATATTTTAACGTCTTTTGGTATGACGCGGGCGGGGCTCGATCCCATGACCTCCCGATTTATTTCGATATGTCTAACGTATGCTAATCACCTTCTCATTTGCATAAGGTCCCATCTGGACGTATAAAAAACGTTCATAAAAGGCTCAATAAAATAAGTCTGATTATAAGGTTCAATAAAAACGTTTTGTGAACGTTTTGATTAAAACGTTACATTTTGTAACGTCCAAAGAACGTTTAAAAATCCGTTTTTTGTTTGTTTTTAACCATTTTGGGGGGCAAATTGAAAGTCCAACGTTCATTTCAGACGAAGACCTACGATACCTAAAAAAAAAAACGTTTTAAAAACGTTCTGAAAACTGTCTGTGTTTGCTGGGAAGTATTTTTTCTTAGTAGATTATTCGCGTGTAAAATATGTATGGGATATATTAGGCAGTCATACCTTACTGAATTATGCCAATGGATTTATATCACTTAGCAGCTTACTTTGACTTAAGATGGATCACATCGTGTTGCCATTTTGCAGAATTTAATCCATAGCCACAAACCAAGTGCATATGAATTCTTGCTATTTTAAAAACTGCATAAAGCAAGCATTTGGAAAGTATAGCTAGTAATTTAATCCTACTTGTCTCTTTCAAAATGAAGATAATATAATCCCCTTTAATTTTTTGTTTGTTTGTTTGTTGTTGTTGGTTTTTTTATTCTCTCTTTCATAATCAACATGTTTCCAAGTTTAGTCAGAATCGCAGGTGTTTCATGAGGAGATCAATTATGGGATTTGCAACAAGTAAAGCTACATGCGTGAAACGGCAAGGGACATATTCACCTTGTTCGAGAAGCAGTAATAAAATATTCGAGCAGAGATCTAAGCCTTGTAAATGTTTTTTATTTGTGGTATTAATATTTGTGTCACAATTCGTTTGCACTGTTGCACACTTTTTCTCCTATATGGGATGATTTCACACTGATGTAATCCAAGTTTCCAATTTTTCAAATTTGTTTTATAATTTTTTTATTATTTGTGTGCATACCAAAAAAAAAAAAAAAAAAAAAAAAAAAAAAAAAACACGCACACACAGAGACAGCAAATATCAAAATACGCACTGAATTCAGAGCGATGGTCCAGCGCGCTCAACGCATGAGTAACGCACACCAACCTCATACTATGTGTTGGTCATTTGTCGAACACGTGACTGCACCATTAGGAAGTTTACCAGGTTTGGGGGGGGGGGCTGTGGTGGAACCCTTTAATGAACGTCATCAGCTGCTCAGTTGACTGAGACTACGATCTGAATGTCCTAATTGCGTCCACCACGCTGAATTGTATATTAATGACCATCGCAAATGTCTCGAAGATAATTGATTCATTACTGGTTCTTAAACAGGTTTCACACATCTGAGATAGTCACGTCGCCTTGCATGAACCAAGGGGAACCTATCTCCATGAACGAAGACCAAGCTTCTTGGAATTGTATATGATGTGAATTGTGAAGGAGGGTCAGAGCTGCAACTGATGTCCGTTTCAACCTTATGTAAAAGACAAATGAAATATGATTATGATTTAAATTTCCACTTCCTTATCCAGTTGTAACATGATAGTGATGTCTGTACAATATTTATTTATACTGTTTTTTCTCCAATAATTAGTAAACTTTAGTGCTTCTTTAGTCATTAGTCCCTTACGTATCAAAGGATATGGAGCTGTGTACACCAGAAAATGCGTTAGTCCAACCGGGCACCTCTAACAATTTAATCTTATGTTAATGGAATATAAGTAGAATAAGTAATATTTTTGTTACGAATAAATTTAAGGTTGCGATTAGGGTTAGGGTTAGGATTGCGCTTGATAGGATTGGGTTGAAGGTTAGTTAGGAAACGGAGTGAACGGAATAAGGGGTTGGGGTAGAACTAGAAATGAAGCGAATTATTGTAATCAGCTTCAGGTGTTTCGTCGAAGAAATGTGACATAAATGAACAAACATTACAAATTACTAATTCCGTTTCTATGGCAACCACTTACAACCCAGGCTCCCAAAAGCAAGGCAACACGACCTGCTATATATCAGGTTCACGGGAGAGCATTGATTTGGATAAAAAGATTGAAGGTCTTATAAAGATTTATGAAAGTGCATTTACTCGGGGTTTTAAGGCATATGGGAATAACTTGAAATATCAAGCTGTTAAGTGCATTTTACTCATCAACTTGGGACCCGTGAATGATGATGAGATTAGCTTCCATCTCAATCCAATTGAAATCTTTGGCTCCAACAACCACTCTCCATCTTCCTCTACTCTCCTCTCGTCCCCTCGTCGTACTCTCAATCCTATCTATCTGGCTCCACCAAACCATGTTCCTTCTTCATTTTCAATCTTTTTCTACTCTGCTCTCATCCTATCGCCGTGATCCCAATCCTATCTATCCTTCTTGTGTTTAGATATTCTCTGCCTGTCGCTTTTTTAAGTTGAAAGGAAAATTTCTGCTATTATTGAAAGAACAAAACAAAAACACAAAAATTGACATGCATCATTCAAGTATAACATCAATAACAATAACAACAACTTAAATGAAAAATAAAAAGGAGTAGAAAAACAAACAAACAAAAACAACCAATTTATACAGTGCTTATAGGCCTGTTGTAATAAGCATAAACCACACAAATAACAAGTTAAATACATTGCAGTTTTCTTAAACTGTGCTATACTTAAAATATATGGATTCGTATTGTAACATATTTTAAAACGTTATTTTAAATTAGTTGCCCCAACCCGACCTTTCGTTTAGAAATTTTCAAATCATTATTATTAGTATTATATATATATATATATTTTTTTTTAGCGTAAGCGGGAGTTTCTAGTTTAGTTATGGAGGAGACTGTTTAATATGTTGTCGAAAGTAGATTCTACTTTGATGGTGGAGGAGGCTCGTCCTCAAAAAGGCGGTCACAGGTCACCTACATTATAGCCCTCTACAGAGTGAGTAAAAAAAAAAAAAAAAAAAAAAAAAAAAAAAAGAAGAAAGAAATCATTTTTAAGCTGTCTTGTCTGAAGTATGAACATTTAATCATGGATTTCATGATATATTTTGGTAGAGTCATCCTCCAAGCATTGCCCAGCATTTTCTTTTTTGGTACCATTTTTATTTACACATTTTCACGCATGACTGACTAACAGACACTCATCGGATGACTGCAGAATCTCAGTTGTGCCAAATGAATGGACAAAGATTGAAACAGATGTTGAAATAATATGTATGCACACACACACACACACACACACACACACACCCTCTCACCGCACATACACACATACACATACACCCATCCTCCCTCACGTACATGCACATCATCACACAAGCACCAAGAAACACAGTAAATAATTTACATATTACTCCTTTTGTTATCAAGCTTTGATGTTTTGTTTACTAAAACCATCACTATATTCAGGAGGTAGTAATTCCCTAACACATGTTTGTGAGTGTGAGAGAGGAAGTGTGTGTGTGTGTGTGTGTGTGTGTGAGAGAGAGAGAGAGAGAGAGAGAGAGAGAGAACGTGGCTATTTATGTGGTTTGTGTATGTATAAAAGAAGGTATGTGTAGGTGTGTCTTTTTGCGTGCACATAAGTAATACACTCTAAATTCGTTTATTCTGCACCCAGCCACTTAGCACAAGTGAAATTTTGCTGTCTTCTGAAGATTGTCTGTCATTCAGTCCTGCGTGCAAAGATCCAAACCAAAAAAAAAAAAAAATTTCTTGGAGGGTGACTCTGCCAAGAAATATCATGAAACCCATGATTAGATGTTTATACTTTTCACAAGACAACTTCAAAATGATGGACATTTTTTCTGACTCACCCTGTATAGCCATACACTGTCCCTGAGGAAAGGTCTTGTTAGGTTTGACAGGTAATTTTATAGACGGTCATGCGCGTGCATATTATTGGCAATGATAGTAGGTAATGCACTATCAAAGTTGTTAAACGTAAAACATATAATAAAGACTATCAATCTTTTGATGTATTTTCTATTTACACTTTCTTGTTTATCAACGAATGCTAAAAAAATCTAATGAATACGTACGCCTCCCATGACGATAAAATCATACAAAAAAGACACACCAAGGGATAATGCAATGTGAAAGTGAAAAAAAAAATAAATAAAAAAATAAACGAATAAACCCGACCCATTTTTTTAAAACTCGTTTGTGTGTCTTAGCATAGGGTATATGCAGGTAATATGGGCCCCCTAAGCTCATTTGCCTAATTTGCATAACATTACGAAATGACACACAGTCTAATCTTTGTTTACATGAATCAATAACTACTGCTCTAACTTTTATTGTGAAGAAAAGCAATTATCACCAACCCCCCTGTCTGCCATATTCAAATGTTGACGTCATTACCAAAGTGCCTATATTACCTGCATCAGTGCAGGTAATATGGGCTCATGTATTTAATGTGTGTTTTTTTTAAAACTACAATGACTCTACCATGTCTGGAGTTTGCTTAAAATGTTGAAAATCATTAACTTTACGATATAATTTGAAATTATAAGACCCTTCATTAAATCCTTTGACTATACAGTCTGTGTCCAAAAAAAAATGGTACAGTCGGGAAAAAAATATTTAAGAGTGAAATATTTTCAAATAATGTGTGTATGTGGTACCAAAATACAGCCAAATAATTTACCTTGCTGATGCGCTTTGTACTGTATGATTTGCTTTCGCAAAACAAAAGTTATGCTAAATTTTGTGCGACGAGGAACAAATCGAAATTGAGCACTTCAAGGCGATTATGCGAAACCTATACACAAAGGCATGGGACGGCGTGCGAAAAATGGATTATTCTTGATTGTAGAAAACTAGTCATATTTCAAAAATTACAACACCAAATGTGATGAAAAGAAATGCAGGTGAAAGCCTGATCTTCCTGCTTTTTGAAAATACCAAACAATAGCAGGCTGTGATTAATCTTCATACTATAAAAAATGTTTTCCACTTGTACCATTTTATTTGACACAGACTGTATATTTCATTGTTATGTATTTTGTATATTATTTCTTTTTCAAATATTATTCAAATATTATTTTCATTATACAAGTCAATGTAGGCCTACAATTTATATTAATTATATACTGTGAATATAACCCCAAAAAATCGTAGCAAAGAGATTGATGCCTCATCCCAATACTAAGTACCAGAATCATTTCCGCCATTTTGGATGTCCCATATAACCTGCACTAATGTTGCTGTGTCAGGCAAGCATTCAATGCAACATTGCACCCCTTCACTAAAACAAATTGACTTGTACACGGTGGTATGATCAAAATGAAACTATAAGCTCACTAAATATACAAAACAATTGAGGTTACCCCCTCAAACACTCTTTCACCATCACATTCTGTGAAATATCAAATTTTACATTTTTCTCAGAGAAATTGCGGCATCAGATGCTCTCACGACGATATATTTTTGTATACAGTTCATACGAACAACATTATGGTGCTCACACCGGTCACCGGTCGACGGTCACGACATGATTTGCTTCAGGTGGCCTATATTACCTGCTGGCCCATATTACCTGCATTTACCCTAATTGGTTAAGATTTTGTTAGTGAATGTAAGGGTGTGTGTTTTGGTGTAGGCGTGAATTTTGTGGGCGTGTGTGTGCTTGTAAGTGGGAGGGAGAGAGCATGGATGCTGGTGTGTATGTGTGTACGTGCGTGTGTGATATCTATGTGTGTATATGTCTTCTGTGTTTTTTTTTTATTATCATTCACCACCAACCTTGTTCTTCATCCAGAAATTTGGCCCGAGTAACATTTTGCAGACTTCTAAAGATTGTCAGTTATTCAGTCATGAATGCAAAGATCAAAATGAAAAGGTTGCCGAAAAGATTACCATGAAAACCATGTTTAAATGTTATAACGTTCTCAAAATTGATGGGACAACTTTATCTGACTCACTCTGTAATCGCTTCTAAGATTTGCCTCGCAGTAAACCTTGCTCAAACACACTCAAACTAGATCACTCTCCGTAGACAACCAGTACTTGTTCAAGTTCAATCTCATCTGTTATTCTCATTCATGATATTCCTAGAAGATTTTAATGACCCTCGAAGGACGCTAACCTCCAAAGAATCCCACTCCTTTAAAATACCCCTAGATGATAGGCTCACTGTGTGCCCTTTCACTGCCCATTAGGCCTAGGTCTACACACATAAATCTAGATGAACGCAGCAAAATACAGGGGGCGAAGAGCGAATTATGAATGTAAATACCTCCTAGAACAATCTTGGTATGTATTAATTTGTGCCTGAGCTATGTTTGATAGTCATCAAGAATTGTATGCCGCGGGTCTGGGAGGGGCTGGGGATTAATAAAAGTTTTTTTTTTCCTGGGGCACCTGGTATCGTTTTGCGTTGAAAAACTTCCATACATGAATATTTGAAATGATATATCGTGCCCTTTTCACCTGAAGATAATGTCATTTCATTATACCCACTCATCAAATAAATAGAAATGGGAGCAAAGTGCAAGCCAGCTTTTGAGAGCCCTACACCCTCGAAAATAAAACTGCCTCTAGAGTGTCTACATTCATTTGAAAGATTGTTCTCCTTCATCTTAGATTTGATTTATTGGTTCCATTAGACATAGCCTTCGAATGCAATTAAAATGATTATTTTGCTAATTCTTTCATTTTTCATTTTGATCTTTTTTATTTTTTTATTTTTCATTTTTACCTCTCTTGCTCTTTATCTGATTAAACTATTTCCTTGGGCGATGAGTTTCATTAATATGTCCCGCAACCTGTTAATTCCAATACCATTGAATTTAACTCAAATGTTTTTCGAATGGTGGTTACCCATTCAATTATTGGTCATTGGAACAATCCTCTTTAAATGGGCGACGGTGATATTCATTACACGAGTTTAGGACATAATTTATTACATAAACTTTATTATTTCAAAAAATATTATATTATTATTATTTATGAATATAATATTATTTTTTATTATTATTATAATTATTAATTAAAGAAACACTGTATGTTTGTGAACATACATTTTTTTTGACAAAAACAAAACAAAACAAACAAACTAAAAAAAAAAAACACACACACACAAAAAAAACATTGCTTTGGCAAGGTATATATAATGTATAAATCACTTTCACTCATGAAACATAATTTGGTTCGTAAAATTAAATGAGGCATTTTTTGCGTCATATCAATTTACTATTAGCATGGTTAGTGGACAACCATCAAGGAACTTCTGTCTATGAATTCTAGGCATGAAAAATTTTCTGATTCCACTGCATTTACGTGCTAACATATACTTAAGGTATTCAGTGTAAAAGTTATAAAGCTTTTCTTATACCGTAATGCACTCTACTATTTATAGTTTTCTCAAAAGTTGTATTCATTTAGCCCACACAGAGTTGAAATCATTTTGGTCTCGCTTTAAGAGGAGTTGAATAAAACTTCAGACAGTGTTAATTATCGTGCTAGCGTATCATAACCCCCTTGTGAAGATCATATCGCACTCTACCATGCTAAGAATGGCGCCTAGTTTATGAGATTGATGTAAAAGCGCAACATGTGTAGAATATTCAATGGTATCCTCATCATTGGACGCATGGCTGCAATTAAAGATGGATTTCAAAGAACTCCATCTTGTTTTATAATCCATGCTCAGAGCACTGGGAGGACATCAAGGGCCCGTTTCATGAAAGGACTTGTCGGACGTTTTATCCGACAAATTTGCTATTAGCCAATCAGATGCAAGCATTTCAGTAGCTTTTAACAGTTGTCAGTGAGAATCAGTTAATATTTGTTTTCATCAAATGCTCCCCAGATTCATCTAAAGCGAAGGGAGGCATGACCTGACTCGAGGGGAGATGGAAACAAAGGCCTGATCAGTATCCTGTGACGAGATATCCTCTAATAACAAATTTTGGGAACAAAAGAGGGTCACAAAATTCGGTGATTTGCGAAAAGCCAAGAAAGAAAAGTAATTTACCAACAGACTATTCATATTGGAGAGGGGGATAAAACAACGTACCCCTTTTCATTTTAGCAATTGCACGGGTCGATGTAATGACCTTCAGAGCACATTGAGTTAAGGTTAGAGTGGGGCCAGTATGTATATTTATATATAGGATGACCAATGCATTTCAGCTTGACAAGGTTTTAACTTTCTTGATTTATTCATTTATTCTAGGTCCATTGATTGGGAAGATGCAGGCTTGAAACGCACACTCTACTTCAGCAGTCTGCTTTTTATTTTGACACGGTACACCATGTAACTGTGGCGCCAATCTTTGGTAGCAAGATCACTAAATCTTAAAAAAAAAAACGCAAAAAAAAAAAGAAAAAAAAAAGAGGAAACGTAGTGATAATTATAATATTTACGATATTATAGGCTAGACTACGTTTCAAATTTGTTTACAGTATATGCCTGAATGTTATTATGTTTATTCAATTCGATAACAACTCGCTTTATCTTGAAGGTTTTTATCGCCTACCTGAAAATAATGCTATGAATAAACGAATATTAGTTTGTTAAACACTTAAAATGTTAATTTAATAAATAAGTTTCGATAATCTCCAGAGAATAGAATACTGTCGTGTAGTTTGGTTTTGCATCATTGATATGCATCCAATTTAGTGTTTAGCGTATCAGGACAACTAACCCGCGGATAATTACCCACATGACAACGATCCGAAGAGTTATTGTGCGATAGAATTAGGGGTAAATATTTAGCGGGGGTAGTTGTCCGGGGAAGTTGTCAAGAGGGTAGTTGTCCTAGAACCAATGTTTAGTTTACCAATTATCTTTGAATATTTACAAGCCCCTAAACTTATATCTACGACAGCAAATTAACAGCTCCTGTGTAGTAAATAGGATTTTAAATACAAGCTTTATGCACTGTATTTCTTGAAGTTCGTTCATGATATCCTTTTCCTGTGTCGGCATGCATGTCCGGGAATGTGAGCAAGCTAAAATTGTCTAAAAATCGAAAGAGATCGATTTGAACATCAGCTGTTGATATACTCTTCCATTCCACATGTTTCCAATATGCACAAAGCTCAGTAAAATGGTCCCCCTTGCTATTTCACAAAAGGGTAGTGATCCTCATGGCGCAGTTACATGTGCGACGCATGGCCAACGCACATTATGCGCTTTGTGTGCGTTACTCATTCGTCTTTGTTAACGTTGTGCATTCGTTGCGTATTTTCATACGTACTGTCTATGTAACCGATGTGTTGGCTCTGTGGATAGAGCGTCCGCCTCATAATCGGGAGGTCATGGGATTGAGCCCCGGCCGTGTCATGCTTAAAGACGTTAAAAAATGGTAGTTCCTGCTTCCCTGTTTGGCGTTAAACAAGAGGGGGATAGAGCAATGTCCTTCTGGCGCTGCTCAGCGTCTGCCGGGTCCACAAGAAAAGGGGCGAAATAAATATCCGTTTCGGACTATAAAATTTGGAGCATTTGGAGCAAATTTGGAGCATTATACGCACTGAGTTCGCGTTGTTGGCAATTGTCACAGAATTGAAATGGGCCGGTGTTGCGTTTTGTATATGTGCCTGCAGCATTAAGTTATGGTTAATTTACAAAACAAATTTTGCTCCACTTAGCATTTGGAGCAAATTTGGAGCATTATACGCACTGAGTTCGCGTTGTTGGCAATTGTCACAGAATTGAAATGGGCCGGTGTTGCGTTTTGTATATGTGCCTGCAGCATTAAGTTATGGTTAATTTACAAAACAAATTTAGCTCACTTTTTAGTCCACGTTGTATATCATACTAGGCCTAGATTAGGTGAAGGTATGTCCTGGGCGAAGAAAAATGGAGATAGTTATGAAAGACATGGTTTTAACATTAACCGGACATTTAGACACGATTGACCACGCCAATCCGTCACGCCGTTATGATTTGGTCGGCTTCCTTTCATATAATCACAAGCCATATTCCCATGCAGTATTTTATTACTAAGTGTTGATGTTTCATTCTGCATTCATAATCTGCATTTACCATGAATCTGGAGACTTAAATTGGTTGCATGTAAAAACTTTTGTTGACAGCTGTCCAGGGCAGAGTACTAGGTGCCAATTTGTGAGTGTTTGATGTGTGCAAGTAAAACAAGTCAGATTTAAGAGTATTTATTATTCAAAATGAAATTCAACATTGTTAGTTATCGAAGAAAATTTAAACAGACATTAACTTTCTTCCAATCAATGGTTCTTAAAGCAATCTTGCCATGGTCCATGCGTAAATCCAAATGCACTGAGAGGAAATCTTCCGGATTAGCTTGGCTTATTAAGCTGGTGTCAAAATAGTGGGATAATCATCTTATGCGGTGGTCACAGCACGCCGTACGTAAAACGTGCTACCATATCAGGTGAACATCGTAGAAAAGTAAATAATTTTAATACACAAAAAAATAAAGGAAGAAAAACGAAAAAGAAACCAATAGTATGATAATAACTGCTGCTCTTGAAAAGTTGGAAGGTCAACACCTAACAGACACAAAGTTGTATTGATTGAATCGTCATGATTGAAAAGCGAAATTTAATACCAGTAACTTTCTTATATGCACACAGCCCATAATCCTTTCAACATTATTGTTATCATGCGATTGAGCACAATGCCTAAAAAGCAATATTGTTAAATACGTTATATAAGACAACAATATAGCCCTGTCTGATGCAACTGATCCGAACAGGAGTCCGATTAAACCGTTAAATCGTATTAGGACACGATTAAAAACAAACAATAGGTGATACCCCTTTGCCAATCAGGTAGTCTGCACATGGGGACAACGTAGAGACGAACTGGTAATAGACCACTCAACTAGATCTGAGAGGCAACCTTGTACAGTGGCGAAACTAAAGAACTAGCCAAAGATAAATAATATATAAACTATTTTTTTTTACTAGGTAATTCAAATTATTTCAATACAGTACACAATTATTATTTTATTTCGAAATGATGAAATAAACAATTACCAACGTATCATTTTTATATTTATATTCATACCAACAATTCATAAAAAACTTAATATAAAAGACATCAGTTGATTTTAAGCGTAGTGATACAAAAGGTCAAGGAGAAGGGGGAATTAAGGTGGAAACGTTACTTTAGTTTCTTTCTGAGTAATACTGGTACCTTAGCTCCATTAAACAAGATGGAAAAAGCCTTAATACAGCCCCTGTCATGCATACGGTCTGATGATCACCATCTCTGCTTCATCTTCCATCACTTTCATCTTCAGTTTCACCTTACTCCCACCGTGACTCATTCACGACATCGATCAAACTGATATCAGCCGTGTCATCTCATGAATCAACTTATCAATGACTCGTTTAGTTTTATTAAGAATGATGTTGTTTCACATAGTATAATCTTATTTAATTTAATCTATGTGTTAAAGTTATTTAGTTATTCTAACTAATCATGCTTCTTTTGAGAAAATATATATACATACATGTATATATAACTATGATTATCAAGAATGAAATTGATTTGTATCTGTTTTTGTTTTTTTGTTTTGTTTATGTTTATGTTTTTTTTTTTTTTTTTTTTTTTTTTTTTTTTTTTTTTTTTTTTTTTTTTGGGGGGGGGGTATGTTTTTTCTTTTTGAAACTCAATAACTGGCTTCTAAGAAGATCGACATTCTGATACAACAGCACCCGGAAAAGACATTACAAAAGTTCTAAAGTATCCTGACTTTGGCTCACTACTTTAAATCAACTTCATTTTTGTCGAAAAAATGGAAAAGACTAAGTAAGATTTGTAACAAGGGTCCTATTGACCGACATAATATTTCTTCACTATTAATGATCCATCTTAAACTCGAACCGCAAAGTATTTGAGTGATGTTAATGAGAGAGTCTACTGAATATTTCAGCCGTTCTGATGGAGGGTAGAGACCTATCGGCATACGGTCTAGGGGTGAATGAAAATCTCATCCATAATGCATCGCTATTATATTCCACATTTCAAGCTCGAGTGTGAAAACAATATAATCGACACCATATTTCTCCAAGATAAGTTGGTTGCATTGTCTTTCTGAAAGGAAAACCAGAGTGGTTTGTGTTCGCTGTAAGCATGAGTCCAATGCGAAGCTGTATTTTGTACTACAATATGACACTAAACTTAGTAAAATATGATGTGTTGACAAGTGACATTCAGAATCGAGAGAAGAAGAAAAATATGAGTTTTTGTGGATATATGACTGGATGGTAATCGGTTGATACTATACCACAATTCCCGTATACCATTGTATAAAAAAATTATATCAAATCTTAATTCTGTACACCTCTCGACTTTCTCGTGAGGGTTTAGATTTGTATAAAGCCTGCTTATTCAAATAATTGTACACCTCTGGAGGAAAACATAAAGGCTGAAAGTCAAATACTCATATTGACATTATGCGGTCAATGTCAAGTTCTATTAACTTTGCACTAGCTATACTACCAATATGATCGGATTGTCCTATAACTTTAGAATAATGACCATTCAAGGATCGGACTTTGGTTCCCAATTTTGATATACAGTGGTGGCCAAAATTATTAGAACACCTGAACCTACACAAAGTCTTTGGGATTATCAATGCCGTAGTTCATTTGCCGAAATAAGGTTAAATTTATCGTTTGTGTGTCATGAGCTTTCATGACTTTTTAGCATAAGGTCTTACGTATATTTTGATACCAGATTTATAAAGTTTCGACCGTCTGGTTATGCGCAGCATTAAAAATAGTTGCGCTATCCGATTTTGGTTTCCCCATAGACTTGTGTTTTAAACATGTAGTCCAAATGCAAAAAAAGTAAAATGCCAATTACATATGCCAATTGCTCCAAAAGTATTTGAGGTAGAAATATGAAACTTAGCAGGCTTATTTATCTTAATTATAACTCAAATACCTGCCAAGTCTCAGAAAATTTGGTAAAATGGGGAGGGATAGATTCGCCCCCTCCCTTGGTGGTGAGATGACCAAAATAACCATGCCCTATTTTTTCATTAAATGAAGACACTCATTGTAAATGTATATTTTTTAGAAGGAATTTTTATTAGAAATTCAAATATGTTGAAATATTAAGGGCCAGAGGAAAAGGGAACTTAAATGGGGGCTCTAAATTAAAAATTTGGGGCCCCTCACAAATAATAAAAAAAATTCCCACAGAACATGTTACTACTTCAACCTATCGTATTGTGAATGACATTTTTAAGATTCTCATGAAATTTCCTTTCAGAAAATGTATACTATTGTAGGGAGAGACTTGATATTTTTCACGTTATGACACTTTGATCCTGATACGGGCAAGATTTTTAAGATTTTACAATTGGTTGCGTAACACAAAAAGGGCGATTTGGGGGCGAGTTGGGGCGAGTTCCAAACGCCTGACTATGTTATTTAGTTTTTGAAGTATAATAATGACTTTTGTAGACATTCCAGGCATTTGAAAGGCATTTAAATAGTCAACTTAATAAAAAAAAACCCACTAAAATTATTTAAATTTACTTGGTGTTCTAATAATTTTGGCCACCACTGTACATTTATCCTTTCTATATGATGTTATGAATGGGAATGAAAGCCTTTTTAGATCGGGGCGTATAATGGTCCAAATTTAGTATTTCACTCCTTTAATTTGTATTTAGCCTTTTCAGAACTGCACTGTAAAAAAAAAAAATCAGAAAAAAAAAATCAGAAAAAATACAGCAAAGTGATGTCAGCAGAGTCTCCATACAAAAATGTAATTTAAAATACAGTTTTGTTGTAAATTTCCCCCTTAAGAATTGATAAAAGAAAAGGAAAATATCATTAGAGTTTTATAGCATACGTATGTGGTTAAAACGGAACAAATGTGTTACTCCTGATGTATATTTCGTATTTCTCACGTAATTATTTGCAGGAGAAACTTAAAACAAAAAAAAAATTACATTTTTTATGGCGACTCTGCTGACAGCAGATTTGCTGTAAAATACATATATTTTTTACAGTGTGTTGTTAAATTCATCAATCAAAAAATATCCCCGTGTTGTGTGAATAACTTTTTCAGAAGACCTTTATCTTTTGTAATTACAATTTCTTGTGCTTGTAAATTACTAGTTCATGTCCCAGGAAGCTAGAACACTGCATTCCAAGTTTTGAAGTGAAAGGGAGAAGTAAATACAGGGTCCTGGTTCGACACCCACTCACAGTGCAAATTGGAGGTACTGGGCCAGCCTGCTAGGACCCCAGGTATGGAATACAGTGAAGAGTGAACTGAACTAAAGTGTGCAAGAAATGGGGGGGGGGGGGCGGGGCGAACGTACTTTAACCTTGTTCAAAATATATTATTTTGTCTAGAATACTCCATTGTGTCGAAGTACAATGTAAACTTCTATTGTTCGGCTGATTTGTCTGGTTTTGAAGTGAATAGCCCGTAATGTTTTGACAAGTTATTTTGCAAATTGACACTCCTGCTAAATTGAACATGGCTGGCAATGTAGTTTCTATTTAGAGAATGTTAAAGGTACCGAAAGTTTTGAAATCATACACTTCAATGATTAAGTATTGAGATAGATGTATCCAATAAAAACATTAGACCAGGGCCATTTGTTAATGATCCTCACTCTCACGTCATTCATTATTTTTAATTAATGTACGTTTTGTGGTTCGTGCTACTTTCAGTTTACATACACTGCCCTCCAAAAGTTTGGGTACATCTGATGTCAGCTCTGTTTTGGATCATTTTGAGGCATTTAATGTCCAATATTTCAGTCCAAATGACGTTTAAGTACAACAAATACATTATGCAACCAATATACTTCACGATTACCACGCCAAGTCTCCCTTGAATTTAGAAATTACTCAAAAATTACTCAAAAACGTGATTTTGCACTAATTTATTCAATTATTGAAAAAAGAAGATTTCTCGGCTAATAATGGTTCGATCAATGTAAAATTTTGTATGGGTGTTGAGACATATGTAAAATATAACCCTGTATTGTTTGTTTGTATTTTGAGACAACACCTTATTAATTATGCAAATATATCCAAATTAAAGGTCAATTTTTAAAAGTTTATCAATATTTTGTTTTAAAAATTGCTATGCAGCCCATTTTTTGTTGAAAATTGCTGAGTATAATAGTCAACAAAATTATGATTAAAAAGTTGGACTTTCTCATGAATTCCTTTGTATTCTTTTGTTTTATCAATTTCTATTGTCTTCGACTATTTTTAGTCTTATGTATTTCTTAATTTTTTTGGCTCCTTTCTATTTATGAAATGAAAGCAAACTATTTTTAAATTCTATTTAGGTCTGGCATGCAATAATGCAATGTTTTATCACCTAATTACACAATGGGCAGTGTTCTTAGAACAATAGTTGCACTATACGCTTTAAAGGAAAAAAGTCACCAAAAGGCATATTTTGTGGTTGGCAGCGGTTGCGCAGCACTCATGGATGTTTTATGCTTGGTTAAATTTGCTGAGACCCCTCCCCCAGTCAGAACAGTCATATTTCGGTCTTTATATTAAAAGTTATTAAGTAAGGAACCACTGTTTTGACGTGTAATTAGGAAAGTTTTAAAATATCGAAAAATTCAATTATTGCCCATTTGTGTACTGAATGCACCATTCACCAGAATTGCTCTACAACACTCTTAATTGCATCTCAAATGTTTTAATCATCATCTTTGATATCTTGCAATCAATCAAGGTACATTTCAGAAACATAAAAGAGCCAAAAACAATGCGAAATACATAAAAATAAAAACAATCGAAAAGAATAGAAAGTAATAAAACAAAAGATAACAAAGGAATTCATGAGAAAGTCCAACTTTTTAATCATAATTTTGTTGAATATTATACTCAGCAACTTGTAACAAAAAATTAGGCTTCATAGCAATTTTAAAAACAAAGTATCGATACATTTCTAAAAGTAGACCTTTAATTTGCATAAATTTGCATAATTGATTAAGAGTTGTCTCAAAATACAAACAAATGGTACAGGGTTATATTTTACATGTGCCTCAACATCCATGCAAAATTTTACATTGATCGGACCATTATTAGCCGATGTATCTTCTTTTTTCAATAATTGAATGAATTATTGCAAAATCACGTTTCTACACTTTTTGTATATTTTTTAGTAATTTCTGAATTCCAAGGAGACTTGGAATTGGTAATCGTGAAGTATATTGTTTGCATAATGTATTTTCTGTACTTAAACATCATTTGGACTGAAAAACTGGACATACAATGCCTCAAAATGATCCAAAACAGAGCTGACATCAGGTGTAGCCAAACTTTTGGAGGGCAGTGTACATGTACAAATTCTTCCAATAGCAAAGATGTCATATATGTATTTAATTCATATATAATTTTATCTCCTCTTCTTCTGAAATCACAGCCAATGATTGTTTTCGTTGTTATGTGATTAAAACGATAAATCTGAAATTTAAAATGATACATACAGGAATTAAAAAAAAAAAAGTTTTGCCGTGTCACTTTTATGAAATAAATGATTAAAAATAGTTGCTTGTTTGCATTACGGAGAAGGAAGCTGCATCCACAATTACAAAAGCTGTCATTTAAAAATGGTTGGCTGATTTTTGAGAAAAATAATAACCAAAACTATGTGCGTGGTATTTTTTGCTCATGCATGTACAAAAACGGCGTCCAGGTATATATTTGTTTCAAGTTTGAAGTATTACCATGTAATTTGATTGCTTTGTAACTATACATGTATAAGGTTGTTTATGACATTGTTGTATTTTCTCCTCACTCTGTTCGTTTAGTAAAACAGATCCAGGTCAATCAAAGGTAATCGGACCCTGAATACTTCAGCTTGGTTTTGAGGTCAAGTTGTAAAGGGAGTCAAGTGACCCGTATCATAGTCATATCATATAGCACATCATGTCACATCATATTATATCATCATGCAATATCATAAAATATGTTATGCTGAGATAAGTATTCACACATTATTTTACACATTTTTAAATAAATGATTTAAAGCATGATAAACAAATCATTCCAAAGTACAATATGTATTACAAGAAATATCACAATAACAAAAATAAATATCTTGTTTTTTGATAATGTATGCAATAGTATAATAGTAACCTTATCTTTTATATCTTTCTACATCATTGGCCAGCATGATAGGTGCTATTTTGCCATCGGAAATGTTTTCTCCTCAATATCTTATTTCAGTGTCATATTATATGTTAAAGTGACTCATATTACAGGCAAGGCCTTGAACTCTGTTAAAATAAATTACCTTTAGTTTCAAACCTTGATTCATTTGTATATCTCTGTCAATATCATTATAGATGTTAAATCTAACGAAGTATGTGTGATAAAATCTTCCATTCATCTATTAATAAAATATGAAAGTATTATATTGTAACACTGTTTCACAAATCATTTCAATACCACACAAAAATGTGGAACGAGAGAGTAGGAGAATTTCAAGATATACCGTTACAGGTGTAATGCAAGTAATAATAATAGTGGAAAAAGTAATTATATCTTGAAAACAAATCTGTTCAATATAAAAAAAAAAAAAAAACAGGTAGACGATAGTCACAATGTGACCATATTGTGCATGAAAGAGCATGGCGTAATGAATTTAAATGAAGGCATATTTTGGAGATAATTTCATCATTACGAGGGTTTGTGATCAATTACAAATCTCAATGAATGAATGAATGAACAAATAAAGAAATAAACAAATAAATGATCTAATTAGTTAATGGTCAGTCTTTTGAACAGAATAAACATAAATCAATTATCAAAAGGCATTTACCATAGCCATTTGATGATTGATTCCAATTCTTCGTGTTACGGAAACCGTACATTAATTTTGGCGACTGGAATCTTCGGTGTATTGTTGATAAAAAAACTCTAATCTTGTAAAATTTACTTCTCATGACTTTCAGATTCTTTGAACAAATGCTATTCTTTAGAACTATAATAAAACTGTAATGTATAGGCCTCATGTAATGCTGTACCTTTTTCAATTAGAAAATATATACAAATATTGATTATCAAATCATGGTTAGATTCTGTGTTACATTGCAATTTAAGATGACAGGGAATGGATGAACTCAATACTAACAACGAAAAAAAAAATGCATGGATCTGAGGAGACTGATTTAATGATACTGTCACACAGACACTTCCTTGTAGCTACGTTTTTGTTATTTTATTATTATTTTATCTTCTATTCTATAATTTATTATGTATTTCTTTGTTTTATTGCATAAACGAAATTTTCCACTCCTGACTTTGACGGGAAGGCATCCTTGGGGATCCGCAGAAAATACGTTTTATTGTTTGACGCACGCCGGACGTAAATCAACGTAGTGTCTGTGTGACTGTATCATAAGCGATATTCTGTCTGCTGAAACATGGTATATTATTCTCAGGAAAACAGTGTCAGAAATGTGACTTGAATCCAAAATTTTTGGACCTGATCTTGAGATCCATTAACTCTCTTCCATCCTCCACTTCAAACTACCCACGTAAAACCAACGATGGATCTAATATTCTACTATGCAAAGAGTTAATGCATGGCCTCATCTTAAGAATTAAATGGATGAAACACAAGTGTGTGTGTTCAAGAAGACTGATGATATAATGGACTCTTTGCCTGAACATCATATGAAGAGCTTACATGCAAAAGGGACTAAATCCACTTTTATAACTTCAAAGGAAATACCATTTGTTTACCAGATTTCGTACACGCGTGTATGGAAAAGGGAAATTACAAAATGCATTTTTTTTTTACAGTTGCAATCGACACTTAAGAAAATCATTTTGTTCAAAGACGGGTACGTACCTGAACAATAGCCCGATATCAATTACTCAATTTTCATCAAAAGTGGATTTAGTCCCTTTTGCATGTACGCTCTATTATTAGTATTCAGGTTTAGCATGTTTGTGATCGGTTATTTCAAGTATTTAAAGATAAAACAAGTGCATATCTCGAGAAGGAAATAGTTAATTTTATTGCAGCTAGTACTGGGTGACGACGAAATACATTGGTAGTGTTGGTTTGTGGGTAGCCTTCATATGTAAATGACGATGCACTAATAATATAATGGCTATTATTATTAATAGTTCGTTTATATTGATGACTAATTACATATTTAAACCTAATTTAGTAATTAAAAGTCAATCAATGGAGCAATAATGCAAACAGTGGGCATGGTGGGTAAAACTATGTTATTTTGAGAATGCGGAAATGAAATAAATTTATTATTCCGAATCATATATATAATTATATATATAATTATATATATAATTATATTATATATATATATACATATATATATAATATATATCAATTGAAATATATTTTATAAAGAGTCTAACAGATATTTCACTTTAAAACACGGATTTAAATAATTAGGAGTGGAAGGTAGTATAGAGGGAGGGGTCAGTAATTCGGATTTAAGGGAGAGATCTTTAAAAGAGAATAAGGTAACAATGGAGATGAGCAAGAGAGAGAGAGAGGTAGGGAGGGAGGCGAGATAAGGAGATATATATAATTATAAAGAGAGAGATAGAGATAGAGATAGAGGTAGAGAAAGAGAGAGAGAGAGACGTAGAGAAGAAGAGAGAGAGAAGAGAGAGAGAGAGAGAGAGAGAGAGAAAGAGAAGAGAGAGAGAGGGGGGGGGGGGAGAGAGAGAGAGAGAGGGAGGGAGAGAAAAAGAAGGAGAGAGAGCAAAAGGAGGCCTACATAATAAAAACAGATAGGTGAAAGAAGGAGGGGCTGAGAGTGCGTTATTGGCTTTGAGAGTGTGTATGTGCGTGTATAAACGATGTGTGTGCTGTTGTGTGTGCTTGTGTGTGTGTGTGTGAGTGTGAGCGTGTTGTGAGAGAGGGACTGAGGCAAAGAGAGATTCAGACAGCATGGACATGGGGAGAGATTGAGAGAATGATAGAAAGAAGAACTCATCGATGTGTGGTGGCAACGTGATAAGTAGGACGAGACTTGTGCCATGTTTTACACTTGGCTAGTTTGATTGAAGAAACGTGTTGGTAAAGTGTCAAATGTAATCGATTTTTTTTTTCGCGATCAAATGTGGATAAAAACTGACTCATCTCAGCTCAGACCAGGGGTAACGATTTAATGTGTGATGCGTCAGTGCTACTTCATGGAAAAAGAAAATAAGCAAATATATGATGTTGCTCTGTGTGTTACTTTACGAGGTCCCTGCTAAAGTCATGGTCATGATCGATCTTTCAGCGGTTACAGGCACCCCAAATCCCCCAGGAAAAACAAAAAAATGTGGGGGGGGGGGGGGAAGATCCTTGAGCCCGATTGAGCGACCGCACCCTACCTTAATAGCTATATGGTGACCTTTTGAACTGCTGAAGACCGAAAAAAAAATAACACCTAACCCCTTCCCCTCCCCTTTCTCGCCCCATTGTTTAAAAATGCCCCTGTCTGGGTATTTACTGCTCTCAAGATTGAAAAAAGGACAAGTCTCCTCTTTCAGAATGTACAAAAAAAAAAAAAAAAAAAAAAATCCCTGGCCATGAATGAAATATGACAACGTGAAAAAGACTTGCAAATTGAAAGAAGAAGACGAAAAAAAAAAAAAAAAAAACCCAAGAAATTCCCGCATTTTAGTTTATTTTGCAATACTTATGACCAGGGAGTGTAAATAATTAAATGAATAAATAATATACATAACAATTCAATAAATCAATTAAGTAAAAACAATATATAGAATAAACATTTTTTAATCGATGTACCTCAGTTACTATGTGAGAAATGCAAATAAAACTATCCAATTATATCCGTGTATTTCTACAGTAACCATGACTACTGAGGTAAACAAATCAAATGTATGTTTGTTTGTTTTGGGGTCGGATACAGTCATTTTTGTCTATTTTTATGCCATGGATCATTGCCAAGGTTATTTCCTTATTTATGCAGTGAAGAATATCCCTGAAGTTTATCAAACCTTTATTCAAATATCATTCGAAAATCAGCATTTCATCCATCATTAAATGTATATTTTAAAAATCATAACGTCTTTGGAAATTAATTTTCAATAAGGAGAGTAAACTAGAGTAATTCGAATATTAGTTTAGATAGGGTACTGACGTAACTCTTTGAATATACCTTCTTGGTTTCAATAGATATATATTCATGTACATGTACATTAATAATAATCACCTTTGAATTTATGCACCTAGTAACTTTTAATTAAAAGGAATTATGGAACCCTGGCCATATTTGTGTGTTTAGCAAATCATTTCGTACAATTTACACATTTTACCTAAATTCAATTGGATTTATTTTGTCAGCTCTTGATTATAGACTTGGCAAATTTACTATAAGGGTGTGTCGAAATATTACGCTGCCAAACAGCTCATAAATATGTCTATTTCAATTATTAGCTATTGTCTTTAACCATTGTGGAGTGAATAGCAACCATTATGGCGATGCCATCTGTATTTCTTTTGTATACGCAATAGGAAAATTTCATATTTGTGTGTTATTTCTATAGCGAACGAAAATGTTAGGAACAGATTTTAAAGCTCAACTTATGTTACGCAGGAAATAATAATGCCGTTGCATTATTTGTCACTGATAACATTTATACATCAGGTATAATATATATATGGTAACATGATTTTGCACAATTATTATTGATGAAGTGTAATCAAAGAGTTATAATTCTAATCTCACTAATAAATCTCCCCGATCGCAAAGTAATGGGGTAAAGCTTTTAAATATAGTACATGTAATACACTGATAATTTACTGCCTTAACGTGATAGTCAAAATTGTTTATTAGAGGTTTTATTTCTGTGTTTTTACATTTTTCATATGTAGTTTACTTGATTGCATGCCATGGACTTGGGCGATTTTTTTAAATAGTATATCAGGTCTCTCAGTTGGAAACTTTAATAGAGAAAATAAACCTAGGGCCACACGCTTCAGCCCGTTTTTGTTTTTTTTTATTTTATTTATTTTTTTGGTTTGTATTCTCAGGCTCCTACAGTCAATGATATGATTTTAAATTACATAATACACTGATTTGTACTGTTTTGCTACCGTGGAACAATGTAACCTTGTCATAAAGAGAGGCTTCATATATTTGAGGCCTATTGTTAATATCAAATTCAACTTTTCCCATTGTTTATCCACACCACCCTCAATACACTTCGATGTAACCAATGGAGTAGTATATCTTGTTTCGCATGTCACCTGTATAGTCTCCGGATAATTTTCATCTCAGCTTCCGTGTGAAGATTTGCAACCTTTCCTGTTACAGTAACAAATCTAGTCACAAGGGAGGCATATCATCATGCACAAAAGGAACAATAAAATTGATGACTTTCTGAAAATATGATCCAAATTGCGATTTCATGATTTGCCAGCTATTTGGGAGCTTTGTTCATCTCACGGCCTATTGACTTCGAGGACAGAACCATTTGTCAAAGTAAATAAATCGTCATTTCAGGAATGTTTTCTGGTCCCATTTCCGATTGTTATGCAGATATACAGATAAATGACGAAAGAGATGCTTTGTCATTTCAAAGGCAGTACTGTCAAGTTTGATTCTTTATTGATCGATAGATCAGGCCCAAAACTATAAGAGCCAATAGTGCCTAAAGGTATAAGCACCTTTCTTTCAAACAGACTGCCATGGTTTCAAGCTTCATGACATGTTCTTGGTTTTGATTTTTATTCAGTGCGAACAAAAAGACCATACATTTTTGGTTGGCAAATATAGGAAGGCATAATTCCCGTTTATGTGAACAGCATTGTTGCAGGTTAATGGCCCGGTCACAGCTACACGACGCCTGGCCAGGCGCACAAAAAAAGTTGCAGTTTTGGGCAATGCGTTGTCTTGCGCTGGCTTGTAGCTGACACTCGTCGCTCACTCGTCGAGCGCGCTAGATGAACGCTTTTTGATTCTTCGTTGTGCGCAGTTGTGCGTCTGAAAATGTTGAGCATGGTCAAATATCTGCGTCGAGCTCGACGCATGGATGTAAACGCCTGCAGAGCGCCAGATATGCGCAGAGGGCGCAGCACCAGCACCAGACATTCACAGAGCGCGCAGCGCCAGCGCCAGACACACGCAGACCACGCGTTAAGCATTCGTGACATGTGCGTAGTCCAAGCGTTGGAGGGCTTTGGGAGCGCTGTGGGGGCGCTGTGGGGGCGTTGTGGGGGCACTAAGGAGCGCTGTGGGAGCGCCCTACACACGCATTACCTCTCCAAAATCATCAGAAAGTTCGACGCACAGAGCTTATTTTCTATCTCTTTTGTGCGCTGGCCGTGCGTCGTGTAGCTGTGACCGGGCCATTAGAGGTACAACTAAGCTTATTTAAATATATGGGGTATAGGTTCAAAATCGTACCTCCAAAAGTTTCTAGCAAAATTAATGTTTGTTACCTGAACGACGCATAATTTTATCATCCGCTATAATGTTTATTTATTCTCGTTCAAAGAAATGCGTCGAAATCATACACTAGAAGGCTACTACGGAAATAAATATAAGTCCTGTTCATTTATATAATCATGTGGTTTAGGACTCTTTTAAAAATAAAATGCTATTCAACCACAAAATCTGAAAACATTGTCGGTGATGGAATGAAATATATTTGAATAAGGCTGACTGATATAATTATGCTAATTGGTTTGGGGCTTTAGTTTGAGAGAATTCAGCGAGCATTGATATTTGGATGACTACAATCCTGACAGTTTCCCACACTGATCAATCTTCTATGATATTATTCCACTGTCCATCATTAAACTCAGTTCCCAGAGGAAGAAACATTTCCATATTTCCATTCCCAAGTTGCATTTCTTAACAGGTTTATCCTGTGTGTATCAGATGGACATCCATCTTAAACATCCCCCTTTTATATTCCATATCATTTCAGTTAACTTCTCAAATATTCTTTTATTTGTGTGCCTTTTTTTCTTGTTCCCATTTCTGTATTTCTCTCTTTCTTCTGAAGAACAATTTTTTTTGCAGGAATATTTCATGTCATGAAACTTTTTGACACCCTTTGTTTGCATAGAAATCATGTTCTGTTGACTTGACCTTTGCCCCTTTTCTCTTTGTTTTCTCAGGTCCCTGGCCATACTCGACCTGGTGTTGCATTACATTATTCACTTAGGGATTCCAGGATTCATTCCCTTTTCTCTCAGTCAGATACCAATTATATTCAAGTTGCATGGTAGTGTGCGCGCGTGGATGAGGGTGTGCGTATGAGTGTGCGTCTCTATTTCTCTGTGTTTCTGCCTCTTGCCTCCCTGTCTATCTCCGTCTCTCTTTATCACACACACAAACACACACACACACACACCCACACACACACACACACACACACACCCTCTCCCCCCTCTCTCTCTCTCCACACACACACACACACACACACACACACACACACACACACACACATGCACGCATACGCAAATACACCCACGCACATACACTTTTTGTTCCTTCTATCGCTTCTCTTTTTTCTTTATTGTTCTTGGTCTGTCGTTGTCTTTCTCTTACATCCCATGCATATAATAAGAAAGACATGGATCTTTTTAAAAACATAGAGAAACAATAGCAAGTTAGGTAATACCATAGAATACGGTGAAAGATAAAATGTGGAGGAATAAGATGATGTGTGAGGAGAGATATAATGAGTGAGAGGGTTTGGTATTGCAGAAAGAAGGTGTGAAAGTGAAAAGGTGTAGCTCCAATCTTCTCCCGTTCTATTTATATATATCATAAAAAAAACAACAACAACAAACAAACAAACAAACAAACAAACAAACAAACAAACAAACACATACACATATACATACACACATAAAGTTAACATTCTATTGGAGTACATCTGCTAACACCAATCTCACTCAAATGGATGATACATGCAGTCAAGACTAGTGAATACAGACATTTCTATATTCCAGGTTGTATACAACTTTCATATATTTTATTTATAATTCTATTGTAAAGATATACAGAAAATTATGTTCTTTTACATATTTACATCGACATATTACTATATTGCACACATTGGCATTTGAACGAATATACACACATGAACATTCCAGCTTTTTGATAGCATACACAGTTCCGATATATAGTTATGTCAAAACGTAGTGTGTTTTGTGTTAAAACAAAATTATATTTCCATTTTACATCCATTATGCAATATAATAATGTATTGCAATGTTATTTTGCCCTGACTTGTACTTAACGGTTTATTTCTTATTTAATTTGTTTTTCTTTAAAACCAGGGTCCTAACCGTTATCATGGTTATTGCAAATTGAAATAAATCCATCGGGGATTTCCAATTTTACAACACATTTTCAGTTAATTTCAATCAAATACCAGCATTTATTTGACAGCGTTAATCATTATATATATTTACTCTTTAAACATTCATCTTTCTAGCACAAATGTTTGTTGTCGATCAAAACACCCTACTCCATCTTTTTCTCAGCGGTATGATTCCATTAATACATTATTTTACAGTGACTGAGTATATTCTAACGACCAAATTATTCTGCTTGAGTTGTCTAGCACGAGTTTAAATTCCTTCTACTTCTCATTAGACGATACCGATACCTGCCAGCTAAATGGCCTTCTTGTTCATTCATCATTTTGTTTTCTCTCTCCAAAGAGACATTTATTATGGTATATTCTTCCAGCAAAACAGCACACACATACACATTGATCTGAACCAGATCTCATAAAATTCCTGGTTGTATATAAAAGCGTAATGTTTTAAACAAATCACTTAAGTACACTATCCTAGGAGACTCTTTGTTTTCCGTTATACAACACTTCATACACAGCAAAGTATTGATACATTCAAATTACATTGTCGCAGAATAACTTAAGCGTGAAGAAATAAGGTTGCGCATGTTCTAATATATGCGATAAATTATAATTCTAATGTATCATATCGGATTGTTTAGTTAAGTAGACCCACGCCTGTTATCAATGAATGAAAAGCATTAACTAATGTATTCTAAACAGTTTTATCTCATCCACCCACGCCACGATATTAAAATACATGAATTATCGAGGGGCATCCAATTGATATTAGAACAACGTATTGTTTTCATATATATTAAATAATTAATGTTTGTGTTTGTTTTATGTATACTGAGCTTTCCATCGATGTATGCTTATGTTATTTTGCTTCATGGATGGGATTTAATATTCTGGACTCAATTATAAATGGGAGTACACCGTTTGTGCTGTACGTTCGAAAAATCTAGATCATTTATGCAAGCACATTTTGTCAAAAATTCTGGCCAGATATAATAATATTGCAGAGGGAATATATGCAACTAAAATGCGCATTGATTTGCACTTCACACGATGGTTTTATCGGTTATGGATTATATGCATTCTTTCTTAAATGCATAATTTTTGCTATACAATTCTGAGGTTGAATCTGCTCATTAATAATTCTGCCTTTGCTAATTCTGATGGTACCCTGTTCAACAAAAGATCCGGATGGTCGGATGAAGTGTGTGGGCTTAGCATGCTTAGAGTACTCCTACTTTATTCATTATACATGTAGTCAGAGTTCTGACCACAGTACAATGCAAATACATTTACAATACAAAAACAAACCTTAGAGCAGTTCAGACAATTTTTTGCAGTCGTGAAGCATATTAGACCATACCTAATAATGAATATTAGAATATCAAGTTTGGATTCAACTGTTCTTACATGTTTTTTTTGCCTGTGGAGATACAAAAGCTGATAATTTTGTACCCTTGATTTTGCGTATTATCCTTATACGATGTCAATCATAACAACAACACGAAAGATGTTAGTGAAAATATCCAGATATACGAGAGAGAGAAAATAAGGTGCGTGACCGTCATATTAACAGTTGTAGCTACGAAATAGCAGACCATAGACATGATAGAACGTCTTGATAATTGCCAGGGAAGTTTCTTATTGCGTTTAAGTAAATATGTCTCTTAGATGTACCACAGCACTTGACCCCCTACCTTGTGTGACAATTGATGTATAACTATTTGCTAGTAAATTTGGCCATCCTCGACAGTCTTTCGACTATTCATTATTATTATGTAATAGTGTATCAAATATCTTAACTTTTATGAATATGATTATCAATCATACTGGATTTGTGTTTCAAGGCGGACCTGATTCTCGGAATTGGCTCTTTTTAATTAAATTTGAAATAATTGTTCATTTGAATTGAAAAGAACATGCATTCAAGTGTGCCTACTAAAAAGGGACTTTATTCTTTCAAAGAGATCTATATCACGCCTTTTGAATGCTTTTCTTTTCCAATCTGGGCAATTGGTTCCTCTGTGATGACACTTACATTAAACCAATTATTTTATTATTTTACCGGCACACCGTACTTCATTGTTTCGTAGGGCAGAATAAAACTGTTCATTACGTACATTAGATATGTCACGTATTTCTCCTGCTTTACGTGCTTCTCTGTCATCATTTTTTAACATGTTTTGAGCTTAATGTTGTGGCAATTCAATCGTGACATTGGGTAACCAGCCATCCGTGTCCAATGTACCCGTTATATTCAACATCAAAAACATCATTTCTTTTCAACCATGATTGCATGAAGAGCAAATAATCCATTTTCGGTTTCACAAAAGCGATGTCGCAGTTTACATTATGGAGCAAACATTAGACCGAGCACAAAGGATGATGTCTCCTCGATATCAGAAAGAAAACGATTAGGACAGATTAAAAGCAATGATTCGTATGAAATTTCGTATAATAGGCTTTTACGGTTACAGTCTGTGCATAAACGATCCATTGTTTTTGTATAATTGTCTACAAAAAAAATCACATGACATGAAAGTTTATCATCACCAAATCTAGCATCGTCCTGGAGCTATTTCTCAAACTCACTTTGACCTATTTTCCAGTAAAATGACTTGGATCGAAATCAATGTATTTTGTTATAGCTCATTCTACCCCTTTACATTAACCTTATTAATGTGTATCTCTAGGCTTATCAATTCAGCGCAAGAGAAGTGATTCAAACTTGAAACCTTCACAGTGAGTCTGCGGATCATACCACTCGGCTGCTGGTGATGTTGAAGTTCATAGTGGGTTATAAATTATAAACGGTATATTTATCTACGTTGAGAAAGTACTAGGGGTCCGAACTCTTGTGGGAGAGGGGCGGGGGCTGGGGAGGGGGTAGTTCAGTCCCGGAAGGACCATTCTACCAGTGAGACGTCCCCACCTTCCCCCACGGTTTTTCTGTCGGTACCTTGCATTAGCTCAGTATCGCACTTTTGATGCACATTGCTGCGCAACATGAGGTTGGGGAAAAAACACTTACAAATTATTGCTATCACTTCCGCACATGGACTAGAAGAAATATTATTTGGAATGTACCTCAAACTTTTTTCTACCCACCCTTATAAAAATTCACAGTAGGGCCTAAATTCAAAAAACGTTTTGGTGCATCTTTAACATGATTACATTAATAATGTCCTTAAAACGTTCTATAAGCGCCAATCCTAGGGATTTGATTAAAACCTTCCTATCTAAACCATCAAGCTTGTTGATGTGCGAAATGAGGAAGTTCATTCAGATTATTAATATTATTAGAAGTCTGAACAGCAGATCATCATATGAACATGAATGTGTGAAATGAGGAAGTTCATTAAGATTATTAATATTTATTAGAAGTCTGAACAGCAGATCATCATATGGAACATGACTATCTTCAATATAATATATTTAGAAGTCTGAACAGCAGATTATCATATCGAACATGACTATCTTCAATATAATATTATTAGAAGTCTGAACAGCAGATTATCATATGGAACATGACTATCTTCAATATACCTGGGGAACCCAGTACTGTTTTCGCATATGCACCCTCTCTTTATAAAAATTATGCAGGGCGTCCCCCTAAAAAAATGCCATTTTGAAATGGCTGCACAAATCATTTTTTGGACAGTTAAAGTGTGATAACAATTATGAATATATGAGCTTTAAAATACATATAGGCCTATATCTTTCCACAAATAAAATTTAATGGTTTATTTGGGATCATTTCAAAAACGTATTATAGAATCGGTAATATTCAAAATTATTCAGTATTATTCCTATGGCCTTCCACGTGTTATCTTCTACCTTGATAGAACTCGGACAATTTTTTAACTCTTTTGGTATACTGCATAGGAAATCAAAGAAGAAGTATGTCTTGATTGTATTTATTATTATTTGTGTGTTGCTTTCTTTATTTGATAATTACATCAAGCAAGCATAGCGTATAACATATTGTGATTTATGCAAACATGTTGTCTGTATTTGATTTAACATTTCCAAATTCATACCCTATCTATATTTTAACGTAATGCAATTTACTACATTTTGTCTCAAACTGGTGGATGTACAAAAGATATAGTGTTGACCCTGACCTTTTCGAATTTGCCCATCATAAAGCATATAAAATACCAGTTAGTTAATTACTGCATTTTGTATTTAAAATAACTAACATGATATTCTTAAAATAATTTATAACACTAGTTTTGTTTACACTAATATTCCTTTCAAAAATGGAAAAGTGTTGGATAATAGTCTGGCGAGTGGAGTGGGTGTAGTCTAACCGGTGTTTATGCCTCTAATGGACAAAATGCATTAGCACGTTTGACATTAAATTTGCGGTCTAAATTCACCAAGTCTAACATTTTTTTGACATCAACCAGGGTACGAATCGATTACGCAAACCAAAGGCGTTATTTGCCTTATAATCATCGTCCTAGGTGCAAAGAAAGACGTGGGATGCCAACAGACTTAGACATGAATAAAAACATTCAGAAGGTATGACTGATATCTGCATGTAAAAGTATTTCAACTACTCGGTATCTGGGTATCTTAGATCTCCAAATATCTGTCCACGTATTCATGTTTGTCCAACCACTAACTTTTTACAAAAAGAGTCCATCTTTTAGAATATTGCCGCCCCCTTTATTGTAGCATGAAAACACATCAAACGGTGAACAAATATAATGATAAATAACACACGAAATTGTCTCTTCTTTGAAGACGAAGATGCTACCTTTTGTAGACTGATAAAATGTCAGGTTTGAAAATCAATCAAGGTAAGATAAATGTATAAATACAGGATTGACGGAATCAGAGATTGTCCTTGCAAATAAAAAAATAAAAAAAAAAAAAAATATAAAAAAAAAAAGGTTCATATACCCTTGACCTTAAGTGACGCATATTCGTTCAAAAGTAAATTTAAGCAGGGTCTTGAAAGGTTTTCCTCTTGTTATTGTTTTTGTGCAAATCTAAACATCACTTTTGATTCATGTTGATTTTTATCTCAAGAATTTACATTCAACAAACTATCATTACTACGTATTAGCCAACTGGATCAATAAACTTAGACCTTTAGAGGTAGAGTTAAAAGCTACAAAATGGCGAATGATGAGGAACAAAGTATTTCAATGTGGAATTACATTAATTAGTTCGTGATAACCACTCCATACCTCCTCATTGTTCAACAAGGTACCATAGTTCGTCACATTTAAAAGGGCAGTAAACACGTATATAACATCATTGCTGTTCACCTTTTATATTAATGGAAACGTTCATTGCTTTTGTATGCTAACATTATATCCATTATTAAATTATAACATATTTAGACTATATTGTCATAGATGGTGTTTTACGAATATTCCCAAGTATAAAATAATAAAAAACACGCATGTTATCATTTACTTGAAAACATCTTATCGATCAAAATATCATAATAAAATAATGAATTTGTTTGTTTATTCTAAAATACATTTGGAAGATATTTCATTAGGATGATAATCTTTAGCATTTGTATTTTATTTATTTCCTTTGTAAGTAGGCTGTAACTATTCTCTGAAATTATTGTATGTCTTCGAAATAGTTTATAAGTGGTCTCACAAATACTCAAAATGGAGCATATCTAAAGAATATTCTTCAATTTGTATTTTATAAATCTTTAAGTATTTGCGCTAACAAAAATTGGTATATTTCATAATTCTAACCGAAATTGTACACTAACGTGCCTACGTATTTCACAACCCAAGATGTGTTTTTTATTTCGAGTTATAACATCCACTTAATATGCAGGAATACTACACTAATCGCTCTTTAAACTCAATCACTGGTATTACACTTAAACAAACACAAATATAACAAACAAACATAAAACAACAAACAAACAAACAAACAATCTCAAAAACAATAGAAAATACTAATATTAAAAAATACTTGTAGTGTGTTACAGTAATATTACTGCTCACCAATTCTTTCTTCTAATAAGCTACGTTAACAAGCCAAATTACAGTAAATTGCGTGTAAATCTCCACCAAAAAAACAGGATAAACTACTGTTTTAAATATGTCTGTATTTAAACTGTGCAGCTAGAGTTAATTTAGTTATACTGTTAAAAAACTACAGCAATTTTAACATGTGATAGTATACAATTGATTCAGGGAAGCTCAATCATTAAAATAATCCACTTTAAATAAAAATACCCAAGGGATGTTATTAATATGATGTTGTCTATAATTAATTTATTATGTTTTTATTTCAAAGGTTGCACACTCTGGGTTTTAACGTTAATTCAAGGACCTTGGGAGCATTTCATCAAAGGATTGTCGCTACATTATCAGACAAACTGTTTATAATAGCTACTTGAAATGTCTTGCATTGATGGTCACGAGGCAAATAGTCGGAAAAATGTCCTCGACAAGTCCTTTTGATGAAATGCCCCCCTTGTTAACCTGCTAGAGGAAAATACATATAATTCTCTTTAACCGACTTTGACTATACATACAACAACAACTATACAACAACACAAACAATCCTCAATCTTATAATTTGTAATCGCTACTCTTGATAAAGTTTACATGACATATAACAAAAATTCAGCATAATATTCTGTTGTTCTACTTCGATGTTTCTTGATATCATTATTCAATAAATCGAGTAATAGTATTTTTATAATCCATACAGAAAATATAACCATTTGTCAGATGATTTGTATTTTTTTACATATATATAAACAAAGATGCATCTTCTCATCAATAGGACACTTAGTTTGGAACTCAAAAGAAAGAACTGACATACTAACCAAATTTGATGTTTAAGTGTTGTTCAATAGTAGTTATTGTTCCATCTTTGCAATCGCAGAGTTTCGATTTTTTTCAAGTTATCCAGTGTCTTTTGAATTTGTAAGTAAGACATTATAGGGATTTACATTGACCATCAGTTAATGACAGACACATATTGTCTTATTTATCAGGTATAATATTACTTTGTTCAGTATTGCTTTCCCTTTGTCAAAGTTAAGCTAGTCATATGCATTGCATGTTCGATATTATAAGAACGCACCGTAAGATAAGTATTATTGGTATACCTTTAAAAAGGTACGTTAAGATTATATGTTTGTGTGCATCAACAGGGTAACAAATCAGGGATAGATTGATCTAACTTCAAATTAAGTTAAAGCAATAAAGAAGCACCATAAATCTGAATTTAATGATAGCAACATGGAACTATTCGTGATCACGTGTCTCCTTATGTCATTGTTGTTGAGGGCTGTGTTTTACTGTCCCTGCTGGAAGATCTGAATTAACTCATGTAAATTCCATTCTCTTTTTTAATAGGTAACTGAAGGGTGTATGTTATTAACGAAACCATTCCCCGTGGCTGATTATATACTTATTACGGATAACTCTCACATATTTTAGACGATCATCCTACGCTCCTACGTATCGCTGCGATTCGGAGTACGTTTGTGTGTATAATATCGGTTGCAGTCCATAGTGATCGTCTGGGGATTCCAGTCGCATTACACCCACATAGTAAGATCGCTAGGAATGTCGCGTCGGAAGTTCTCTTCACACGCGATTGAACTCGACGGGTTTATTATACTATTGAGTGTAATACCTTAACCATTAGTAGCACTTCTGAGAGAATTGGACTGAATTCCATTGTCCTACATCTCTGAAAGTTAAACTTGTAGGTAAAGTACGTGACATTCCACAGCAGACGACTAAAGCATTCCCATCAACTGATCGCTGATTTTATATTATTGGAGTGCGCTCGAATGTTCAATCAACTGACGTCTTCGAATTTAGCGCGTTCTTCGCTGGTTTTCATTTTACTGGCTTAATCTATCATAGCCTCATGTAATTGCACGTGCTTGTTCTATTGCTATGAACACAAGACGAATATACACCAAGTTGACATCACAATTTCAGTGGGAATAAAAATAAAACAATGCCATCAAATAAGCATAGTATCTGTTACGTATAGTCCGCAAATAATGTGGTTGATTTCTCGTAGTTTTGGACCTTACCTATTTTGTTATTCCAGCGAGATGTATAATGTAAAAATGAAATAAGTAATGAGCATAGTTCCAGACCCACTCAAGCCTAACAGCTACTGCATATGCTTTTTCTTCTGTTCATATTTCGTGGTTAGGTCATAGTGTCGCGTAATAGCTACATATCGGTCTAAATGTATCACAATTAGATGTAGTATTGGAAGACGTACTGAACATGACATCACATGACACATAAATTTACAGTGATTGGTGTGAATGATCCATTGCATTGTTCAATTGTATTATTAAAGCACTGAACGGCAACCACGTTTATTCCAAGCAAAAATTCCCTATGCTTAGTGGACACCAAGAAATATAGGTTGCTCCGTTCGAAGTCTGTGCACACAAGAGGCGTATAACATCTCAAATGTTTACCTTAACAAGATTGTTATGTAAGGTTATGTATGATTTCCAAAAACAATCCCCAAACCGATGATTGCAGCTAGTTCTAGTGTATATGGGAGGCAAGTTGTGCTCCCTTGATGTTCGAGTTTGGTATTCAAAGCTTATTGTAAAATGGTTTTATTCGTTAACCCTCCGTGCTGTTTTCCCTTCAGTCCTAGTCTTGGTCAGCATAAGTCGGGTCTTTAACACCGGAGGCTACAGTGCTGCTGCGTTATCCCCCATTCTTACATCAACAGGTTGACGGCCGTGTCGTTATCTGTTTTTCATATAGGACCTCCGTGTCTTACGGCATGGTGTAAGGAAGATACAAACATAAATATGAGATAAACATCGATAGGTTATTTGTAAGATTTCAATAGCCCATGTTGGTTTAGGAACTCTGGTAAGTTTGTCTTGAAGAGATGATATGAAATGCTCATGAGGTATCAAATCCAGCATGACTTTCCACAGCTCTGATTATTTACAAAAACTCTTATTCTGATACAATGAAAAAACTTATGCTGCGAGGCGCCACTTGAAACACGACACTCCGCACACATTCTAATTAAACACTATTGTATCGTGTGCACACCATAATGCAACAACTTGTACTTGGTGCAGGTCTGTGCCTGTACTTTTTCTTCTCTCTCTCTCTTTCTTCCCTTTTCTCCCTCATCCCTCTCTCTTTCCCACTCCCTACTATCCCTCTCTCTCTTCTTCCTGTCCTCCCCTCTTGCCTTTGCCTCTCTCATCTCTCACACACACACACACAACACACACACACACACACACACACACACACACACACACACACACACACCCTCTCTTATCCTATCCCCTCTACCTTTGTCCCTTCTGTCTCTCCTCTCTTGCTCTTCCTTCCCCAATGTTATTTCTGTCACAACCCATCCCCACCCCCCCTCTCATCTTAGTCCATGATATCTTCTTTGGCTCCGTTATTGACACTTTTTTGGTATTTTTCCAACCGGAATTCATAATTTATAGCGTGTCTTCCCAAACTTTGAACTCTTTTCACCTTGTTAACCCGTCGGCTTCATGTTTGGAATTATGTCCTCAACTATACCCCTTACAAAGATATTTTCGGAGTGACCCTCCTTTTTGTTTGGGCGAGTGTCAATAATACGAGCATGGATACAGGCCTCTCAGTGAAGGGTTGATACGTGGACGGTATAATGGAACACTATTCCATATCTCGCTTTCCCTGTTTTAGTTATCAGATAAACACGTATTAGCCGGATAATAGTGGGGAATGTGTGTTGAAATAAGAAGTAAATATATTTGCGGAAGTTATTACGTCACCCTCTCTAGCCTTTGTTCAATTTGGACTAATGAATGAGGTTTTGTTTAACTTGAATTGCCATATTTGAGCGTTTTTTGTACCAATATTTCTCTTAAATTAAGTTCAATCAACATTTTTTTTTCGTCACCCAGAATGAGGATCGTTGTATCGTACGATACTCCATAATTTGCACAATAAAATGCATTCACGGTGTTCTGGATATACATTGAACCTCAACACAATAAGTGTTCACAAACACAAAAAAAATATGCAAGTTGGCAACATTTTTGGCTAGAGTACACTAAAGGAAAGTAAGTATATGCATATATTTTGGTATGCGTAGACTCAAAGTAACAATCAAAACATCGACAGCCCCCTTCAAAAAATATTATTTGTACGCTATATAAAA